>CM033983.1:41301758-41630138 GCA_019706035.1 Raphanus raphanistrum subsp. raphanistrum
TTTAGGTCTGTGAAATCTACACAGATTCTCCACTTCCCGTTTTTCTTCTTTACCACTACTGGGTTAGCTAACCAGTCGGGGTAATGTACCTCTCGAATGGACCCAGCTTTCGTAAGTCGGTCGATTTCGTCGTTAACAGCTTGAGCCTTTTCGAGGCCTAGCTTACGACGCTTCTGTTTGATTGGTTTGAAAGTAGGGTCAACTTTTAGCTTATGGATGGTGACGCTCGGATCTATTCCTTTCATGTCACTGGTGGACCATGCAAAGGTTTTGACATTGCTTTTCAGGAAATCAATGAGCTCCTTTTTTGTCTCAGGAGGTAGCTCGGACCCGATGCTCACCTGTCTTTCGGGATCTGAGTCGTCGATGCAAACTTTTTCGGTTAGGTTCCTGGGGGGACCTCGAATATTTTGTTGCATTTCGCGACCCTCCTGGATCTGTAATTGCTATTGGGGGGACTTTTTGAGGATTTCGAATCCTCCCAAATAGCAGATCCTGGATATCTTCTGGCTACCATGTACGGTAGCTATCCCTTCGGGTGTTGGGAATTTTACGCACTGATGGTACGTTGAGGCTACTGCCTTCATTTTGTGAATCCAGGGTCTTCCCAAAATCGCGTGGAACGGGGAGGGTCTATCGATGACTACTAAGTTGGTCATTTTCATTATTCCGCCAGCTATGACTGGGAGCTTGATAGTTCCCAATGAGGTAGATGTTTCTCCGGAGAAGCCTACGAGGTTAGCTTTTTGGCCAATAATTTCGTAGTCGTCTATTTCCATCCCTTTTAGGGTGTTATAGAAAATGAGGTCGACAGAGCTTCATGTGTCTATCATGAGCTTGGGAACCTCGTATCCTGCGATGTTCAGGGTAACGATCAATGCATCATCGTGAGGTCTGTCAAGGTTTGAGGTCTCGCTTTCCCAGAAAGAAATCTTAATATTGGATTCAGGGTTAGGAGGCTTAGGTCCAGTGTTAGACACAGCCTTCCGCACGTGATTCTTAATGGAATTGACGGAGTCTTAACATATGTCTGATCCTCCAAGGATACAGTCCACCCTCGAGTCGGGGCTCGATTGAGGGGACGGTTTGCTCAGGAGAGCTTCGACTTGTAAACTTTTTCCTTGGGGGAATTTCCCAAGAATCATGTCGACTCTTTTCTTGGGAGCTGGAGGTGGCGAATCGGTCTCCTTCTCAGGTGACCTCTCGCGTTTCGGGGAAGTGTCCCTGGAACCTCTTTTCTGATAAGGTGGTGGCTTTTTAAGGTCCACGCCCTTTATTTCTCCAGCTGCAAATTTAGCTGCCAGCTGGCGTTGGAGGTCCCAACACTCTTCGGTTGAGTGTCCTTCGCGATCGTGATAAGAGCAACGTTTGCCTTTATCGAAGCCTTTTGACCAGGGAGTTTTGTTTGCTGCTACAACAGGTTTCTCTTCCTTGTCTTCCTCGATTGCGTAGGAATGTTCTCCCTGAGTCTGATTATTTCGAGGGTTACCCTTCTTATGAGGTCCCTTAGTCTCAGAGGAGTCGCCTTTCGAATGATTCTGAGGTTTCTTATGGAGTTTATCCAGTGCAGCTGTTTCCTCCTCCAAAGTAATGTATTTGGTGGCTCTATGAAGAGCGTCATCGATAGTTGGAGGAGCATTTAGTGTTAGCTCTGACCAGAATTTCGATCTATGGATCAGACCTCTCCTAAGGGCCTCGATGGCGATTAGGTCGTTAGGATTCGAGAGCTTAGTCCTTATTGCCCTAAATTTCTCAATGTAGACTCGTAATGGGTCTCCCATTCCTTGACTGACCTTCCAAAGGTCGGCCTCAGAGGCTTGCTTCCGGATATGGGTTGAGTATTGCTTCATAAAGGCGTTGGTTAATTGATCGAAATTGTCTATCGAGGCTGGCTCGAGACCGGAGAACCACTCGAGGGCTGTTCCGACCAAATGTTCGGCGAATGTCCTACAGTAACCTGCTTCACATTCTTCCTGTGTGAAATGGGCTTTAACAATTGCCAATCGGAAAGCTCTCAAATAGGCTTTCGGGTCGGAGGTCCCATCATACTCAGGAATTCTGATTTTTCGGGTATCTCTTATGTGAGAACTGGCAATTATGTCCGTGAATGGATTTCCACGGGTTTCCTCGAGTAAGCTATCGATTTCGGGAGCTGAACTCGTAGCTTTATGGACTTGAGCTCCCAATTTCTGGAGAGCCGCGTGAGTTCGCTCCATATATCTACGGATATCTTCAGGTCCTTCAAACGGAAGGATGTTTGGATCGTTCGCAGGTACCCGATGGGCAGGTTCCTGACGGAATCGAGTTGGCTCATCCTCCCATGCGGTTGGTGGGCTAAGTCGCTCGGCATTTCTTGGGTTATCGGAATCTATCCTTTGATAACCGTCTCCATTCGGGATCGAGCTTCTAGTTTGATAAACCGAAGCTGACGCTCTGCCCCCAGATGGGAAGGATATTCCTGCTCCGGACCTAGGATCAGGCGGCGGAGGAGGTAAACGAGTACTCCTGTCAGTGACCTGACCGGGTGTGGAACTGGTTGTCGTTATGTTACTTCCCATAGCACTGGCGTTAAGTGGATTGAACACGGGAGCTGTTCCAGTATGAGGTGTCTGGAAAGCAGATCCGCGTCCTTCCGGGGCAGTGCTATCAGGGGAAAAGTTTAAACGTGCTCGGGGAAAAGAGGGATCGGTTAATCGATCATGGAAGATGACCCCCGGAGCTTGACGTTGCGGTGGTTGGGTTGTTGCGTTTAGAGATCTAGTTATCTCTTCGAATCGTTGTTGACGTACAGTCAGCTGATGCATCGTGCGCTCACTTTCCTGAGCTCGGTTTACTAATTGTATCATCATCTGGCGGATCTCAGAGAGCTGAGCCTCCGTTTGATTCGGAATGGCTTGCTGCTGAGGATTCTCGGTAACCGGGAGCCCGGAGGTGTTTCCACCTGATGACCTCGGGTTAGTAACTCCGGTTGTAGTTTGGCTCGTTCGAGCATCAACCGGAAGCTGTTGCCCAGATCGGTGGTCGCCACGTTGAGGCTCTGTGATTACGAGACTAGAGCCTCCGTCATTCGGTGAGCCATCGCTCTGAATCGGGAGGTTAAGGTCAGATGGGGTTGTTGTCTGATCGGTAGGGTTCATCCTCGAGTTAGAGTAAGGGATTCGATTGTTTCTTCCCCACAGACGGCGCCAATTGTGAGGGGTAAAACTCACACCTAGATTTTAGATCAGGTTTTATGTTTAGAAAAGGTTAGGGAAAGATTATCGCGGGCTGAATCCCGTAAGAACTTGATGAATGAACTTCGATTTGTATTGATATAATAGAAATGGGATGGTTACAAAAGGTGATCTTTGATGAATACAAAGATTATAAGAGAATTACAAATAAGAATGTTTTAATGAATGTTGAGTAAGATATGAGTAGGATCGGATCCTCTTCTTAGTCTTCGACCTTCTCTTTTTATAGCTTTGGACTTCTTTAGGTTGTTTGCAACTGATCTCCGAAATCCTCTCCGCTTGAGGTGGAATCTGCAACAGCTTCCCCTTGACCGGGTCCTGCGCTTCTTCTGGTTGCGACGTGAGCTTCCTCTTCGTCGTGACCTCCTTAGTTAGGGTCCTTAGCTTTCAGCCTCCGGTTCTAGCTTAGCTCTCTTTTAGACTTCAGACTCGTGATGGGCTTGTCGTGGCCCATCATCATCTTTATTATTGAATAATCAGCTACCGGGCCATATTCGGGCCCAACAGCTATAGGGACCGAGCATCGAACCAAGCTCGGTCGCTATAGTGACCGAGCAACGAGCCAAGCTCGGTTGCTATAGCGACCGAGCCCGAAGAAAAGCTCCGCCGCTATAGCGACCGAGCCCGAAGACAAGCTCGGCCGCTATAGCGACCAAGCACCGAGACAAGTTCAGTCGCTATAGCGAGCCAAGCTTGGTCGCTATAGCGACCCAGCCCCAAGATGAATCATCCTATGCGTTCCTCTTTGAATCCTCTTCGAAACGCTTTTCGTTTCATCTCAATCGGAGTTTCCGTTGAGATTTTACGACAAAAACAAGTTGGACTCGTCTTGGCTCCCTTCCACTCGCTATAGCGACCGAGACACATCCTCACTCGCTATTGCGACCTGTCAGGCCTCAAAGGAGTCCTCTTTTGTGTTCTCCTTAGATTCCTCTTCGAAACGCTTTTCGTTTCGTCTCAATCGGAGTTTCCGTTGAGATTTTACGACGAAAACAAGTGGGACTCGTCTCGGCTTGCTGTCACTCGATGACGCCGGGCGTCCAGACCGACGTCACGATCCTAGGCGCCGGGCTGCGGGTCGATCAGCGAGTGCGGCCGATTCCTTGTGAAACCATCCCGACACTAGTCCAATCACGTACTTTGCATCCTCGCTCAAAGCCACGTAGTGTAAATTCTTAAAACCGTGAATCTAAAACCCCCATTTCATTTCGATCAGAACAATCGGGAAAGTTACGGAAAAACTCGGAAGGTCCGGCTAACGAATGGATTGCAATTCATCGTATAAAACGATTACGGTTACTCTAAAACACCAATCATCTTAACTATACGAGGAATTAGGATTCATTCGGAAGACCGATACCATTACCGTACTTCTTCTGAACAACTCTTCCGAGCAACTCCCGTTGCGAATGTGGTTTGTCTCGACTCTGTGGAGTGATTTCTATAAAATCACTCGAAGCTTAAAACGGTTAACGAAGACTAAACAAAGCCAAAAAGAGAGATCATATCCCTCATTGCTAAGACGTTTTCTGACACCTAAGATTTCGCTCGTTGCGGACTCTCGACTTTTGTCTACTAATCTTACTTTCGGAAAACTACTCAAAACTCCTTCGGATCAATCCCACGGAAACGAGAAAGTTTATGATTAAGATTAGTCACCATAATTACACCTCACCGCAGCTAGGGATTCCGATATTAAAATTCGATAACTTTTACGAAACACCTTTCGTAAGACAAAACTTGACAGATATTTCACGAGAAAGATTTTGTAGAATTAAACTCGACAACAATTTTAGGAAACGACTTCTGTAAAATTAACTCGGCAGCAGTTGTGAAATAACTCTCGAAAAATAAAAGCTCGACAGCGCTTTAGGAAACAGCTTTCGTAAGATTAAGCTCGGCCATATTTTACGAAACATCATTCATAAAGCCAAACAATATCGTATCTGGAACATAACCAGTTCGCTCACAGCCTGACGAACTGAGAGCCTCACTCGAGTGACGCCTTGTCCATTGACCCGTCTTTCCAAAACGCCCCTCTTTGTCTGCTTCTCCTCCCTTTGGTTCAACGATTTCGTAAAATTCCTTCGATGCATAAAACACAATGTGATTTTACCAGATTCTGCCACGTTAAGTCGAAAACATCTATTCATAACGTTTGATAGACTTTTCAACAGTATACAAAGCACACCTGGTCAATTTGGTAAAACCAGAGATACGAAGAAACGAGGACGAACTTGGACATTGATATCCCTTCCTCATTCCGATATTCTCGTCAGAATTTCATCGGAAACCAATTCATATGAAATTCGGTAACTGACTTTTCGAAGTCCTTTGACGTTGAATCGAAAGTGGCCATTCCTAAACGTATAATAAACTTTCGATAAAGTCAGAAGAAAAGAGGAGAAGAAGAAGGAAGAAGGGGCAATCTCGAATCATCAATGAGACTAAGGTACGTCCGACTAAAAATTCCGTCAAGGTTTTAATTTTTTGGTAGGAAAGGAACGAAAACGTCTTGAAAACTGCCGTAAAATTTAAGGAACTTAGAACCTAGGTGGGTAGTCTAGCAAGCTAAGTCTTAGGCAAATTTTCCAGTCTTTTTCCATTGTTCCTTGACTTTCCAGGCAGAGCATGCAAACCGATCTAGTCTCTCGAAAAACCGAGAAACGATCGCCAAGTATTCTAAGGCACACTCGTCCTGCTTCCTAAAGAAAGAAAAACATTCGAAAGAATGGTTAACCCATTTTCTTTCGTAAAATAAATTAATGGATCCAACGGATATCAGTCGTAGATAATTTTTGCTCCATAAGGTTGTTGATTCCTGCTTTTACTACCCTCGGCCACGTCCAAACATGAAATGACCCTGCAACCGAATCCGCACATATTCTACGACGATCCTCTACCAACAACTTCCCTGGCTATACGGCTGCACCTAGCCTCCATTCCAATACAAAACTACTGAGCGACCACCGCTCCAACCGCTTAAACGGCTAACGGTTAATCGACAATCCACGATTTGTCGTGAAACGCCAAGTGACTATTATGCAAGCAGTTTGTCGTATAACCCATAATCGGAAATCATACGATGAATTTTTCGTAACGAAACTCAGTCGTAACAAACATATGGTTAACGAAAGATGTAAACTTATCATCAATAGATTAAGTTCTATACGCCCCATAAAATGCGGCATAAAAAGAAACACTCGTAACAAAGCTCCTAAAGCTATACGATCATTCTTAAAAATTCAAAAAAAAAAGTTCCGGAAGGCCAACACTTCACGAAACACAGTGAAGTTAGACGCTTCTCCCTGGTAAATTTACACGACCCTTCGGTCCTGAATCCTCAAAACAATTCGCCAACTACTAAACGGCTACGACAACGGATCCAGTATCCACAAAACGATTATCACATCCGGACACATGTCTCTCATCGCTTACACCTAAAAATGCTAGCTAAAAAGTAGCATACATACAAAGCAACAAAATCAAATCCGAAATGACTACTCGGATTCTACCATTTACACTTGACGAAAGTATAAATCAAATCATAAGCCAAAGCCCATAATCCTCTTATGGCGTAAAGAAAAATAAAGTCGCAGCACTGCGAGACGAGTGCTGCGACGTTGTTTCGTGCTCGAATAAACATTTTTTGACAAAAATTCCGTACACCTACAAAACGGCATCATGTCTTTGTTGCTGATCACAACAAACGAACTCTAACGTCCTAAACAGACAAGCCACCTAAGGGTAGGCTCTCTTACATCCGACCAGGATACCATAGCGCGCTATACAAGAAAATCGAAATTTCGTCTGAGCTCTTCGTAAAGGAAGTAGCTCCGACTCGTACCCAGACAAATCATAATAAGCCGATAACACTTCGCGGATTTTAAAACGGTACGAGTCAGGTTAAAATCGCAAACAGGCAAAACGAAAGCCGATTTGTCATCGCAAAGCCTCAGTCCGAAAGTAAATGATGTCTTGCATATTTGCATTGTTTTTAACCATTCATTCATAAGCATTTGCATCATATATATTAGGATTTATACATGTTTAGGTTGCATTTGACATACATATGTCTCTATCAGGTATTGGAACACCACATGGAGTTCTTGGAGACATTTGGAAGCAATGTGATCAAAAGGGGGTGAAATATGAGCATGTATGGAGACCTTAGAGAAATCTTTTGTTGCTAATATTTTGTGGAGACATAGGAAATTGAGTTAGCTTTCTAATGGAAGTGGTTTCAAGTCATTTGGAGATGTAATGGAGGAGTTATGATCAATTTACTAGAGGCATATCCACCCTGGTCGAGAACCGCAGAGTGACCTTCTGGAGCGACCCCCTAAGGTAGCTCCCAACCAGAGCGACCAACCAGAGCGACCTACCTAAGTCGCTCGCATTCTCATCGCCCGGAGACACAAAAATGGAGGCTGGAGCGACCTCTCAGAGATTCAAGAAGCAGCTGCTACAGAAGTACAAGGCTTTGTTTGAGAAGCAGATGAGTGAAGCTCAGGTTACAATGCCCATCATTGATGCTTTCATGCTGATTCCTCAATACAACAAGTTCATGAAAGATGCAGTAGCTGCTAAGAAGAAAGAGATGGAGGGCATGATGGTTCTGAGTCATGAGTGCAATGCCATCATTCAGAGGCTTGATGCTCCAGAGAAGCTAGAGGATCCAGGATGCTTCACACCACCTTGTGCTCTTGGACCTACGGTGTTTGAGAAATGTCTCAGCGATTTAGGAGCTAGTGTCAGCTTGATGCCTCTGTCTGTTGCAAAGAAACTTGTATTCACTCAGTACAAAAAGTGTAAACTCTCCCTTGTGTTGGCTGATCGTTCAGTGAAGTATCCTGTGGGCATCCTAGAGAACCTCCCTGTGAAGATTGGAAGGTATGAGATACCCACAGATTTTGTGGTGCTGGAGATGGGTGAGGAGGCTCAAAACCCATTGATTCTAGGAAGGCCATTTTTAGCTACTGCAGGAGCTGTTGTTAATGTGAAGGAAGGCAAGATTGACCTCCATTTGGGTAAGAAGAACATTCTCCACTTTGACACCAATGAGAAGATGAGGAACCCCACTGTATTTGGACAAGCCTTCACCATTGAAGAGATGAATCCTCCTCCTGCTGATGATCACTTTGATGAGCTACCACCTGAGGAAGATGGGGTGTCAACTCCACTCTCTGCACCTAGTCCAGCCTGATCCAAAGGAGGCAAAGTCAAGCTAGAGACTTAAAACAAGCTCACTTGGGAGGAAGTCCCATTAGTATCTTTGTATATATTGCATTAGTATTTGCATTATCATTTTATTGCATAAAACAATGGGAAAGTGAAGTTGTGTGCAGGTATTGAGCAGAAAGTCGGACACCAGAGCGAGGTCTCCGCAGTGACATGCTGACGTCGCTCCAGCTGGGAGCGATGTCGCTACAGCGAGATGCCGAGGTCGCTCGCGTCACACGCGAGTGGAAACACAGAAACCGAACTCAGAGCGATCTTCACAGCGACATACCGAAGTCGCTCCAGCTGGGAGCGACCTGTCGCAACGACGTTCACACCTTGCTCCACGGAAGGTAACACACAATCCCACTTTTCTTTGTATTTCACATTTCCATTGGGTACCTCACTCACACAGAGACTGTGTGATTTAAGTGTGGGGGAGGTACCAAGTATTTGATCATGTTTGTTTTCATGATTTTGAGTCTCATGCATTGCATATTACATTCTTATTTGCATAGAAAAATCCAAAAAAAAAAAAAAAAATTTTGAAAAACACAAAAAGAATCATTTAGTTGCATCATTCGCATTTTTAGGATTGAGTCTAGAAGCATATAGGTTGCATTCATGCATTATGGGGATTTCAACCTTGTAAAGAGCTCATGCTAAGTACTGAATTTGTTGACCTTTGTAATCATGACAAGTAGCTTGAGCACCTTTTGGAAAGTTTGTAAACTTCGCGCCTTGAATGCTCCTCTTGAAACTCATTTGACTGTTGATACTCTCTCTTTGAAGCAAGCTCCTGTTTTAATGTCTCTTGCATATGGTCCCTTGTGTACTAAGTCATGGATATACACACTTGAGTTGTCCCATCCTTTTTACCAATCTTCTTGACAAACTCAAGTGGTACTCCACTCCCAAAACCCATACCTCCTTTTTAAACCATTATTATTTGTTGAGTGAGGCCTCTTTGGAAAGCTTTACATGTGCATAATGTTGAGAGTATTGGGAACGACAATGCTTAGTCTCCATTCTTGCTAGATTAGTCACTCTATTGTCTAGCTATAGGAAGGGGGTGAGTGTTGTGATTGTGATTTAGGAATATGAAAGGTTTGACTCTTTGTGATTAAATGAATAATCATCACGGGATAAGTGTAGAAATATCTAGCTCTTGTTGTGAAAAGTCTTGGCCCCCAAATATTAAAAAAAAAAAGAAGAAAAAAAAAGAGAATAAAAAGGGGGCTAGCAAAGTTGTTAGGAGCTGAGATTTGTTTTAAAATTGTGAAAAACCCCTTATTGATTTCAAAAAGAAAGAGTCTGATGTGAAAAATGTTCTTGGGATCTTTTGGTGAGAGATGTGAGTTGGGTTTGACATTGAGGAATAATTGAATATCTTGTGTGTTTAGGAAATGGTAGAACAATGGAGATTGAACATTGTATGCATGAGTTGATCCCTTTCTTAGATATATTATGTGTAATGTCAAAGCTACTTAGTTTTGAGAGTAAACCACCTTAAAAGATCATTATGAACCTCTGATTTCACTTGCATTAAAGCCTTTGTCTTACCAAACCAAATGACTTGGACCAGTTGACCATGTGTGAGATGTCTATTGAGTTGCTTCATGAATGTTAGAGAGAACTGGATTTGTGGTTTGTGAAGGGATGATTTATGAGTGTAGAGATCAAAGGAGCTGTGATAGGTCTAAAGAAGTTAGAGATGGAAGAAATCTTTGTTCTTGCTATTTGGTATGATTATGCAAGGTTGTTAGGTTGAGAATTAAGAAGAGCTTTTGTTGATTATGAGTCCCCTCCTTCAAACCTCTTCTCATGTGTCTTTGAAAGTTTACTTGCGGACAAGTAAAGGACTAGTGTGGGGGAGTTGATGTCTTGCATATTTGCATTGTTTTTAACCATTCATTGATAAGCATTTGCATCATATAGATTAGGATTTAGACATGTTTAGGTTGCATTTGGAATACATATGTCTCTATCAGGTATTGGAACACCACATGGAGTTCTTGGAGACATTTGGAAGCAATGTGATCAAAAAGGAGGTGAAAGATGAGCATGGATGGAAACCTTATAGGTATCTTCTGTTGCTAATATTTTGTGGAGACACAGTAAATTGAGTTAGCTTTCTAATGGAAGTGGTTTCAAGTCATTTGGAGATGTAATGGAGGAGTTATGATCAATTTACTAGAGGCATATCCATCCTGGTCGAGAACCGCATAGTGACCTTCTGGAGCGACCCCCTAAAGTAGCTCCCAACCAGAGCGACCAACCAGAGCGACCTACCTAAGTCACTCGCATTCTCATCGCCCGGAGACACAAAAATGGAGGCTGGAGCAACCTCTCAGAGCGACCCCCGAAGGTTGCTCCCAACCCTAGAGCGACTTCCTGGAGTGACCCTCTGAGGTCGCTCCGCGTTATCTGCTGCACGATTTTATTATTTTTCAATGACCTTTTTGCAATTGTTGTGCACGTTCCTGCACTTGGAAAACCTAATGTTTAAATACTATGTAGCCACCATTTGGCAGATTATCTTTTATCTATTGAAGAACACAAACTCTCTCAAGAAAAACATCTCTTTTTGGCTTGATTTGTGATTGTTCTTGTGATCTCTCATCTATTTCTCTACATGATTAATCTGAAATCCATCATTGGTTTAAGAGGAATCATGGAGATTAGTGAGTAATCACCTTTTGGATTCATGGGTTAGGGTGATTAAGGGTGATTAGGCTAGTTCTAGGATGTTTTAGGTATAGATCATATTTGTTCCTTGCTAGTAGAGTGATCTTAATGCATCATTTGAGTAGACCACTCCATCCCTATGAACCCAAGCTACTTGTATATATTGCATTAGTATTTGAAATTGTTGTTAAAGATGCTAAGATAGCTAATAGACTTGTTAGTAATGATTGCTTGCATGTTATTCAACCAAAGACATTTGATGTTTGAGATATGTTAGCAAATGAGCATTCATCTAGACATAGAGCTTGCGTAAAATTGTGTCTAGGCTTAAGGTTAATAGTTTGATTGATTCATTTGTCGTCCTTAGTTCGAAACTTGATCACCCAAGGTCTAATCCCTATACCCAGGAGTTCTCCTTTCCAATAGCTTAAAAGTATCATTTCTGTTACTTGCATTCTAGTTTTAGTTTAAAAACCATCCAATTCGCTGATTGCACTTAGATTAGGCAAATACTTGCATTCTCTCTGCATTTGAATCCCTCAGAACTGGTTTGACAACTTACTTCCACTATACTATCATTTGACTTAGGAGACTCAAAACTCCTAACATCAGTAAACCTAGGTCTTGCCCTAAATCCAGCCTTGCTGGTACTTAACATCTCACAGGCATATTATCAACACCCAATACGAGATCCCAAAACTTGTCTCTTCACTTAAGTCTATCCGTTTCACGAACCTTCGCGTAAATCACTAAACCGCGAAAAATCTCGCTTTGTACAATCGATGGATACGGTGATCATCGGAGAGGCAGGAATGAGACGACAACTCACAACCTGTCCCTCTAACTTCGATAAACGGAAGTTCTCTCAATTTATAAAAACCACAGTTTTATAGATTTGGGCAAAAGATTTTTTACAGGCCAAACTTGGCCAAAATAAACAGTCTCCGAGGCTACTCTTGCGGCCGACAAATATCCAATACGAAATACCATCGACAGCGACATGCTCGAAATAACTAGACAATAAAGTCTCACTGGAAAACGGGTCATAAGAATCTTAACTCCAAGACGAACTACGAATGGCATGATCCCTTTTGAAAAATGGTACGTAGGTAGCTTTCATCAAGTGCAGCCCCAATCTTATAAGATTCCACTCTTCTTAGAATGAACGTACAACTTTCAACAGACATTTTCAACCGTTAATTCCGTCTAACTTGACTAACTTGTCTTATCGCACGCTAGAACCTCACATCTACGATCCACGGTTCTAACGGGCTGGGGGGCTAACTGTTGGGGTCAAAAATGGTCACAGCGAAATTAACGTTCGAAAATATTCCTCGAAAAAAATAATTCCCGTAAAAATTACTTAAACTAATTTTTACGATAAAATTCTTGAATAGATTTGTCCGCAGCGTCGAAACAAGCTCCAATGGTTCGTATTGACAACGAAGTTAAAATCAAATCATTCGTAAAAATTGTCGACGGTGTCTTTGCGATAGGTACCCAAATCTCTACGAAGAACTTTTCGACAAGATCATGTTCTTGTCGTAAAAACTGAAGTTTGAATACTCGGACAACGGGTTCTCGAAACAAAAACTTCAATGCGCGGAACAAGCTCGCTCAATACGAAGCTCGCTCAATACCGAGAGCACGCTCAATACAAGCTCACTCGCTACAAGCTCGCTCAATACAAGCTCACTCGCTACAAGCTCACTCGCTACAAGCTCACTCGCTATAGGGAGTGAGCTACAGAAAAACTGGGTCGCTATAGGGAGTGAGCTATTGAAAAGCTGGGTCGCTATGAGGAGTGAGCTACAGGAAAAGCTCGGTAGCTATAGGGAGTGAGCTACGGAAAAGCTGGGTCGCTATAGGGAGTGAGCAACGGAAAAGCTGGGTCGCTATAGGGAGTGAGCTACGGAAAAGCTGGGTCGCTATAGGGAGTGAGCTACAGGAAAAGCTCGGTCGCTATAGCGACCGAGCTCAGACACAAGCTCGATCGCTATAGCGACCGAGTTCAGACACAAGCTATAGCGACCGAGCTCACCAGACCCGTCTCGGCGAGGGCTTCGATTTGATATCTTGATCGTTTTCTGGGTCCTCACGGTTTGAGAGAACGGTCTCTTTGAAGTTCCAAGGCAGATTCCTTATAATCTTGTTTTAAGACAATGATTCTTTAAAACAACGATTTCTTAATCAACGATTTCTTAATCAACGACTTAAGAAATCAACGATTTCTTAATCAACGACTTAAGAAATCAACGATTTAAGAAAGTAACGATTTCTTAAAATCAAACGGAACTTTGTTATCAAAGGACCAAACCTCCGCAAACAAGCATCCTAAGAGAATCGTAGCTTTGCGATAGGTTCAAACGCTTGGATAACGGACCTCAGTCCGCGGCATAAACCTGATCCCGATGGCTATCGGGTCACGAACGAGAGCTCGGTTTCTATAGCGAACGGATCACGAGACCACGCTCGGTCGCTATAGCGACCGAGCTACGATTACAGCTCGGTCGCTATAGCGACCGAGCCACGAGCTGCGGACAAAGTTTTGTCGCTATAGCGATCGGGCATTTGTATATCGATCATTCTCCCAAACGTCCGAAGTCTTCCGAAACGACGATACGACGTAAAACTATGCATTCTCGACTATCCGTATAGCCGTTCTCCGCAACTCGCGACTATCCGTTTCTTGATCTCTCGATCAAATGGAATCGTCCGTTTGTTTTACGATAAAAACCGCGGAAACTTAACCTTATCGGAAAAATCGTAAAAAACGTCTCGAATCGAAAAGACGGCCCAAAGGGTCCTAGAACTTGATTCGAGGCCCACTTACGATTTCATAAAAACCCATAAACCTTATGACGGTTTATGCTTGGAGGATAAGCTTCAGTTTCCGCGGAAAAAATGGAAATTTCCGCAGATAATCATGAAGATCGGAAAAAATGGAATATTCCCATTTTTTCGACTATGACGGCTTAAGGGCAAAAGGGGGAAGCGTAAACCGACCTTGGAGGGAGTATATAAGGAGTTCAAGGTGAGAGGCATAGTGGGATCACTTTTCCAGAGAAACTTAGCACTTAGAGCAATTTAGGCAATTTTCCATTTTTCTTTTTTCGAGCTGCGACTCAATTAGGTTTAGCCACCTTCGAGAACTAGGATCTCGCCGACAGCTCTCATAGCCGAAGCATGTTACCTTGTTGTTGTCACGCTCATACGCAGATTCGGAATAAAATCCTTCTTGCTCTCTTTTTACGATTTTTATTTTTATTTTATGTTATTGTCGTGTTCTGATTGCTTGACGTGTGGTTTCTCAGAAATTCGGGACCTTCTGGGAAATTAGGGTTTTCCTAGTTTCCTTATTTATACGAAATATTGACGGTGCGAATTTCGGTTCCCACACTTTGTACATGGAGGGGGGTCAGAGCTTCGGTACTGTTGAGGGTATTGTGAGAGGCCATTATGGGGTGTGTGAGAGCAAACCCATGGTTATCACATATGGTTTGCCCGACTGGATGGTTGTCCCGAGTGGCCATACTCCACCTCTTACCATTTGGAGTACTAACGAGCTCGTCGAGCTAATGACGTCAAGGCCTTGGATGGTGGAGTTCACGTTGTTGGTCAGAATGGGGGCAAAGAGTGTGGCACGGTATCATTTCAACCGCTGCTCACCGTTTTACATCGGTTCATCATCTTTCTTTGTTGATAACACTCAGAATGCATGCGCAAAAGCAGCTTACGAAAGTAAGTATATCTAATAGAGTACATTCCATTTTGTATAGTTTGTAAGAAAATATCAGTTGGCTAACACTGCGGGTATAGGAAAATAAATGTCTCAGAGTTGGTTTTTGGCAAAAGGATGATAGCGAGTGAGGAAGTCATGAACGAAATATTTGGTGAGCAAGAAATGGCTGTGTTTTACCGAGTAGCAATGGAGATGGAGTATGCTGACAAGGAGAAGAATCTCCAGCAGAGTTGTTGTGCGTATGGATTCAACTAGGGGAGGCATTCAGAGTAAGTTTCTAAATCCAAGTTATTCTTGTAGCCGGCTATTTGCCATTTAGTTAGCTATTTACAATATTCTTTATTTTGCTAAATATTCTTAACAACCTTATAGGTATCTTCATAAGATATAGATCCCTAAATATTCTAGAATACTGATAACTTGTGAGCTCGCCGGATAAATTAAGAATAAGTTTCTCAATCCAAGTTATTATTGTAGCCGGGTAATGACGATATATTAGCTGTTTATCATATGTTTTATTTCGCTAAAAATTGTTAACATACTAATTGGTATCAGCGTGAGATATAGGTATGATATATCTAGGCAATAAAACTAGGATACTGTTAATTTGTGAGGTTGACTGATAAATAAGTTCATATCTATTGTTGGTTTGCTTAGCAATATATAAATGGTGTTAACATTTCTTGTTAAATTTATACTGCTAAATATGTTGTGTTAGACATATGGTTAATATATAGCCTGAAACACTGATATGAAAAGTGTAGAAAATATTATTACCAGGTTATAGAGTGCTTCTTTAATCATAGCTACAGAATTTTCCTCTTCTGTTCAGGGGAGAAGGCTCGGTTGATAAAGGAAAGAGCATATCTCAGGACTCTGTGGGTCAGAACAAAGGACCAGCTGTGCTTTAGGAAGTTGGGATTGATTTCCTGAGTTACCCTGAGATTTGCATCCGTGAACGTGCAGCTGCATTGGAGGCAAGTGAAAATGCCTTTTAGGAGGGTGTTCTGCATGAGCAAGCAATGTCAACTGGTGGCTCAACTGACAGCGAGGAGGATGATATACTATGGATTTTACCCGTTTTTAACCATGGTATACTAGTGTTTTATTATATATTTAATCTATTTTCTAGCCTTTAGGTATGTTTTCAGGTTCAGGAGCATTTTGTGAGAAAGTGATGTTTTTGGAGTATTTTGGAGTACAAGAGATGATACACCCGAGTTGACCATTCAAGACTAAGTCGGAAGTCAACATTGCGATCATAATCGATCGATACTCATCTTGAGTTACCGATCGATGTAGCTGAGAAGATCCGCGTACTAGAAGATTATAATCGATCGATACACATATAGTGTTGTCGATCGATATCGAGGATGAAATGGTTTAGCCGACTACTTCACCAAGACTTCACCAAATTACGAGATTGCCCCCGACGAGTTTTTAACCTAATGGAAATGCTTAAATACCCCTGCAAAGTGTTTTTGACGGCAACCTTCGAAAGAAGCAAGCTTTTAACAACCATCAAAGCAGAGAGTGTGTGAGAGAGAGACTAGAGTTTTATTTGTTTGAGAGAGATTGGAGAGATTTCTCATCTCCTTTTGTATTTCTACTTTATTCTATCTATGCAATTCTTTCATCTATCTATTGTTATGAATTGCTTAGCTATGTCTGAGTAGTCTACTTGTTAGATCTAGGGTTTAAATAGGTTTGTGGGATTAGCCCCAAACTATAATTGCTAAGTTGTGATACTCATCAAATGGATTGTACCCTATGCTTGTTTTAGATTAGCTAACTAGAACATAGATCACTAGGATCTTAGATTATCTTGAATTATCCATTTGAGCGATGCCTGTCTCCCGTTGAGAAGAACGACAGTTCCTCCTTGAGACCTTGTGGTCATATTCGGCTCGCGCCTATGCAGATCTAGAAGCCGTCGATCGATATCCCGACAGGTGAATCGATCGGCGCCGCGAAAGGTGTATCACTCGATATCTCAAAAAGATATCGACCGACTCTTTTTCTGTGTCATCATGCGAAAGGTGTGGCCAGAGATCTAGATATTTTAACCAGTGATTCATCACATATGTTAAGCGGCTGAGATCTATAGTATCATGCAAGCAACTTGTTAAAGCATTTATAGAGATTATAATCTCCATTCCTGAATAGAAACCCTATGTCTAGCACTCTTTATCACATTTAAACAACCCATCATATTGTTAGTTAGAGCAACTACCTTGCTCATTTTAGGAATTGTTATTTTCATTTGTATCATATAAACCAACCTTGCCTAGGATTGATTAGTAGATTTTATTTAATTGGTTCCCTAGCTCCTCGTGATTCGATCCCTAAGTACTACAGCTGTACCTCTTATTTGAGAGAGTAAGCTCTACTGGGTAATTTGAGCACTATCAAATTTGGCGCCGTTGCCGGGGAGCTTTGATCGCCATTAGATTTAATCTTATTAATCTTAGGTTTTTCTTTTACCCCCCTTCTTATTTAAATTTGTCTTGTCTTTTCAGGTACATGCCCAGCAGTACCAGAAGCAACAGGAGAAATCAACTTTTATTCTCAGAGGATCCTGCACACTTGGAATGTAAGACCCGAACCCGGCCGGCTAGGCCGCGGTCGATGCCTCACGTCGCTCAGTCCATACCCTGACCGAACCACTCAATTTTTCAATCTTTATATATACCTTCGCCTAAAGGCGAAGTCTATCTTGGACCTTAGCTTAAGACTACCTTAGTCATTCCCTAGCTTAGATCCTTTCAACTTATGCACAGCGGAATATTATCTATCAACCAATTGTCTAAAACCAATCTAACACTTGTCTGGTCGAATCACCTTAGCCATGATCAGTAGACACAACTACTACCAGCTCCAAGGTTGATCCTGAACCTAATCCAAGTCATACAATAACTGAGGTTCCATTCCCCTAACCATTCTATCTAGATCTATGCAATATTGCTAGATCATACCTTTGCCACATCCACGGAGCTTGATAGCTCTTTGTCTCAGCTGCCTTAGCTGTCTATCTAGCTCATTCAGCTAGCTGAACTGAACCACTTCACTTGAGGTTCCCAACTCTCTTCCAGCTGATCGAGCTGCGAGGTAGCTTTTCCTAGCTCCCCATCCACTCGTCCAACTCCTCATTATACCTGTATAAACTCTCCCCTTAGGTACTTAGTCATTCAACCAACCATCCCCACAGACCAAGTACCTTTGGGAAGTCTTCAGCTGCAAAACCAACCACAAGCAAACATGCTCCAAAAACTAATTAAAATTCATGATAATTCATGATAAATCATAACTAAGAGAATGGTCAAGTCAGATTTCTCATAACTGGCCTCGATCATACTGATCTCGCCCATGAACAGCCCATATGGCCATAACTGACCACCTATAAATCAATGAGATAAAACGAATCTTTCACCATGATAATTCATGATAAATACCCATTAAGAGATATTTGAAGTCAGATCCTAACAATTCCTTCAGGAACTATCAGATCTCCACTTACCTGCCCAACCAAGGCCATGGAGAGATTTCTCTGAACCGGCGACTCCATGGTTCAGTACCTCCACGTCTGATCACATAGAATAGGATTAATAATTCCCACCAGTTCCTGAGTCAATCAACCAACCACCCCACATGACTCAGAACTGATGAGTCTTCACACATACCTAACCGGCCATGGAACCATGTCCCAATGAACCTGGTCAGTCTTGCTCTTCTTCATGGCTCTCAGCCAATCCTGTACCAACCCAAGGTTGATACCTATCCTACCATATGATTCCATTACCTCATTGCCACGGCCTGAAGCCATTGGTAGTGCAAAACCATAGATCAGGTTCACTCATGAACCACCATGAATCACAAACTGTTGCATAGCATCTAATTACCATCCCACATGGATGAATTAGTTCAACTATGATCCGCCCCTTTTCCTGAAGGTCCTGTATCCCTACAATACATCACAATATATGGTCTCCAGGGGCGTGCCATACTTGGCCTCATATGCACCTCAAGAGACACCAACATAAACCACAAAGTAATCATATGTACATGTTACCTTATACTTGATCTTACTAGATCTTGTGCTTCCTGTATCATGTCTGGCCATGCTCCTCCATTGCACGCCTCTACCAAGCCTTATCATATACCTCCAGTATTGATAAGATCCAATCATGGGTCGCACCCATCATCCATTTCATGGAACTTCCATGAAACCAGTTTCTGCACTGCATCCACCTTCAAGGCTGTACATGCCTTTGGCAGTGGAGTCCGGCCTTCTCCATTCTCTTCTGGCCATTTGCGTGTGTCCCAAAGACACAGAGGAAGCCTAGGGTGTGTTCATCCATGATCAAACACCACCCAAGGGTCGTGCATCACTTCCAACTTCAGTACCCATGAAACTGCCTTTCTACACACCACTGCCCTTAAGGCTGTTTTTGGACTTTGAGAGTGAATCCGGTCATCTCCCTTCTTCCCTGGCTATTTGGATGTGTATTAAGGATGTAGAGGAAGCCTATGGCGTGGCAAACCATAATCAAAACACACCAGAGGGTCGTTCTCAACTCCCCTCTTGATTGCCATCAAAACTGCCTCTTTGCTGCCTTCAAGCTTCTCTTGGTCTTGGATTGTGTAATCCGACCATCTCTCTGTTTTTCTTTGTTTTTCTTTGTGTTTCAGGAAGAAGAATGAAGTCCTGGCGTGCCTGCAAAGGCACGGACTTGCCCTTGTATTTATAGAAAAGGAATGGTCACCTTTCCAAAGGTTGCACCCTTTCGGTATCATTTCTGGCCATTGATTTAATCAATGGTCCAGATCACACCTGTTCGCCTATGGCAGTTACCAGAAGTCCTTGACATGCCTAACTGCTCCTAGACATATCACACACAAGCCTTAGCTGGTTGCCCAAGCCCCTGGTTCAACCACAAGTGCCCACTGGCTCACCGGCACACCCGGGTGGTCCACATGGTCCGACCACTGTCCGGACCTGTCCCAACTGCCCAAGACTTGAACACTCAGTCCAGCTGAGTTGAGCTGATCCCCAGCTGACCCAGCTGAGTGAGCTAGTCCATCCAGCTCAGGGAGCTGACACACTCTTCAGTGAGCTACACTGAGCTGCACTACACTTCATCTAGCTGGTCGAGCTTGCTCACTGCATCGCCCAGCTGCCATACACTTTGTACAGCTCCTTTATACTTGTCTTCTTCTTGGTTTAGCTATATCTTAGCTTCCTGATGCCCTTAACTTTACTTCCAGGCCATGATACCCTTGTGTTTAGCTCACATGACCTGACTAGTGTGTCTCCTTGCACCATGGTCGATCCTAAGGATCATATCCAGGATCAGGGACATGACAAGTCTCCCCCACTTAGAATGGATTCGTCCTCGAATCCAGTGGTGCTTACATCCCATATCATGACAAAGGTTCCAACTGAACTCTTTGCATCCTGCACATCCGCTAAGGTTCATGACCCCAGTCACAACTTACTGGATCATTCCTTAACTGACCACAGCTTATCCCAGCTTGGCCCTATTGCGATCTTAGTCCCTACTAGACTAAACCGCCTCATACTTGACTTCTGTCCATCACCAGACATAGTCATACTTTGATCCTAGTCCATGACTAGATCATCTTCAGTCCTTAAGAACATACTGCATACTCGAGTCTTAGTAGATTTACCCAATCTCCAAGCTACTCAATGTATCAGTCAAGTCTTAAAGAACTCGATCACATTCTGGTCATGTCCACTCCGGGACTCCACCGTCTCAATCCAACCATAGGTCAATCTCCGACTTGGTTGTGCTGCGACCCTCGTCCCTCACTGGACTTAGTCGGCCTCATCTCAGCCATCTCGACTGGTGCCAAACGATACAGACTTTTGGACATTGGGACCGTTCCCGGTTCTAGTTCGATCATGCTCGGGTCAGCCCTTGCAGGAGGCACACCCTGCAGCGCCCGAAACACATCCTTGAACTCTTGAACCAACCGAATCCTCGTCCGGGCTACCACCCCCTACAACCTCCTTAGTGTTAATGGTCGCCAACCAGGCCTCATGACCACCTCTCAGCATATTTTCCACCTGGACCGCTGAGATCACTAAGCATCCAGAGGTTGGTCGAATCCTTGGAATCTGATCGGGGGTCCACACCCACTCTCAAACTGCACTCTTCCCCGGTGACAGTCTAAGGTGGCCCGATTCTTTCCAAGACCAATCCATCCCTAAGATCACTTCATGATTCTTAAGGCTAACCACAATCAGATCCACGGGCATCGCCCTTCCTTGGATCATCACTGGGATGTCCCTAACAAGGCCTAGTGAATGCATCCTTTGGCCTCCGGCCGCACTCACTATCCCGGGATCACCCCCTATACCAATACAAACAACCCTTTTCCGATCATATCTGGACTCACAAACGGTGTGTAGCTCTAGTATCGAAAGGTATGTTGTTTCCACACCCCGATCATTAAGTACCTAGATGAGTAAGATATCGGTTTGATCACACATTTGGAAAACGTCCCATACCATTCTCCAAAGTGTCACACTTCTGTGAATGTCCCACACCATTCACAAGTGTGTTTGTAATATACCTCAATCCCCATCATACTAAGCCACTTAACATCGTATTCCCAATCCATTCAAATTGATCTAAGGAATCCTACCTTGGCTTATACCGAGTCCCAGTATACTAGCCCTGTAGTGTCTCCCTTAAACCAACTTGAACCTCGCAAATGCTCACTTGTTTTGAATGGCCACCAAGGATACACTTACCCCCAAAGAGTGCTGCACGTTTCTTTCAACCTAAGCCACTCTCAGGTTCATGTTACTTCCCTGGTCCAGTCATCCATACAAGATCTTGCACTGCATCGATCCGTCCAACCCGTCTATTATTTCCAGATAACTAGATCAACCAACCTTCTGTTTCAGGATCTTGCCCTTGGGGAGTGCATCTTGGCCAAGCTGGTTCACCTTGGAACTTTCCCGTTCACAAGCATGATCCCCTATCTTGCCTCAGCTCCCTCTTGGCTCACCTAGTAAGGTTCCATGGTCATCTCAGTTTCCAGAAATAATTTCGGTTTGGAACACAATACCTTTGAGCAGTGAGTTGAGCTGAAGTTACAACCCAATCAGAACCTCCACTCATCTGCCTCAAAAGGATCCACACTACCTGAGAAATACTTTGTTCTCATCTGAGCTATGTGCTCCAGCACCCTCAGGTAGTCCACTATCCAAGCTGCCCTAGCTGGTGGATCAATCTAGACCACCTCAGCTACTGGCCCAGCTTGATCAGCTGCCAAAACAGCTGCCCAATCAACCGGCTTGTCCTCTCATTGTTTGCAACAATTGTTTGGATCAGCCCGGTTCACATCACAAGAGGATTCAATTTCCCCATCCAGCTGCAGCTCAGCTCTCCCCCACTAGAACCTCAGTAGGGTTGAGCTGGCTTACAGTCAATCCAGCTTCATTGTTAACTTCCTCCAGCTGAGTCAACAATAAAACTGGTGGATTAATCACATCAGCATCTACTTGTCCGGATGCCTGGGTGAACAACCACAATCCAACAATCCTAGAATCAAGCATGCTCTGATACCAACTTGTAAGACCCGAACCCGGCCGGCTAGGCCGCGGTCGATGCCTCACGTCGCTCAGTCCATTCCCTGACCGAACCACTCAATTTTTCAATCTTTATATATACTTTCGCCTAAAGGCGAAGTCTATCTTGGACCTTAGCTTAAGACTACCTTAGTCATTCCCTAGCTTAGATCCTTTCAACTTATGCACAGCGGAATATTATCTATCAACCATTGGTCTAAAACCAATCTAACACTTGTCTGGTCGAATCACCTTAGCCATGATTAGTAGACACAACTACTACCAGCTCCAAGGTTGATCCTGAACCTAATCCAAGTCATACAATAACTGAGGTTCCATTCCCCTAACCATTCTATCTAGATCTATGCAATATTGCTAGATCATACCTTTGCCACATCCACGGAGCTTGATAGCTCTTTGTCTCAGCTGCCTTAGCTGTCTAGCTAGCTCATTCAGCTAGCTGAACTGAACCACTTCACTTGAGGTTCCCAACTCTCTTCCAGCTGATCGAGCTGCGAGGTAGCTTTGCCTAGCTCCCCATCCACTCGTCCAACTCCTCATTATACCTGTATAAACTCTCTCCTTAGGTACTTAGTCATTCAACCAACCATCCCCACATACCAAGTACCTTTGGGAAGTCTTCAGCTGCAAAACCAACCACAAGCAAACATGCTCCAAAAACTAATTAAAATTCATGATAATTCATGATAAATCATAACTAAGAGAATGGTCAAGTCAGATTTCTCATAACTGGCCTCGATCATACTGATCTCGCCCATGAACAGCCCATATGGCCATAACTGACCACCTCTAAATCAATGAGATAAAACGAATATTTCACCATGATAATTCATGATAAATACCCATTAAGAGATATTTGAAGTCAGATCCTAACAATTCCTTCAGGAACTATCAGATCTCCACTTACCTGCCCAACCAAGGCCATGGAGAGATTTCTCTGAACCGGCGACTCCATGGTTCAGTACCTCCACGTCTGATCACATAGAATAGGATTAATAATTCCCACCAGTTCCTGAGTCAATCAACCAACCACCCCACATGACTCAGAACTGATGAGTCTTCACACATACCTAACCGGCCATGGAACCATGTCCCAATGAACCTGGTCAGTCTTGCTCTTCTTCATGGCTCTCAGCCAATCCTGTACCAACCCAAGGTTGATACCTATCCTACCATATGATTCCATTACCTCATTGCCACGGCCTGAAGCCATTGGTAGTGCAAAACCATAGATCAGGTTCACTCATGAACCACCATGAATCACAAACTGTTGCATAGCATCTAATTACCATCCCACATGGATGAATTAGTTCAACTATGATCCGCCCCTTTTCCTGAAGGTCCTGTATCCCTACAATACATCACAATATATGGTCTCCAGGGGCGTGCCATACTTGGCCTCATATGCACCTCAAGAGACACCAACATAAACCACAAAGTAATCATATGTACATGTTACCTTATACTTGATCTTACTAGATCTTGTGCTTCCTGTATCATGTCTGGCCATGCTCCTCCATTGCACGCCTCTACCAAGCCTTATCATATACCTCCAGTATTGATAAGATCCAATCATGGGTCGCACCCATCATCCATTTCATGGAACTTCCATGAAACCAGTTTCTGCACTGCATCCACCTTCAAGGCTGTACATGCCTTTGGGAGTGGAGTCCGGCCTTCTCCATTCTCTTTTGGCCATTTGCGTGTGTCCCTAAGACACAGAGGAAGCTTAGGGTGTGTTCATCCATGATCAAACACCACCCAAGGGTCGTGCATCACTTCCAACTTCAGTACCCATGAAACTGCCTTTCTACACACCACTGCCCTTAAGGCTGTTTTTGGACTTTGAGAGTGAATCCGGTCATCTCCCTTCTTCCCTGGCTATTTGGATGTGTAGTAAGGATGTAGAGGAAGCCTATGGCGTGGCAAACCATAATCAAAACACACCAGAGGGTCGTTCTCAACTCCCCTCTTGATTGCCATCAAAACTGCCTCTTTGCTGCCTTCAAGCCTCTCTTGGTCTTGGATTGTGTAATCCGACCATCTCTCTGTTTTTCTTTGTTTTTCTTTGTGTTTCAGGAAGAAGAATGAAGTCCTGGCGTGCCTGCAAAGGAACAGACTTGCCCTTGTATTTATAAAAAAGGAATGGTCACCTTTCCAAAGGTTGCACCCTTTCGGTATCATATCTGGCCATTGATTTAATCAATGGTCCAGATCACACATGTTCGCCTATGGCAGTTACCAGACGTCCTTGACATGCCTAACTGCTCCTAGACATGTCACACACAAGCCTTAGCTGGTTGCCCAAGCCCCTGGTTCAACCACAAGTGCCCACCGGCTCACCGGCACACCCGGGTGGTCCACATGGTCTGACCACTGTCCGGACCTGACCCAACTGCCCAAGACTTGAACACTCAGTCCAGCTGAGTTGAGCTGATCCCCAGCTGACCCAGCTGAGTGAGCTAGTCCATCCAGCTCAGGGAGCTGACACACTCTTCAGTGAGCTACACTGAGCTGCACTACACTTCATCTAGCTGGTCGAGCTTGCTCACTGCATCGCCCAGCTGCCATACACTTTGTACAGCTCCTTTATACTTGTCTTCTTCTTGGTTTAGCTATATCTTAGCTTCCTGATGCCCTTAACTTTACTTCCAGGCCATGATACCCTTGTGTTTAACTCACATGACCTGACTAGTGTGTCTCCTTGCACCATGGTCGATCCTAAGGATCATATCCAGGATCAGGGACATGACATGGAACGTTCAATCCGCAAAGACCTACGCTCCGCATCGATCGACAGAAACGCTACACCATCGACTGATACTCACGTTCAACAGTCGACCGACACTCAGACAGGACCGTCGACCGATACCGTTCGCCAATCCACATCGATCGATACTTCTAACCGTATATCGATCGACACTACTCCGCGAAGCATGGTCGCGATTGTTATTCTCACGCAGGGCGAGAATGGAAACCTGTATGACCAAGATGGTCATCTGCGTAACGCAACAGGTCAGAAGCTAGATGCACAGGGAAACATAATCCCTGAACCTGAAGCTGAGGCTACAGGAGAAGCTCAAACACGATCGTTGGCAGACTATAACCGTCTAGACGAGTACTACACCAACAGATCAGCTATTCGACTTCCAGAGATTCAGAAGCCGAACTTCGAGCTCAAGCCTCAGTACTACTCTCTCGTGTCTTAGATACCTTATTCAGGGCAATCACACGAGCATCCTATGGACCATCTGGAGAGGTTCGAGGATCTTATCGCTACTATTCGTATGGATGGAGTCCCCGAGGACTACCTACTCTGCAAGCTCTTCAAATACTCACTTATTGGAGAAGCTTCGCACTGGCTCAAGCAGCTACCTACAGGATCACTGACATCCTGGGCCGACATCAAAAACGCCTTCCTGCGTAATTTCTTTGATGAGGCACGCGCTGAAGACTTAAGAAGCAAAATCGCTACTTTCGCGCAAAAGCCTAGTGAGACTTTTAAAGACGCTTGGATCAGATTCAAGTTCTTCCAGCGAGACTGTCCACACCATGGATTCAATGAAGTGCAGCTGTTAAGCACTTTCTACAGAGGTATCGCCTTACGGTATCAGATGGCTCTTGATATTGCTAGTGAGGGGAACTTCAGCACTAGGAATCCAATAGAGGCTGTGAGACTTATTGAGAACCTAGCCAACAGCAGCAGCACCAAGAACACTGACTCTGACAAGAAGAAATCGGTTGCAGCCATCGGGGAAGACCAGATGAATGAAGTCAGAGCCAAGATAGATGCTTTACATGCATTTCTGGGGCAGCCAGTCTGCTCAGCTGAAGAAGGAGAGGCTAGAGAGGATGATACAGAGGAAGATGTGAACTACATTGGAGGTACTGGATTTCAGAGATATGGAAACCAGAGTGGAAACATAAATTTTTTTGGCAGTGGTCAGAAGAGTAACTACAACCAGAGTTCACAGTATCAGAAACCCTTCACCAACACAAGGAACTACGGCAACTCAGCTTACCAAAACCCACCGCCACCCACCCAGTAGAGTAAGTTTGATGCCATGATTGATAGAGTTCTGGAAGGTCAGCAGAAGCTTACAGTAGACTTCAATGGGAAGATTGATTCTGTCTTCAACAATCTGACCACGAGGATAGACACCATCTGCACTGATAACAGGACTTTTCATGTCCCTATCAAATGAAGTAGTATGTGAGATGTCGAACCAATCCTATGTGATTTCAATGCACTGAGAATACAAATATATGCTTAATCTAAGTGCAAACAGGTTTTGAATGATGATGTGAACTAGAACTATACTAAAATGCAATAAAGGAACAAGCTTTCAATCAATCTAGGACAATAGGACTCATGTGGCTAGGCATTTGATTTCAAGTGATTAAGAACCAATCTAAGGGTGGCAAACTTTCAATCAAAAGACTTCCTTAAGTCTAGAACACTGAAATAAGCAAGCTCTATGGTCAAGAAGAATGCTCATTTGCTTTAATCAACTAGACATCAAAGGTCTTTGAGCCTAAAAGATCTAAGCAATCATTAAGGATGAGTCTATTAACTATCTAAGCTCCCTTAACACAATGGTCTTTGTGTAAGGCAAGTTTAGAGCAAGCTCTACTTGGTTCAGACATTTCATCAAACACCTTGCGGGTGGAAAATGTCTAGAGCTCTAGATTAAAGAGGCCAACTTAAATCTAGCAGTAAGAGTAGTAGACTAGCAAGGAAACAAGAGACATAACATTAAACACCCTAGATCTTCACTTAATCACCCTAATCACCCTAGCCCATGAATCCAAAAGGTAAGTACTCACTAATAGACATGAATAACACAAAACCCATGGATGATTGAAGGTTAATCATGCTTAGTGGTCAAGATTGATCAATAAACACAAGAGATAAAGATGAAGAGAAGCTAAAGTTTTAGTCTTTCACCAAAATAGCAAATGTGTTTACAGAGAAAACAAGATATGATAACCTTTAGGTCTAAAATGTATTTATACTAAGCTAAAACTCGAACCGGGTCAACCCAACAACCCTGGGCTGACCCAAATAGAAGCTGGATAAAGTCTGTTTTAAACTCCGGCCGCAGCCTCCTCAAACCCGCGAAAGTAGGCCGCGATACGCATGCCAAGGCCGCACCCTCTTCTTCCTGCGATGACAGCCCGCGAAACGCTCTGGTCGGATTCGTCGAACTCTCGTCGCGACTTGCCTTCACCTGCGATGGTTGCATGCGGTCGTCATGGTTCGTCGCAGCCTCCATTTGCCCACGAAGGTTCCCTGCTACCGCACCATTACTCACCATTTGGACATTTCATGACTTCTTAAACTCCAAAATCTGATTAGTACTTCTCCAAACCTGAAAACACAAAAACACCATGCAATGCAACCTAGACAAACCTAAACACTAACTTAAATAATCAAAATGAATGCAAAATAGATGGTTAAAACCATGAAATACACAAGATATCAACTCCCCCACACTAGACCTTTACTTGTCCACAAGTAAACTTTCAAGATCAAGATGGAGAAGAGGTTTGAAAGGGGGGAGCACATAAGCAAAAAAACACTTAGAGCACTCAACTTGACATCCTAAAGAAACATAGCAAATAGCATGAGCAATTCTCTTATTACACTCTAGCTTCTCTAGGCCTATCAAGATACTCCTATGCCTTTACACAAGATGCAATACTCATCAACCAACAAGTCTTCCTACCAGCTCTCACATTGATTCACACACACATACACAAGGTGGATTCTCACAAATGGGCACATGATCTCAATCATTTGGCTAGGTAAACAAATGGTTTAAAGTGAAAGAAGAGAAGGGTTCAAATGCATCATTTTAAAGTAGTTATCACTCAAGAACAAGGAGCTTGATCATTATGCAAAATTTATCTAAGATTAGAAGCGACTCATGCATACATGGATCCATTCTCATCATTCTACCATTTTCCTAAGTGATTACAAGATCTATCCCCAGTCACTTCATTCCATAACCCAAATGGCAACTCATTTTCATGTCTACCCCAATGAACAAATTTGTCTTTTTCTTTTCTTTTTACTTAGCCACTAGGGACAAACTTTGCTCAATGCTTAGCTCTTACTTCTCTTATCCCTTCCCCACTATCTTATTGATTCTTCTTATCATTTTTTTTTCTTTTCTTTTCTTTTCTTTTTTTTTATTTAGGGAGAAGGAGTCAAACAACACAATCAAGAGCTCTTTTTTTTTTCTTTTTATCCTAAGGCCCCTAAGGCTTATCTTATCAATCTACACTCTTTTGCTCATCTTTCTCAACTTTCTCACTACCCAAACCCAAGACACAAGCTTATAAAGGACATAAACCCAACCATCATCCTAGAAGCTAGCTCAAATCATGATCCTATGCTAGCAAGAGATGAGAACAAATCCATGTCACCTCCAATGCTCTCAAGATTTTGCACATGACAAGATATCAGAAAAGGCCTCACTCATGCAAAACAATGCTGGCTTCAAAGAAAGGTAAGGGTTCAAGGGTGAGGGAGTACCATTTGGGTTAACAAAGAGTGGTACAATGGAAAAAGATAACCCAAATGTGTATGAGAACCATGATCAAGTATGCAAATGCCCATAAGCGAGAGAAATTAAGTTCATTTAAGCCTAAGTTCAGTTTGGAGCTGGTTTTCAGAACAATGCCAATGGCAAGCAAGCATACAAGTTTCAAGAAGAGTTTTCAAGGCTTGAAGCGTGCAAGGTTTTAAAGAGATGCTTAGGCTACTTGATATGCTTAACTAGGGTGTCAAATTCAGTGCAAAAAAGTGTTCTTTACAAGGCATTATCAACAGCTGCTCCATATGCAAGTGAATGCAACATATATGATCTAGACTTAATCTTAAGAATGCAAGTGATGCAACTACATGATTCTTTATGCACTTTTCAAGATTTTAATTTTATGGCTTTTTTATGCATATATGAATGTACAATGCAATGCATGAGACGCACAATCAACAAAGCAAACATGATCAAATACTTGGTACCTCCCCCACACTTAAATCACACAGTCTCTGTGTGAATAAGAGAGAAGAAGATACCGAAAATATGATAAAAGCAATGGTATGTACAAAGAAGGGCTGGAGTGATACCTCAAGTGGAGAGTGAAGTGTGGTAATGGGTGTCTAGAGCTTGAGCTTTGAGCTGGCCTGAAACTTCTGCCACACTTATTGAAAACATAAAGAAATGAAATAGCAAATTTATATACAAGGATAACCATGGGAATTCCTCCCAAGTGAGCTTGTTTTGAGTCACTAGCTTGACTACCTTTTCTCTTGTACTAGTGAGAAGGAGGATCCTTCCCACCTTCAAGAGTGATGTGAGGACCTGAGAGAGTAGCTCTTGGAGCTTGATGGGATCATTTTGAAGCTGAGGAGTGAAGATGGCTCTTGCACTTGAGAATGGCTTGAACCTTCCCTTGCACTTGATCTTGTACTCAATGGCTCCATCCTTGAGTTTCATTGGGTGGAGAGTGAGGGTGTGAGGAGTCTTCTCAAGAGGTGGAGGCTGAGATTCCTTCACAATCTTCTTCTTGCCATGGGAGGCCTTTGTGGCTTCACTCACATCCTCCTTTTGAGCTCTGTCCAAGTGCTCATCACACTTCTCCTTAGGGGACTCTTCACCAAGAACCTCTTTCTCAATACCACTCAGCTCAGCCTTTGTCTTCTCAATGGAGGATGCTCCACAAGTTATTGTGCCACAATACTCAGGTTTCAACTTAGGTGATTGAAGAGGGTAGGAGACATCTTTGTTCACATTTAGGAGTGTGACTTTGTTGTTGGCAAAGTCTATGCAAGCTCCCACTGTTGTGAGGAATGGAGTGCCAAGGATCAATGGGACTATCTTCCCAGTTGCCATCTTCAAAACAGTGAGGTCTATAGGGATGGTGCATGCTCCAAGCTTCAAAGTGAAATCCTTGATGATACCAATTGGGGTTGTAGAAGAGGAATCCCCAAATTGGAGCTGAGATGTGTCTTGTAGCATGTGCTCAATCCCTAGACTCTTCATCACCTCAAGTGAGATCACATTCACACTTGCACCAGAATCCACTAGAGCATCATCAAAGTTAAGCTTTCCAAGGGAGCAAGGCAAAGTGAACATCCCTTGGTGTCCTAGTTTAGGGAGGGACTTGGGTGGGATTGGTGGATCAAGCTTGAGTGTAGAGATGTCCAGGAGCTCTGCTACTTCAGCTTGGTGGTCTAGAATGTCTTTGATGAGCATCATCTGGACATGAGCAGCTTGCATGTTGTGAATCTCTGGAAGCCTTACTCCAATATCACTCAAGTCTTTTCTGAATTTGGAGACCACCTTCTTTTGAGCTTTGGTGAGGAATCTCTCTGGAAAAGGGAGCTTGTCATAAGGGGATAGCTCTACCTCAGTGTCTTCCAGCTTCACCACATTCAGCCTCTGATCAGATCTTCTCTCAACTGGTTTCTCAGCCTTGTGCTCTCTGCTCTGCTCAACCTTTGCTGCAACTATCCTGTCAGCTTCTTGCACAATCTTGGACTCAGCTGTTGCAACAACCACATGCTCAACCTGTTCAATTTCAGGTCCAAACACCAATCTTTCAATTTCATCTACCTCTCTCTCGTAGTTGGCGACCTGAGAAGTTTCACTAGAGAGGAGAACATTGCAATGTTCTCTTGGGTTTGCCTCTGCTTTCCCTGGTAGAGTTCCCATAGGCTGCTTGGAGGATGAAGGCAAAGAAGCAACCTGGCTCTCTAAAACTTTGACGTGAGAGGCAAGTTGCATGTACTTGTTGTTGAGGTCAGAATAAGTTCCATCAATCTTGGCATGAACAGCCTTGAACTCATCTCCAATGTCCTTAGCAAATTTCTCTTGAGTTTCTAGGATTTGTTTGAACATAGATTCCGTGGTTGAACTTGGAACTTGAGCTTGAGAAGAGCTTCCTCTAGCTTGAGTAGGCTGGTTTCTTTGATAACCACCTTGTTGGTTGTTGTAGAGGGGCTTTTTCTGGTAGTTGTTTTGGTATTGAAAGTTGGGCTCTTTCCTATACCAAGTTCCATTGTTGTTAATAAAGCACACCTCTTCATGTCCTTCCAAGCCATCAATCTTCTTGATCGCAGCAACCTGCTTTTGTTGCTGTTCCCCAACTGATTGCATCTGATCCAGCTTAGCTTTGTTGGCAAGAAGTAGGTCCAGCTTCTCTTCCAAAGACTTGAGCTCTTTCTTGGTCTGCTGATCATCACTTCTGTTGACTACTCTATCATGATCCTCACTGTATACTGAGTCACTCTTGGCCATGTTCTCTATCAGCTCCTCTGCATCCACCTCGTTTCTGCCCAAGAAGAATCCATTGCTGGCTGTATCAAGTCTGTTTCTGCACTGTGGTATAGCTCCCCTGTAGAAGGTACTCAACAAGCTTTCTTTGGAGAAGCCATGGTGTGGGCAATGAGCTTGGTAGCCTTTGAATCTCTCCCATGCTTCACTGAAACTTTCTAAGTTCCTCTGCTGAAACCCAGAGATCTCATTCCTGATCTTAGCTGTCCTGGAGATGGAGAAGAACTTGTCTAGAAAGGCTTCCTTGCACTCATCCCAAGTAGTGATAGAGTCGCTTAGGAGAGACTTCTCCCACTGTCTTGCCTTGTCTCCCAGAGAGAAAGGAAAGAGCCTGAGCTTCAAAGCATCTTCTGACACTCCATTGGTCCTGGACAAACCACAGTAGCTATCAAACTTGTCCAAGTGGTCAAAAGGATCTTCAGTAGCAAGACCATGATACTTGTTGTTCTCAATGGTGTTGAGCAGTCCTGACTTGATCTCAAAGTTTATGTTCTCCACAGCAGGTGCTCTGATTCCCAACATATGACCATGAATGTGAGGGCGATCATAGGTTCCAATAGCGCGAGCTTGGCGCTGTGGGTGTTGTGGTCGAAGGTTGGCAGCTCCTTGACCATTTCCCTCTTGGGCAGCTTCCAAGGGGATCTCTCTATCTTGATTCGGGTTCTGATGGTGAGCCATATCAAAACCCAATCTGTTGAAATGAGCCTGTTGCTCCTCTTCTCTCCTTCTTCTTGTATTCTCTCTTTCCAAAGCCCGGATGTTTGATACCAGAGGAGTGAGGTTTGTAGTCCCTCTACTTCTCAAGTTCATACACCTGAAATGAAAAAGAAAGAGGAAAAACCAGAGCCAATATCACAATAATAATAAAAATGACTTAGTCTCAAGCAAATGACTAAATCCCAATGTCAAAATCACAATAGAACTTGGCAACGGCGCCAATTTGATAACATGACTTTTCAGGTCCCTATCAAATGAAGTAGTATGTGAGATGTCGAACCAATCCTATGTGATTTCAATGCACTGAGAATACAAATATATGCTTAATCTAAGTGCAAACAGGTTTTGAATGATGATGTGAACTAGAACTATACTAAAATGCAATAAAGGAACAAGCTTTCAATCAATCTGGGACAATAGGACTCATGGGGCTAGGCATTTGATTTCAAGTGATTAAGATCCAATCTAAGGGTGGCAAACTTTCAATCAAAAGACTTCCTTAAGTCTAGAACACTGAAATAAGCAAGCTCTATGGTCAAGAAGAATGTTCATTTGCTTTAATCAACTAGACATCAAAGGTCTTTGAGCCTAAAAGATCTAAGCAATCATTAAGGATGAGTCTATTAACTATCTAAGCTCCCTTAACACAATGGTCTTTGTGTAAGGCAAGTTTAGAGCAAGCTCTACTTGGTTCAGACATTTCATCAAACACCTTGTGGGTGGAAAATGTCTAGAGCTCTAGATTAAAGAGGCCAACTTAAATCTAGCAGTAAGAGTAGTAAACAAGCAAGGAAACAAGAGATCTAACACTAAACACCCTAGATCTTCACTTAATCACCCTAATCACCCTAGCCCATGAATCCAAAAGGTAACTACTCACTAATAGACATGAATAACCCAAAACCCATGGATGATTGAAGGTTAATCATGCTTAGTGGTCAAGATTGATCAATAAACACAAGAGATAAAGATGAAGAGAAGCTAAAGTTTTAGTCTTTCACCAAAATAGCAAATGTGTTTACAGAGAAAACAAGATATGATAACCTTTAGGTCTAAAATGTATTTATACTAAGCTAAAACTCGAACCGGGTCAACCCAACAACCCTGGGCTGACCCAAATAGAAGCTGGATAAAGTCTGTTTTAAACTCCGGCCGCAGCCTCCTCAAACCCGCGAAAGTAGGCCGCGATACGCATGCCAAGGCCGCACCCTCTTCTTCCTGCGATGACAGCCCGCGAAACGCTCTGGTCGGATTCGTCGAACTCTCGTCACGACCTGCCTTCACCTGCGATGGTTGCATGCGGTCGTCATGGTTCGTCGCAGCCTCCATTTGCCCACGAAGGTTCCCTGCTACCGCACCATTACTCACCATTTGGACATTTCATGACTTCTTAAACTCCAAAATCTGATTAGTACTTCTCCAAACCTGAAAACACATAAACACCATGCAATGCAACCTAGAAAAACCTAAACATTAACTTAAATAATCAAAATGAATGCAAAATAGATGGTTAAAACCATGAAATACACAAGATATCATGCACTCAAGTTAAGAAACTTGAGACACAGATTGTCCAGACTGAAGACTCTATCAGGAGGATTGGAACTTCTAAGGAAGTAGGGGAAGGAAATAGGAAACACCACGTCAATGCTATCATAGATGATGATTTCTGCCAAGTGGTGAAACAGGAGAAGCTACAAGAAAGAGACTTTGAAGTGGAAAGTTCACTAAGTCTCGGTGGATCACAATGGTGTCGATCGACACCAACTAGTCCACATCGATCGACATCGACGATGTCATTTCCGGATACGATTGCAGACTGCAAAGCGGTTAGGATATTGACACATGCTGAATTCACGGCTTCTCATCCATACCCACCCACCCACACCTACGAAGATATCGACCGACGGGACGAGCCACTCATCGATCGACACATAGAAGAAAACCGTATCGATCGACCCTTTTCTACCCAGCAGCTTCCAGCATTCAGAGATTCATCAATGGAAGACTGCAACAACATGTTCAATCGATCCAACCGTGCAGCTAGACGTGCACCATCGATCGCCACCACCACACACCCATCGATCGACACCTTCAACAGAGCTCAACCGAGATCTCATGAACCTTACGATATCAGGAACGTTTCACTAACACCTGATGAATTTGGAATTTTCAGGGACACAGATGGGTATGCAAGAGCTATGGATGGAAGAGTTCTGCACATAACTAGAGAAGACATAGCAGACATCCTCCAAGTTGCTAATGGACCAGAGAACCTGTTCACACAACAGCGTAGCCATCCAGACATCCTAAATCACGTCCAGGACAACTGTGAGGGGTAAAACTCACACCTAGATTTTAGATCAGGTTTTATATTTAGGAAAGGTTTGGGAAAGATTATCGCGGGCTGAATCCCGTAAGAACTTGTGAAATGAACTTCGATTTGTATTGATATAATAGAAATGGGATGGTTACAAAAGATGATCTTTGATGAATACAAAGATTACAAGAGAATTACAATGAGAACGTTTTGATGAATATTGAGTAAAATATCAGTTGGGTCGGATCCCTTTCTTAGTCTTTTACCCTCTCCTTTTATAGCCTTGGACTTCTTTAAGTTGTCTCCAACTGACCTCCGAGATTTTCTCCACTTGAGATGGAATCCGCACCAGCTTCCCCTTGACCGGGTCCTGCGCTTCTTCTTATTATGACGTGAGCTTCCTCTTCGTCGTGACCTCCTTGGTTAGGATCCTTAGCTTTCAGCCTTCGGCTTCTACTTAACTCTCTTTAGACTTAGAACTCGTGATGGGCTTATCGCGGCCCATCGTCATCTTTTACTATTGAATGATCAGCTACTGGGCCATATTCGGGCCCAACAGTTGCCCCCAGCTCTTGAGATGAGGTTTCGTTATTCTCGGGAGCTAGACCTAGCCGCCCAAGCTAGATTCTCTTGTTGAGATCATGATTATTAGCTATCTCAACCGCATTTACTCTTATCCGATCGGACGGCTATAATCTGTCCTTAATTAAATCGACGGCTTTAGATTAAAGCGAGTTTGAAATTTAATTTCCGATTTTCGAGACGTGATGGGATATAAAGCTGAGAGAATTAACTACTTGTCTCTCCACTTCCTCCACGCCTCTCGACGGTTTCCAAGGTAATTCACCCCCTTTCCTTTATTTTACCGTTTTTCGTCATTATTTTTTCTTTATACGCTTCTCGATCAATCCAATTCTTCATCTCGAACTTCTCTCTGAGATTCTGCCTTAGATCGATTCCCTTCTTTTGCTTCCTTTTTTCCTTTCCCTTCACTATCATGAGCCGAAAAGAAGGTTCCGGCGAAGTTCAGATCTCAGCCTCCGGTGCCCGTATTATGAAGGTCAAACGGGAAGCTGGTGAGAAGATGACGGAAGCCAAGAAGAAAAAGAATAAAGACTCGATCGGAGCGAGAGTTAAGAAGATGAAGAAGAAAGGCGGCAAGAGCGCCTCCTCCGGTCCTCACTTTCCTTCCCTCTTGAAGGGTCAGGACGTTGTCAATCTTGCCGTTCAAGCTCACGGCAAGAGCGATCTAGTTAGAGCTTGTGCTGAAAACGAGAACCCCGAGACCGCTCCGGATGGTTGGTTCTGCGTTCATGAAAAATATATCTCCAAGTGCCACCTTAGATTTCCTCTTCCCACCCTTTTGCTGGATCTCTTAGATCATTACCAGCTAGCTCTTCCTCAACTTTGCCCGTCGGTCATCCGAGTGATAAACGGGTTCATCACTAGAGCCAAGGAGGAAGGAGTTATCGTTGGGCTGTCCGAGTTAATGAGTCTCTTCTCGATAAAGGAGAGCACTTCCAAGGATGGCGGGAGCGGTACCTACTATCTCCCCTGTCGCCCAGGGCTAGGCGTTTTCAAGTTCTCGGCCAGTGATGATGCTGGCGCAAGAAGTATTTTTATGTTAAGATTGACCCTTCGACGGTTCCTGTAGGCCGTGACCTCAGGAACTCATGGTCTGATATTTCCGGTTAGGATTTTAGGGATATGCTCACATGTTTATCTTTGTTTGTCATATTATGCTAATTGTCTCTTGACTCCTTTTGCAGAAATCAAAGATCCTATCAAGTTATCTAGCAAACTCACTAGAGCTCTCTACAGGAAGCTACAGCACAGTCCTAACACTTGGGGGGCTTACACAACTTCAAGAGTCGGATCAGCTAGGTTTCCTGAGCGATATCAGGCGTCCTTCCCTGATTCAGTGACGGTTGCTGGTTTAGAAGGTAACCTTTTATTCTTAATTCATGATTTTTACTATCCGAATTTGTCTCATGCGATTAATGAATCTTTTTCATGTCTTAGTTTCTGAAGGTGATTCCGTTCTCAAAGTTTCCTCCGGAGCAAGTACTTCCTCGAAGACTCATTCACAGAAGATGCCAATTCAAACTTCCTTCCGTTCCAGGGGTAGATCGACCAAGGCTGCCAGCTCCTCTAGAGGGAGTGACAAGAACCAGGGAGGATCCTTTCTTGACTCTGTGAAGGAGGTTCTTGACGAAGGAGGCTCTGCTCCTGCTAAAGGTGTTAGCTCTTCGGAGCCTAAGGTTCAGGAAGTTGGTCTTTCCTCCGAGGTCCCGATGACTGAGGCTGATCCTCAAATAGTGAGGGATCCTCCGGAGCTTGAGCCCTCGAGGAACAAGAGGTCCCGAACCGACCAGGTTGACAGACCTTCGAGGTCTTCCTCCTCCTCCTCTAGAGGAGGAACCGTTGGCTGGAACTTTGCTCATTCGAAGCCTGGATCGGTTTTGGACGATCCGTGGGGTTTAGCTACTTTGATGAGGCACATGAAGAGTCCCGGGTGTTCCCTCCCCTCGATCTCCAATCTCACGCACAAGAATGAGTACGTCGATATTGCTCATCACATGGGTCAGGTATGGAGTTTATTTCATCTTTCAGCTTTTTCTTTGGAAGATTTCGCTAACTCGTTTTCCGTTTTCTGCAGCTGGCTGGTGCTATCAACAGAGCTCAGTTCAAGTTTGAGGACGCTGTACACAATGCCCCTAGTGCCGAGGAATTAGCCCAGGTCACTGAGTTGGTCAAGGCCAACAAGGCTGAGCTCAATCAGACCCGGGCTCTGATCTCGGATCTCCAAGCCGAGGTGAAGAGGCTTGGCTCTAAATGTGATGCTCAGCAAGGGACGATCGAGAGCCAGCTGATTGACCTCCAGGTGAAAAATAGGAAGATTGGGGAGTTGGATGCTGCTCGGAAGATAGCCGAGTATCAAGTAAAGGAGTTGATTGCCACATCTCAAAGCAGCCAGAAGAACAAGGAAGCTGAGGTCAGGCTAGCCGTCCGGAGAGGAAAGAAGGAGGTAGCCGAAGCCTACAACAAAATTCTGGTTATCGTCAAGGAGAAGTTCTCCAAGAAGAAGGACGAAGTCGACCTCCTGGTTCATGCTCAAGAGATTCAAGCCAACACCGAGCTCCTGAAAGACATACTGGATGGCGAGATTAAGAGTACTCAAGACGAGTATGATAACTTGGTGGCAATAATGTCGGAAGCTGTTGCAGCATACGAGAAGGCTCAGGTCTCGGACTTCTCGATCGGCAAGCTCCCTCTTCCCCAACTCTCTGAGAGCTCAGGTACTTTTGAGGTTAATATGTTTAATCTCTCCTTTTCTGGAGAGTTCGGTTCTAATTTGGGATTGGTGGGTTCTTACTCAGCCCCAGTCGAAACCGCCTCTGGAGGTAGCGACAAGGAGATGGAGGAAGAGGTCCCTGAGGAGGAAGATCCAGCTGGTAAGGGAGCTGAGAAGAACTCGGATGACAAGGAAGTTTAAGAGCTGAGGCTCTTTCATGTTTTCTAGGATTTCTGCCCGATGGGCTTTGTTTTCATTTGTTTCTAAAACTTATGGCCTGAGGAGGTCTTTAAACCTTTATCTGTTCGTACTTTAGATCTTTGTTAGCCTGGGAGGCTTTTAAACCCTTGTTTAATTTCAAACTTGGTTTTCGTTTCATTTTGAGTTTTTGGCTTTAGTCGTGAAATATGACAACTTTGATCATAATCGAATCTTACGATAAGTCTGGAGGACTTTGGTCGTTTTTAGTTCCTTAAGAGGAATTCTTGGAGTATCGGGATTAGCTTAGAGTTTTTAGGAACCTAAGTTTAATCTGGACACCTTAGGTGGGGGTTCTTGGAAACCTGAACTTGTTTGTGGGATTTTAAGACCCGTTGAAGTTTGCTTAGGATTTTAAGACCTTTGTGATTTGATGAGGATTTTAAGACCTCGAAGATTTGATAAGGATTTTAAGACCTTGGAGAATTGACAAGGATTTTAAGACCTTGGAGATTTGGTAAGGATTTTAAGACCTTAGGTCCAGGTTCGTCGAGACCTGATATTGTCTGAAGGATTTTAAGACCTTAGGTTCAGGTTCGTCGAGACCTGATATTGCTTTGAAGGATTTTAAGACCTTAGGTTCAGGTTCGTCGAGACCTGATATTGCTTTGAAGGATTTTAAGACCTTAGGTTCAGGTTCGTCGAGACCTGATATTGCTTTGAAGGATTTTAAGACCTTTAGGATTGTTAAGGATTTTAAGACCTTAGGTTCAGGTTTGCAGGGACCTGTTTTGTTAAAGAATTGAGATAACGAGAATAATTTCTTTATTGATAATTGGATACATGGTATCATAGTAATCATACAATTGCTGTATTACGACGATCATACACTTGCTGCGCGGGCTATGTGATTTTAATCAGACATATGCCCCCTTTGATTGTAGTGAACGAAGTGTTGAAATGAGGTTGGGGCTGCACTCATGACGGAGTTGCCTACGTACCCAGTCAAGGGATCAAGCCTAACGTAGTTCAGGAATTTTAGGTACCTAATGATAATATCTCTTAAGATTCGTGGCGTTCCACGATCTGATTTCAGGTACCCCGGTTCGCACCTTTCGGAGCTTGTAAACGCCAGGTCGTACTACATGGATGATATGATAGGGACCTTCCCAGTTAGTTCCTAACTTCCCAGCATTTGGTTCTTTGGTTCCTTCGAAAACTTTCCTAAGTACTAGGTCACCTACAGCGAACTGCCGGAGCCTGACTTTGGAATTGTACTGTCGTGCCATTGCTTGCTGATAGTTCTGAATGCGAATCAAAGCTCGGTCCCGTCTTTCCTCGATTAGATCGAGGCTGTCAGTTAGGAGCTGATCATTAGCTGCGGGATTGGATGTACAGAGTTCCCGGCGGAGGCTACCAGCAATGGTTTCAGCTGGAACGACAGCTTCCATCCCATATGCTAAGGAGAAAGGAGTTTCTTCTGTAGCTTTTCGTGGGGTGGTCCGACATGCCCAAAGTACTTCGAGTAACTTCTCTGACCAGAGTTCTTTCTGGGTTCCGAGGCGTTTCTTGAGGTTTGCTAATACTGATTTATTAGCAGCCTCCGCCTGTCCGTTACCTTGAGGTCGGCGAGGTGATGAGAAGGTCAGGCGAATATTCCACTTGTCACAAAATATTTTGAAATCGTGGGATATGAATTGTCCTCCATTGTCAGTTACGATTTCGTATGGGACGTCGTGTCTACACACGATATCTTTCCATACAAATTGCTCGACCTCGACCCTGGTTACCTGCTGGAAAGCTTCAGCCTCTATCCATTTTGTGAAGTAGTCCGTTAAGACTAAGAGGAAGCGTAGCTTCTTCTTTCCACTTCCTGATGGTACTAGTGGTCCCACGATATCCATGGACCATCTCATAAATGGATAAGGGGCAGATATGTTAGACAGCTTTTCCGCAGGTTGGTGTATAATCGGTGCATGCCTCTGGCATTTGTCGCATGAAGAGGAATAGGCCTCACAATCTGCAATAATGGTAGGCCAGAAATATCCTTGTCTTTTGATTCTGATGGCTAAAGCTCTTCCTCCAGAGTGGTTCCCGCAGGAACCGTCGTGCATTTCCTTCATGAGTCTCATAGCAACGAGGCCATAGACGCATTTTAGGTAAGGTCCAGAAATGCTTCGTTTGAGGAGGACAGATTCAGTTACGCAATATCTCGCGCTTAATGCTTTGAGCTTTCGAGCCTCCCATTTATTGGGTGGAGTCTTTCCCTCCAGGATGTATTGCGTGATTGGAATTCTCCAATCCTCTCTTCCTACAACTTTGTTATGAAGAGACGAGGGAGGTTCCTGTTCGGGACCTGGTGTCGTGGTGCCCCCGGAGGTATTGGTAGGATTGGGCTCCAGGGAGTCTGAATTCCGAGGAATACCTCCAGATGAATTTTGGAGAGCTGTACGGCTTCTGGTTTTAACTCTGCAGATGACTGGGTCTGAGTTGGTGCCCCCGGGGGTATTCTCGAGATCAGGCTCTAAGGAGTCTGAATTTCGAGGAATATCTTCCGTCATTTGGATTGTGTTCCCGGAGGTATGCTTTTTTGCGCTGCATATTCTGGTTTTTGGAAACCAAAATGTTGTGAAAACCTGGGTAGCTACCGTTTCAGGGCAGGTACCTTCGGGTTGCGCTGTTAGTTTGCTCTCTTTCTCAGCTTTAGTAGCTATGTCGATGCTTGGTTTCTCGATTCCTTCTACGGGTATGATTCGTTTTACGAGGGGGTCTGACGTGGAAGCTAAAGCAGCCAACGCATCTGCTGAGGAGTTTTCACATCGTGGGATTCTCGTTAGCTCGAATTTTTCGAACTGCCTAGTGAGGTTCTGGACGACTTCGAGATATGCCCCCATTCTTTCGTCCCTCGTTTCATATTCTCCGTGAAACTGGCTAGCTACTAGCTGTGAATCACTATAAGCGTTTAGCTCTCGGATTCCGAGGCTTAGGGCGAGCTTCAACCCTGCGATTAGTGCTTCATATTCAGCTTCGTTGTTTGAGGCGCTGAATCCGAGCCTATATGACTGCTCGATGGTTTCTCCTGCTGAAGAAGTTAGCCTTAGACCGATACCGGAGCCCTGTTTTGATGAGGCTCCGTCGACGTATAGGCTCCACTTCGGAGATTCCATTTCGGAGTCTAACTGCTCGGATGTCAATTCAATGATAAAGTCAGCGAGGACCTGAGCTTTCGCTGCTGCTCGAGGTCTATATTCGATATCATACTCGCTGAGCTCTATGGCCCATTTAGCCAATCGCCCTGACTGGCTAGGGCTGTGCAATATCATTCGTAATGGTTGTGAAGTCATTACAACGATCGAGTGCGATTGGAAGTAAGGTCGCAGTTTTCTGGCAGCTGTTACGACTGCTAGAGCTAGTTTTTCCATTGCGGGATACCTGGTTTCGGCGTCTATCAAACTTTTACTGGTGTAATAGACAGGTCTTTGTTCGTTTTGTTCCTCTCGTACTAGAACGCCGCTGACTGCAGCAGTCGATACAGCGAGGTACAGGTACAATGGCTCTCCTACTACTGGTTTAGATAGGATCGGGGGTTCGGAGAGGTAAGCCTTCAATTGCTTGAAGGCTTCCTCACATTTCTCGTCCCATAAGAACTTCTTATTATTTCTTAGAAGCTTGTAGAACGGGAGACATTTATCGGTAGACTTGGATATGAATCGATTCAATGCTGCGATTCGTCCAGTCAATCTCTGTACCTCTCTGGTCGTCTTAGGTGACGGCATTTCTAGGAAGGTTGCTATCTGCTGCGGGTTGGCTTCAATGCCTCTTTCGGTTACGAGATAGCCTAGGAATTCGCCTGAGGGTACCCCGAAAGTACATTTAGTGGGATTGAGCTTCATATCGTACTTGTTCAAGATATCGAAGCATTCCCTTAAGTGGGAGATATGATCTTCTCCAGCTGAGGATTTGACTAGCATGTCGTCGATATAGACCTCCATGGTTTTTCCAAGTTGTCCAGCAAACATCTTATTTACTAGCCTCTGATAGGTAGCTCCTGCGTTCTTTAATCCGAATGGCATAACCTTATAACAATAGGTTCCTCGTTCGGTTATGAATGCAGTTTTCTCCTGGTCCTCAGGATCCATCATGATTTGATTGTATCCTGAGAAGGCATCCATGAAGGATAGGAGTCGATGGCCAGCTGTTGCTTCAACCAGGCGGTCGATGTGAGGTAACGGGAAGCTGTCTTTAGGACAAGCTTTGTTTAGGTCTGTGAAGTCTACACAGATTCTCCACTTCCCGTTTTTCTTCTTTACCACTACTGGGTTAGCCAACCAGTCGGGGTAATGTACCTCTCGAATGGACCCAGCTTTCGTAAGTCGGTCAACTTCGTCGTTAACAGCTTGAGCCTTCTCGAGGCCTAGCTTACGACGCTTCTGTTTGATCGGTTTGAAAGTAGGGTCAACTTTTAGCTTATGGGTGGTGACGTTCGGATCTATTCCTTTCATGTCACTAGTGGACCATGCAAAGGTTTTGACATTGCTTTTCAAGAAATCAATGAGCTCTTTTTTTGTCTCAGGAGGTAGCTCGGACCCGATGCTCACCTGTCTTTCAGGATCTGAGTCGTCAATGCAAACTTTTTCGGTTAGGTTCCTGGGGGGACCTCAAATATTTTGTTGCATTTCGCGACCCTCCTGGATCTGTAATTGCTATTGGGGGGACTTTTTGAGGATTTCGAATCCTCCCAAATAGCAGATCCTGGATATCTTCTGGCTACCATGTACGGTAGCTATCCCTTCGGGTGTTGGGAATTTTACGCACTGATGGTACGTTGAGGCTACTGCCTTCATTTTGTGAATCCAGGGTCTTCCCAAAATCGCGTGGAACGGGGAAGGTCTATCGATGACTACTAAGTTGGTCATTTTCATTATTCCGCCAGCTATGACTGGGAGCTTGATAGTTCCCAATGAGGTAGCTGGTTCTCCGGAGAAGCCTACGAGGTTAGCTTTTTGGCCAATAATTTCGTAGTCGTCTATTTCCATCCCTTTTAGGGTGTTATAGAAAATGAGGTCGACAGAGCTTCCTGTGTCTATCATGAGCTTAGGAACCTCGTATCCTGCGATGTTCAGGGTGACGATCAACGCATCATCGTGAGGTCTGTCAAGGTTTGAGGTCTCGCTTTCCCAGAAAGAAATCTTAGTATTGGATTCAGGGTTAGGAGGCTTAGGTCCAGTGTTAGACACAGCCTTCCGCACGTGATTCTTAATGGAATTGACGGAGTCTTGACATATGTCTGATCCTCCAAGGATACAGTCCACCCTCGAGTCGGGGCTCGATTGAGGGGACGGTTTGCTCAAGAGAGCTTCGACTTGTAAACTTTTTCCTTGGGGGAATTTCCCAAGAATCATGTCGACTCTTTTCTTGGGAGCTGGAGGTGGCGAATCGGTCTCCTTCTCAGGTGACCTCTCGCGTTTCGGGGAAGTGTCCCTGGAACCTCTTTTCTGATAAGGTGGTGGCTTTTTAAGGTCCACGCCCTTTATTTCTCCAGCTGCGAATTTAGCTGCCAGCTGGCGTTGGAGGTCCCAACACTCTTCGGTTGAGTGTCCTTCGCGATCATGATAAGAGCAACATTTGCCTTTATCGAAGCCTTTTGACCAGGGAGTTTTGTTTGCTGCTGCAATAGGTTTCTCTTCCTTGTCTTCCTTGATTGCGTAGGAGTGTTCTCCCTGAGTCTGATTATTTCGAAGGTTACCCTTTTTATGAGGTCCCTTAGTCTCAGAGGAGTCACCTTTCGAATGATTCTGAGGCTTCTTGTGGAGCTTATCCAGTGCAGCTGTCTCCTCCTCCAAAGTAATATATTTGGTGGCTCTATGAAGAGCGTCATCGATAGTTGGAGGAGCATTTAGTGTTAGCTCTGACCAGAATTTCGATCTATAGAACAGACCTCTCCTAAGGGCCTCGATGGCGACTAGGTCGTTAGGATTCGAGAGCTTAGTTCTTATTGCCCTGAATTTCTCAATGTAGACTCGTAATGAGTCTCCCATTCCTTGACTGACCTTCCAAAGGTCGGCCTCAGAGGCTTGCTTCCGGATATGGGTTGAGTATTGCTTCATAAAGGCGTTGGTTAATTGATCGAAATTGTCTATCGAGGCTGGCTCGAGACCGGAGAACCACTCAAGGGCTGTTCCGACCAAATTTTCGGCGAATGTCCTGCAGTAACCTGCTTCACATTCTTCCTGTGTGAAATGGGCTTTAACAATTGCCAATCGGAAAGCTCTCAAATAGGCTTTCGGGTCGGAGGTCCCATCATACTCAGGAATTCTGATTTTTCGGGTATCTCTTATGTGAGAGCTGGCAATTCTGTCCGTGAATGGAGTTCCACGGGTTTCCTCGATTAAGCTATCGATTTCGGGAGCTGAACTCGTAGCTTTATGGACTTGAGCTCCCAATTTCTGGAGAGCCGCGTGAGTTCGCTCCATATATCTACGGATAGCTTCAGGTCCTTCAAACGGAAGGACGTTTGGATCGTTCGCAGGTACCCGACGGGCAGGTTCCTGACGGAATCGAGTTGGCTCATCCTCCCATGCGGTTGGTGGGCTAAGTCGCTCGGCATTTCTTGGGTTATCGGAATCTATCCTTTGATAACCGTCCCCATTCGGGATCGAGCTTCTAGTTTGATAAACCGAAGCTGACGCTCTGCCCCCAGATGGGAAGGATATTCCTGCTCCGGACCTAGGATCAGGCGGAGGAGGAGGTAAACGAGTACTCCTATCAGTAACCTGACCGGGTGTGGAACTAGTTGTCGCTATGTTACTTCCCATAGCACTGGCGTTAGGTGGATTAAACATGGGAGCTGTTCCAGTATGAGGTGTCTGGAAAGCAGATCCGCGTCCTTCCGGGGCAGTGCTATCAGGGGAAAAATTTAAACGTGCTCGGGGAAATGAGGGATCGGTTAATCGATCATGAAAGATGACCCCCGGAGCTTGACGTTGCGGTGGTTGGGTTGTTGCGTTTAGAGATCTAGTTATCTCTTCGAATCGTTGTTGACGTACGGTCAGCTGATGCATCGTGCGCTCACTTTCCTGAGCTCTGTCTACTAATTGTATCATCATCTGGCGGATCTCAGAGAGCTGAGCCTCCGTTTGATTCGGAATGGCTTGCTGCTGAGGATTCTCGGTAACCGGGAGCCCGGAAGTGTTTCCACCTGATGACCTCGGGTTAGTAACTCCGGTTGTAGTTTGGTTCGTTCGAGCATCAGCCGGAAGCTGTTGCCCAGATCGGTGGTCGCTACGTTGAGGCTCTGTGATTACGAGACTAGAGCCTCCGTCGTTCAGTGAGCCATCGCTCTGAATCGGGAGGTTAAGGTCAGACGGGTTTGTTGTCTGATCGGTAGGGTTCATCTTCAAGTTAGAGTAAGGGATTCGATTGTTTCTTCCCCACAGACGGCGCCAATTGTGAGGGGTAAAACTCACACCTAGATTTTAGATCAGGTTTTATATTTAGGAAAGGTTTGGGAAAGATTATCGCGGGCTGAATCCCGTAAGAACTTGTGAAATGAACTTCGATTTGTATTGATATAATAGAAATGGGATGGTTACAAAAGATGATCTTTGATGAATACAAAGATTACAAGAGAATTACAATGAGAACGTTTTGATGAATATTGAGTAAAATATCAGTTGGGTCGGATCCCTTTCTTAGTCTTTTACCCTCTCCTTTTATAGCCTTGGACTTCTTTAAGTTGTCTCCAACTGACCTCCGAGATTTTCTCCACTTGAGATGGAATCCGCAACAGCTTCCCCTTGACCGGGTCCTGCGCTTCTTCTTATTATGACGTGAGCTTCCTCTTCGTCGTGACCTCCTTGGTTAGGATCCTTAGCTTTCAGCCTTCGGCTTCTACTTAGCTCTCTTTAGACTTAGAACTCGTGATGGGCTTATCGCGGCCCATCGTCATCTTTTACTATTGAATGATCAGCTACTAGGCCATATTCGGGCCCAACAACAACCACAACAACAACACAAGGGAGGATCCAGTTCCTCAACACTTTGGTCAACCTCGACGAACACCATCGATCGACATCGTTTCAACACCATCGATCGACAGCGAATATCCCGGATCGATCGACAGACCTAGAGTCAGATCGCCCGACAGACGATTGGAGTTTGGACGACGTGCCTTCAATACTAATGGATCAAGGAGATTCAAGTGGGAGGCTAAGGATGAATATGGTGTCTACAGAGATGAGTTTGGCTATGCTAGAGGAGTTGATGGTGAGATCATCCATGTTACCAAGGAGCAAGTAAAGAGACTTTTGGATAGAGCATCCCTTTTTCACAGAGGTTGCTTGCGTCTTCCAATACACACACACCCTTACCATGCATACACACCACCACCAGTACCCTACAGTAGAGAGGAGGTAGATGATATGGTGACTGATGTATGGAGAGCTCAGGCGCACCTTGAGGCAAACATGCACACATTGGTGGAAGACACTTTCAAGCCTTTGGATGTCAGTTACAAGGACTTCCAGAATGATATGGCTGATATAAGAGTGGAGCTTGGAAACATATTGACCATGCTTGAGAAAGAGGCTACGCCACCAGTATCGACCGACAGGGTACCTGTACCATCGGTCGACATCGGCAAGACTACACCCACGGACCGACCAGACTGTTCATCACCTAAGAAAGATGAATGGGAGGTTGCTTACATCAATACACGGATTGGAGACGTCTACAGCCCTCTCAACAACAATGTCGAATGGTTAAGCAAGAGGATAAATCTTCTACAGAAAGAGTTGGACACAATTCGCCAGAATGACCAAGCTCAGAATGCTACTTTTCCATCGATCAACACCCATTCTTCATCGTCGATCGACACGAGGTTCGCAGAACTGGAAAATAGGATGAAACCGTACGAAGAGAAGCATGATCTTTTAAGTTCACCTATCATGCGATACCTGGATACACTTTCACGACAGCTGGACAAGCTAGAAAGAGATATGAGCATAGTTAAAGCTTATATTGATCTTCGTGACAGCAACGAAGCATCGATCGACAGGCCTCGACCAACATCGATCGACACCGAACCACCACCAGCGAAGAGAGCATGCACCACAGCAGAAGTTGATGAGATCAAACATAAGATGTACGTAGCCATGAATTCTATGGAGGAGAGACTCATAGAAAGAAGTGATAACATTGAGGAGACTCTCAATGAAAGAGTGACCAATCTTTGCAGAGCTACTGGTCTCTTGAAGAATGAGATACGCAGTATGCAGGGAAATCTTGAGCACCAAGGCCAACGTTCAGAATCGATCGATACCGCAGCTTTGGCAGATCAGGATCAACAGATTCAAGACCAGCACGCCAGAGACCAATATGCAGAACTACCTGAGCATTTTAGATTTGACTTCTATCAGCATCAGTTAGACACAGAAGATTTGGTCGGAAGGTTGCAAGTTATCAAAGCCGATTTAGCAAAGATATCTCCTAGATGGACAAGATCAGGTGATGCCACAAGAAGCTTCACTGCTGCTGAGTCCAAAGATGAGGGAAGTGTTTGCCCACCAGCAAACAACAACCCCCACTGCACCCCATGAGTCACTCACCTACCACACTCAAGCTAAATGACTATAACCAAGCGCTGAGTGGGAGGCAACCCACTATTAGGTTTTCTTTTTCTTTATTTAATTTTATTTTTCATTTTTGCTTTTATTTTTTCGGATTTATTTTGCAGTTTTTATTAGATCCAAGTAGAATGATAATTCCATCGACCGACATTCACCATTCATATCGCTCGACACCTCACGACCATTACTAACGATCGACGTATACCACTACGAATCGATCGACATCTTGTCGATCAGGTTTATTCATTCTAACTTGTTATATTTATTAATTATGTTTTATTTATTTATCTCACCACCGGCTGTGTCACACTGGGACAGTGTAATTTAAGTCGGGGGGGGGGGGGGAGTTTACTAATATATGTTTTTATTTTGGTTTTTATTTAAATTATTTTTCAAAATTATTTTTCGCATAAGTATTATAGGAACATTGATATTGATTTATATTTGATCGTCTGACCACTCTTTAGCACCATTCTAGATTACTGATTGCAGATAGTACTAAAGATGCTAAAGTGGATCAACTTGCCATCTATATTCACTAGCTAAGATTGTTTGAAGGAACCAAAGCTGACCTCCAACACTAATATTGACTTATTTGCTTGTCTTGGGGCTTGGAAATCACTGGATCGGAATCCTCCTACAAGTCTGGAAGGTAAAAAGTTTGTGTGTTTCTGGTTCCCTTCCTTCTCTCTCTTCGGCATCTCGAGATCTAAGTTTATGTTATAAAAGATTGAAATGATTTCTTGAGAGGCAGAGGGGTAGAAGTGTCTCATGCGACTCCAGTATTCTAAATCTCAAGAATGATCACACATTGTGGAAACGAAGGGTAGGAGTGATTCCTGCGACCCCATTATTCGCTACACTTTGCCAAAAAAATGTATGAGTTACAATGCAAATGTCAATGAGATGGACTAGATGACCTATGTGGCATCGAAACCTGCTGAAATTGAAACTAATAAGAGATTCAGTGAAGAGAGAAGAGGGGAGAAAGTGATCAGAGAAGACTACATGTGTGTTCAGATAGTTGTTTGAGTTGAATCCATGTGTCCTTTGATCGATACTCCCAAGGTAAAGCCTGAATTTTTATTTTATGTTAAGAAATGAGATTAGTAGAGGGGAATGTCATATAAGAATTGATAAGCTGTTGACTACATGAGTTTGGTTGCTAAGCTAGGATAAGGCATAATGAACTTCTGTGATTAGGATGTTTAGACATGAATTGCAAACCCATAGAGTGATGACTTCAATATATTGAATCCTTGAGTTCCTGCTATTTCCAAACCTTTTCCAAAGACTACTGTTTTTGCTTGAGGACAAGCAAAGGAGTAAGTCCGGGGGAGTTGATATACCATGGATTTTACCCGTTTTTAACCATGGTATACTAGTGTTTTATTATATATTTAATCTGTTTTCTAGCCTGTTAGGTATGTTTTCAGGTTCAGGAGCATTTTGTGAGAAAGTGATGTTTTTGGAGCATTTTGGAGTACAAGAGATTATACACCCGAGTTGACCATTCAAGACTAACTCGGAAGTCAACATTGCGATTATAATCGATCGATACTCATCTTGAGTTGTCGATCGATGTAGCTGAGAAGATCCGCGTACTAGAAGATTATAATCGATCGATACACATATAGTGTTGTCGATCGATATCGAGGACGAAATGGTTTAGCCGACTACTTCACCAAGACTTCACCAAATTACGAGATTGCCCCTGACGAGTTTTTAACCTAATGGAAATGCTTAAATACCCCTGCAAAGTGTTTTTGACGGCAACCTTCGAAAGAAGCAAGCTTTTAACAACCCTCAAAGCAGAGAGTGTAAGAGAGAGACTAGAGTTTTATTTGTTTGAGAGAGATTGGAGAGATTTCTCATCTCCTTTTGTATTTCTAATTTATTCTATCTATGCAATTCTTTCATCTATCTATTGTTATGAATTGCTTAGCTATGTCTGAGTAGTCTACTTGTTAGATCTAGGGTTTAAATAGGTTTGTGGGATTAGCCCCAAACTATAATTGCTAAGTTGTGATACTCATCAAATGGATTGTACCCTATGCTTGTTTTAGATTAGCTAACTAGAACATAAATCACTAGGATCTTAGATTATCTTGAATTATCCATTTGAGCGATGCTTGTCTCCCGTTGAGAAGAACGACAGTTCCTCCTTGAGACCTTGTGGTCATATTCGGCTCGCGCCTAGGCAGATCTAGAAGCCGTCGATCGATATCCCGACAGGTGAATCGATCGGCGCCGCGAAAGGTGTATCGCTCGATATCTCAAAGAGATATCGACCGACTCTTTTTCTGTGTCATCATGCGAAAGGTGTGGCCAGAGATCTAGATATTTTAACCAGTGATTCATCACATATGTTAAGCGGCTGAGATCTATAGTATCATGCAAGCAACTTGTTAAAGCATTTATAGAGATTATAATCTCCATTCCTGAATAGAAACCCTATGTCTAGCACTCTTTATCACATTAAACAACCCATCATATTGTTAGTTAGAGCAACTACCTTGCTCATTTTAGGAATTGTTATTTTCATTTCTATCATATAAACCAACCTTGCCTAGGATTGATTAGTAGATTTTATTCAATTGGTTCCCTAGCTCCTCGTGATTCGATCCCTAAGTACTACAGCTGTACCTCTTATTTGAGAGAGTAAGCTCTACTGGGTAATTTGAGCACTATCAGAGGATAATGCTGATCTTCCTGGAATCAAAAAGTCTATTCCTCTCATGAAGGAGGGAGCTGTTACGGTGGTGGATGATGATGGGTCCTCTTCTACAAACAACAATGCTGTGAATTGCGCACAAAGTGTTCCTAAGACCACATCAGACTGCATGGAAGCGGGTGTTGTGAAGAGCTTCACTGAGAATAGGACCTGTTAATGTGCTCCCAATGGATAATCCAGGTATAAACGAAGTTCCTTTCGGAAAGAAAGCTTATTAATCTTGGATGAGTAATGTATTGATACATTGGCGTGTGTGTTGCATTGCAGGTGGGCTAACCGCTGAGGAAAAAATAACAAAAGGTGATAATACCTCTGCTGGATCTCAGGGACCCCCACCAGAGGCACTAGCGCTAACCTTGGCATACGGGAAGGAGGACCAAGTGTGGAGACCATCCCTACTAAGACCAACGAGGGATCAGCTCCTGCAACTGAAAATGATGGTGGGTCTGGAAAAGCTTAATTTGCATCACCAACTGAAATGATCTTGTTTTATATTGCTTTGTCATATGTCTTATGTTTTATGTATTTCTTTCCGGGATAAGTATTTTGGGAAACGGTTAACACAAAGTTTGACCAGTGTGGTTGGCTTTTGTTGGGGTAAATTTTTGGGTAACCGTTTATGTTTAATATGAACCTATGTAAGATATGATATCCCTTAAAATAATGCATGAGTGGAAATGCAAAAAATTATGTTTAATTAATCTTTGTGTACCATTTCTTTATCTGTATAAACTTTAAGCTTAGCAATTTTCGAAAACAATCATGACATACTTATCTAAGAATTTAACTTGAAAGCTAGCTCGGCTAAAATTGTTTTCTTCGATATTGCCTTATAATGTATTGTTGTAGAATGATGGGAATTGATGAGAAAAAACCGAATTTTTAGTTGTAAATTAACAGAGGGAACGCATAATCAATTTATAGCCTCTATTTTTTTATATGTCAACTTGTTTGAAATGAACGATATTTTTTATAGCCTCTATTTTTCTATTTTTTATAGATGGCTTGCATCTATAGGTTTATCAAGGCGCTGAGCACTGTATATGCATCGTCCACCTGAAGAGAAACATCATAACGAATTTCAAGGGTAGTCATCTGACATACCTGGTTGCGAAAGCAGCGAGGTCGTACCGGCTTGAGGACTTCTACAAAACATTCAACGAAATTAAAGGACATGGATGCGAGCTGCGCAAAGTACCTATTGGATATAGGTTTTGAGCAGTGGGCAAGATCCCATTTTCCTGGGAATAGATTTGACATAATGACAAGCAATTTGGCATAGTCTTGGAATGCAGTCTTGACCGAGGCGAGGGAGTTTCCCATAATCTGTTTGGTTGATTACATTTGAGGGAAGCTGACTGAGTGGTTTGCGACCAGGAGAGCTTCGGAAAATAGGAATACCAACGTCTTGTCTACTCGTGTGCTCAAGATTGTGACAAGAAACTTTGAGATGACCGGGGGTATGGAGTGAATATTATTGGTGAGGGCGAGTTTGAGGTGCAAGACAAGAATGGGAATAGCTACCATGTGAAACTTGCTAACAGAACATGTAGTTGTTTTGCGTTTCAGATGCTGTGTATCCCTTGTCCCCACGCAATAGCTGCGGCTTTGCATTCTGGTGTGTTGGTTGATACTCTAGTTCTGGAAGCTTACAACGTGAGTATGCTCAGGGGTGCTTATAAGGAAATGATAATACCTGTTGGTGACTACAAGGGATTCCCAGTTAATGATGCTATCTTCAATGGCCGCCACCTTAGTCCCCCAGCTACGAGGCGTCCCCTGGGAAGGCCAAAGAAACAAAGGTTCTTCTCACGTGGGGAGAAACTGGTAATAACTAATATCCTAATTTCCCATAATACATTCATAAAGATGTGAGCTAAATACATGTGACCATGTTGATTGACCTGGATTGTATGCAGCAGATGCAAGGATCTGAACCATAACAAGGCCGCCTGCAAGCGAGCAATATAAGAAGAAGTAGGAATGGGAGTGAGAGGATTGATTGCGTGAGAGTAATGTACGGAAAGAGGATGGTTCAACAGCAGGGCTTCAATAAAACTATTGTTATGTATAATAATCGAGCTTACTGCTTTGTATGGGTTGTTGGAGTATGGGTAATATCGCAATGTTATGATAATTGATAAATAAAGGTTCTCTCCTAAGAAAAGATGCATGTAAATGTTTGTTGATTTTGCGTGATAATGTATGTTCGTCTATATCTGAAGAAAAAATTTATAAGTATATTAGTTGCGTGGGTAACTAGTATTTATTAGGGGTGTAACTAAGTATGGCCGGGTAATGTTATCGTTGGATATGTGGGAGAATATTTTAAAAGGATGCGAAAAAGTTTAGACGAGTAAGTTATAGATTAGAGTAACTGAAATGTTAACACATTATCATACTATCCTAACCCAATACGTCCGGGTAAGCATTTTTGAGAAAATGTATCAATTATCAGTATATTATCCAATTGGTTTAGGATAGTGCGTCATTCAGTAACATTAAGTTGGAAATATGTAAGAAAACAGTGGAGTATTGAGAACCTCTGAATGTGTGGAACTAAAGAAGTGTAGCAAGAAAAAAAAGTTAGTATGATTAGTGTATGGCAAACAAATTTAAATACATTAAACAAAATCAATTAGTTTGGATGAGATGATTTTGGACACACACAATCGACAAAAACATTCAATGATTTTAGTTAGAGATGTGTATAAATATTTACAGGTTAGTCTTCTGGCTGGTTAAGCTATTGTCATGACGTCTAGGATACAGGATATACGGCGAATAATGACAGTAGACATGTAGGAGAATATGGTAGATGGTTAGCGGTTTATATAACTATTAAAATAAAAGTTGGAGGGTTAATGATAATCAAATACGTCCGGGTAATCATTTTTTAGAAAAATGTATTCAAAGCGAGAAACAAATTAGACAACAAATTAAAAGAAACTATGGGTGTTCCGGCGCTACGCGCCGGGTTTATACGTTTCATCACTGCATTGAGTTCAATTTGTTCAAGTTGTTAGTTATTAGTCATGTATTTTAATATGTTATTGTCGTTTTATTTAAGTAGAAATAGGACAAGGAGGTGGTACTTGCACCAAAGTTAATATACTTGAACTTTGAACATAAAGTAAAGTTTATGTCCGAAGGTGAAATAATGCAAACGCATGTGTCTGGACGTCATGTTAATGCATTTTGTGTCTCCTGCTGAGTTATAATGGAAGCGATGCAATGTGTTTTTTTTTTGTTTACTACTAACTGTTTTACGGTTCGTATGTATTGATGAATATATTACTTTGCCTTTTATGGTTTAATCCTAAACAGAAACTTGATAGCAGAAGTCAATACATAAGGTAGTAATTATCATTTTTAAAAACTAAAGTATACAAATGATAATAGTGAGGCTTAATTGTAACAGCATATGTGCATTTCATGATAAGTGTGCGGGTACTTTATACCTTGGCGGCTTCCACTTGCAGAAGCAATTGCTGCTGAAAAGAGGTGTTACAGGGTGATATTAGTCAAATTCATTTTGATAAATAAGAGGATACTGTAAAGCGCAAACAGAGAAGGGGAACTTTGCTCTGCGGTTGTCGTAAAAACAGGACAAAAATACAAAGAAATTTCGGTGGAAGACGCTAGCTAAATGAAGCAAAAGCAGCAGTTTAAAACTTAAATATGGAAGCGGATTAGAGCAATATGAAATCTCCTACACCCACCCCTAAAGCATCCAGACAACATTTGTTTTACTGATAAACTAAGTTTTTTGAGTAGGATAAACCCTGTGGATACAAAAATAAACATTAGTTTCACAACTAATAACAAAAACCAAATCAGGAGGAGATTATTATAGAAATCAAAGAAAAGTTGTTTTTTTTTTTGAAAATTAAAGGAAATTCTGTAAAGGATGTGACAGTGAGAGAGTTGAACTCTGTTTTCTCTTCTAGCTTGAGATGATTCAATATTTTGTATGTTCAGTTTGTGTGAATCATTACATCCATAACTTTTCTGGATAATTACTATTTAGTCCAAAATTAGAGTTAAAATTTTTAAGTAATTGATTGGAAGTATGTAAGCTTAACATGAGTCTGTGATATCTATTAGCTGTAATTTTTTTGATTTTTTAGGTGTATTTTTTCTATAAGTTGCAGTATGTGTTCAGGTTAGAAGTAAAACTCACTCTTGTCTGTTGTGGCTGTTTTCTTGCTTTTTTGCTTTCTCATGCGCAAAAAGCTCTAGCCCCAGTTGCGTTAGCCGAAAGATCATGTTAATAGATGTGAATAAAGGGTTCGTGTTACCAAAAGCTCATGGGTTGGCTTGATATTACCTCGTTCTACATTAACATTGGTATGTTCAGGTTGGTGAAGTTGGATGCCTCCTGCAAAGCTAAAAACCGAAGAGCATTAGTAAATTGTGGAATTTTAATTAACTTACTGTAACATGCCTTGCTGTAGTGACTTCGTACGTCTTGTTGTGCGGATAATTTGTCGTTGCTGTTGGGCCAGTCTCCCATTAGTTACCGGGATTGGAAATCATACGAAGAAGGTGTTAGGCAGAACATTTGTCATAACTTCCTAAAGAAGTCTCAGCATTACAGGTGTTTTACCATTGAGTTGAGGTATGTTGATAGGTCTGTGTGGTCTTCTGAAACAGTTCGTTTTTTTCTGAGAACTCGCAGTAGCTGCTCTGCCTTTCACTTCAGTCGTGGCCTTCACCATGAATTTTCAAAATATAGATGGATAAACAATCAAAGATAGAGAAATTGCATCAGAACTGTATAGTGAAATATGTTTAGGGAGATGTCAGTTACGGATGTCCTATGTCAACTTGATTGCGTTTACAGTGTGAGTCAAGGATTCATTTGGGAGGCGTATAAGCACCCTTCAACTGTTACGGCTTAAATAAAGTTTTAAGCTCCTTTATATTTTATTAGTGGATTGTCCGCGCGCGGAGTGGTTGTTGATTGTGTTTAAAAATAAATGTTAAGCATATACGTAGAATTGTTGAGCATTTTTTTTATCAATGATATAATTTCTCTAATTTCTATTAAGTGTAGTAGTGAAGTTTAATGAGAGGAAAAGAGAAATTGTATATTATATTCTTAGCATATGAAGGTAATAATTATGTTTATTTTACGTGTGGAATGTTTTTTAATTGTTATTGTTATGAGAAAGGAGTACTGGGTCGAAAATTTTATATTAATGGGGAGTTATTGTTTTTATATTTAAAATTTTTAAACATTTATAGAAAAGAGTACAGAAACTACTAAATAGGGGTAATAATAATACTTTTTATTAATTTTGTTTAAGCTATGGAATCAAAGATTACTTTCCCTACACTCTAGATGAAGAGCAAATAGAAAAAAATTAAAAAAAAAATGAGAAAGAGAAAACGCAAGCAAACAAAAGCAACAAAACAGACCTGGTTTTCTTCTAGAACCACTCTTCTTGACAGCTGATAATGCTGAACCTGATGCTTCAGGCTGAGGTTGATTATGTGAGAAACTTCCTTTGCTGTCTCTGCATCTAGCTTTGACGGTTGGCTTAACCAATGTTTCAGATTTTATGATTTTTTAGTAGAATTAGGATATGTAATTGTGTTATGAGTATTGTAAATCTTAGTAGCTATGTAGTAAAGTGTAACGGCTGAGTAATGCTTATTGATTGACTTAAACGTCAACTGTAAAAGAATTATGTTGAGTAGGCGTCAGGAAATTTTTTAACAGTTTATCTTCTGTAAACTTCTAAACGTTGTATGTTAAGGATTGAATAGTGGTACGAAAGTGTTTCTTTAATTTTGTTTTATTTACCGTAGATCAGGACGATACGTGTTTAGTACAAATCTATGAACTACTACAAAGTTTCTAATTATTTTCTATCATTGTTTTTTTAACTTTGATTTTAAGTTAGGACTGAGAAATATTGGTACGAAACTATGAAAATGTTTCTCTAACTTTGTTTTATTTACCGCAAATCACAAATAGTTGGTATGTTTTTTAACGTTAGGGCCAAGTATTGTAAGTTTGTTCTTAAAGGACGATGAGTGTTTAGTACAAATCTATAAACTACTACAGTAAAGTCTAAAGTTCATATTAGGTTCTTCATCATTTTTTTACTTTGCATTTCGAACATTGAATTTTGGGTCTTTGTTAATTTGGAACCTACATGATTTATAGATCTGAGAATTATATTGTTTTTTTGTAATGTGGCTCATAATGTTTTTTTTTTTTGAATTGAATGTTAAATTAGCTCATAATGTTCACCAGAAAGTGTAATAGATTTTAGCTTAGGTTACTTAAGTTTCACGTTATCGGTTAGATCTAGGTTATACTAAGAGTAATGACACAGCCAATTTAACGAGTTCCCGGCCCTCGGTGCGGTACGTCTCGTGGGAGAACTCCTGCTCCCAAAATCCACTAGATCAAACAAGAGACTCTAGCCACACACAACCTTGTGTTCTAGATAGTTGTTTACAAAGAATCAAATACTCCTGGCTAGAGGAAACCAACAAACCCCGTAGATCCAATATACTTAAGCCTAAGTGATTGATCCAATGCCTTGGTTGTTGCCTCTTGCTGTCCACCTTGATTGATTTGACTCTTGTTGCCGTAAACTTGATGTTGTTGCTTTTCTTAACCTAATCACCATACTCACATTATATACTATGCTTCGTATGTGATCAGGTGTCATAAGCTGGAGTGGGCTTGAGTCTGCTTGGCCCAAGAAGACTGATGTTGTCGCTGGCCCAGATGAGGTAGCTGAAGCCCAAAACCTTTCACAAATCTCCTCTGTTTTGTATGAAGCTTCAAAGGCCCAGCCCAGCAGTTCTTCTGCCGACAAACCCCACTCTGGTCTCTTTCTCGTTGAGGCAAAGATCAGTCTCGATCTTTCTCATTCTCTCTCTAGTGCCTGTCTGTCTCTCTCTCTTGTTCTCTTCGTTTCCTCTCAGTCTCTTTCACACCGTGAGTACTTGAAGACACGGCGAGATTTACCGTGACAGATCTGGTTAACTCCACCGTGACGGCGTCGCTCCTCTGTCGTCTCCATCCCCAGGTACATCTATTTCTCTCTTCAAGAAACTAGGATCATCTGAAGGGATAAGTGACTTGTTCCACTGAGCGATTTGCTAACCCCATTTTGTTCCGTGTTGCATGTCTCACCCGAGGACTGAATCATCTCCTCCGACATGCGTGTAGCTCCGTCGTGAGCTTCCTCATTACGCTCCACCACGATTGTAAACCCAAGTAAGAACCTTTCGTAGATCACTGTCTCTCATATGTCTTAATCTTCACCGATCTGACTCCCTTCGAACTTGTAGGAGTTGATTCACCTTTGTAAGAATCAGAGCTGCTTCGAACTCTAATAAGTTGAAACGCTTCTCTTGATCTGATGATTGATTCCAGCTGCGTGAGCTCACAACATATTTCACTGACCTTTCCAATGCGCCGTAAGAAAGAAACCTCCTATTGTATGTGACCCTGTAATGTTTGTCACTTACAAACGTTTCTTCTTGCTTGCTTGCTGCAGGTTCTGTAGTTTGCGTGGGGTATGACGTTTGTTGACCCGCTAGGGCCCTTGTCCCTAGTCTTCTGTTGCATCGAACTCGTGACCGTTTGATGCTACCGTTGCCTCCACTTAAACCGAGCATTCTTCTCGGTTCAATCTCTGCTCCAGGTGATATCCTTTCCCTTTTGTCACGATAGTCTCAGATATTCATTGTCTTCACTCTGTAAACACTAATCACGAGAAGGTTACTTGTGTTTTGCGAGGGTGAGGCCAAGACATCTGAGTCACCTGGAGCGGCGTCCTGCCCAGTTAGTGGACATTCAAAAGCTCACAGCAAAGCTGGAACTTCTGACCAGGTACCGTTTTAGTTAGGAAATCCGCAGGGTTTAGATTTGTATGGATCTTGTTTAGAACGACATCTCCTGCTTCCACTAGGTCTCGTATGAAATTGAACTTGGTAGCTATGTGCTTAGTCTTCTCGTGATTGACTGGATTTCTTGCTAGAGCTAGGGCACTTTGAGAATCACAATAAAGATTGATCCCCTGTCGCTTGAAACCTAGTTCATTACATATCTCCTTTAGCCACATTGCTTCCTTAGCTGCTTCATTTAGGGCCATGTATTCAGCTTCTGTAGTAGATAGTGCAACCACTGACTGTAAACACGATTTCCACGAGACTGTGTTTCCTCCAAATTTGAATGCATACCCTGTGACTGATCGGCTCCTATCTCTGTCTGTAGCATAGTCTAAGTCTGAATACCCTTCCACACACAAATTAGAGCTTTTCTTGAATGTTCGGTTAGACTCCACTGATCCTCTTAGGTACCGTAAGACCCATTGTACTGCTTTCCAGTGTTCTCGTCCGGGTTTGCTCATGAATCGACACACGTATCCTACTGCGAATCCTAGATCAGGTCTAGAACCCACCATGGCATACATAAGACTTCCCACAGCGCTTGCATATGGAATTCTTTCCATGTGCGATGCTTCCACGTTCCACTCATCATCTGTGAGGCTCCTCAGTTTGATGTGTGACGCAGTGGGAGTAATCACGGGCTTGGCATCCAGCATCCCAAACGTCTTTAGGACTTTCTCTATGTATCTGCTCTGCGATAGAACTAGTATTCCTTTCTCTCGATCTCTTGTAATGTCCATGCCCAAAATCCTTGAGGCTTTTTCCATATCTTTCATCTCAAATTCTCCACTAAGTTTCTCCTTTAGTTCTTTGATAACCTTCTTGCTTCCTGAGGCAATCAACATGTCGTCAACATATAGGAGTAGATAGATAGCCTTATCGGTGTTAACATCCCTCATGTAGACACATAAATCTTTGCTGCATCGCTCAAACAACTGATCTTTCATGAAGCTGTTGAACCGATGGTTCCATCTTCTTGGAGACTGTTTTAAACCATACATAGACTTCCTTAGCAGACACACTTTGTTCTCTGTCCCTGGCTTTATAAATCCCTCTGGCTGTTCCATTAGGATTCTCTCCTCTAGACTTCCATGTAGAAAAGCGGTTTTAACATCCATCTGTTCTAGTTCTAAGTCTAAGTTCACCACGATACTGAGCATTAGTCTAATAGAAACATGTTTCACAACCGGTGAGAATATCTCATTGTAGTCAATTCCTTCAGTCTGAGAATACCCTTTGGCAACCAGTCTGCCTTTGTGTCGATCATCTTCAACACCTGGGATTCCTGGCTTGAATTTAAACAGCCATTTGCATCCTACCAGCCTCGCCTTGGCCGGTCTGTCGATAAGATCCCAGGTTCGGTTCTTTCTGTGAGATTCCATCTCATCTTCAGCAGCTCGCTTCCACAACTTCCTATCTCGACTCCTCATTGCATCTGCATAGGACTTTGGTTCCTCAACCTCTATATCTTTGATAACGTTTAGCGCGTAAGCTACAAAGTTTCCGTTCTCATATCGAGATGGTGGTCGCACATTCTGCCTCCTTTCCCTGTCTCGTGCCAGGATATAACTATTTGGAGAGTTTGAAGTCTCGTTGTCACTCTCCTCTTCCAACTCCTGGTCACTTGAACTGTTAGAGCTTTCAGGTGATGACTCTTCTCCACCTTGATCAGGTGTATCTTCGAGTTCAGGAGAAGGAGAAGGTCCCCTGATCAAGTCATCACTAAACGAAACTCGTTTCTTAGCTCCTTTGTCACGATCTGTGTGCTTAGCATTCGCACCTTCTTTGCTTGCTTTCTCTTTCTTGATCGTGTGCTTGTACAGTTCATCTTCGTTGAATACAACGTTCCTACTGGTCCTGCATATTCCTTCATCTTCTATCCAGATACGGTAGCCTTTAGTGCCCATAGGGTAACCAACGAACACTCCTTTGATAGCTCTAGGTCCAGTCTTTTCCTCAGTTATATGAACATATGCAGTGCACCCAAAAGTTCTGAGATGACTCAAGTCTGGTTTTGAGCCCGACCAAACTTCTTCAGGGAGTTTAAAGTTCAGAGTCGAATTAGGTGATCTATTAATCACGTGGATCGCAGTAGATGCAGCTTCTGCCCAGAAGCTTTGGTCTAAGCCAGATTCAGCCAACATGCATCTCACCTTATCCATAATAGTTCTGTTCATCCTCTCAGAAACCCCATTTTGTTGTGGGGTGTAGGTACAAGTCCTGTGTCTTTTAATTCCTGACTTCTTGCAGTAGTCATCGAATTGCCTGTTGCAGAATTCCAATCCATTGTCAGTCCTCAAGCATTTAATTTTCTTCTCTGTTTTATTCTCAACTTCTGCTTTCCATTCTCTAAATTTAGAGAAAACCTCATCCTTAGTCTTCAAGAAATAAATCCATACTTTCTTAGAGAAGTCATCAATAAAAGTAACAAAATATTTATTCCCAGTCAAACTGTCTGGTGTAGAAGGAGAACCCCATAAATCAGAATGAACATACTCAAGAATCCCTTTAGTCACATGTTTAGCTTTAGGAAAGCTCTGCTTGTGTGACTTTCCAATAATACAGTGTTCACAGAAATCAAAAATCTTGACATCCTTGTCAATGATAAATCCCCTTTTGACAAGTTCAGTCATGTTATTTAGACTCATATGACCGAGGCGAAAATGCCAAACATTAGTCATATTTTTCACTGCCTTAGATAGATTAACCTCCCCTCTTAAGACAGTCCCTTGAAGATAGTATAAACCCTGATGGTATCTGCCAGACAACACTCGTTTATTATCCTTGTAGAAACTTACTGTAAGGTCCTTTCCCTCATAGGTACATCCTGCTGTCTCCAACATTCCATAAGAAATTAAGTTTCTGCTCATATCCGGCATGTATCTCACCCCTGTTAAGATAACCATTGACCCGTCAGGATTTAGGATCTTGATTTTGCCGACTCCTTGAACAGTGCTGTGTGTATTATTTGCCATTAACACCTTTCCTCCTTTGAATTCTTCCAGGTCAAACAAGAAGCTTTTATCTGGCGTAATATGGAATGAGCATCCAGAATCCATCACCCATTCATCCTTGGCATATTGGGTACTTACGGTAAGTATTAGCGGCTCTCTAGACTCTGCTACAACATTAGCTGAGTCTTGCGTCTTAAACTGTTTCTTATCAGGGCACTCGCGCTTCCAATGGCCTTCTTTGCCGCATAGGAAGCATCCCTTACCGTTTTTGTTGTTTCTCTGACGTGACTTGGACCGTCCTTGTCGGCTCTTTGATCTTCCTTTATAGGATTTTCCATTGCCTCTACCGCGGTTGTCTGATCTTCCCCTCTCTTGCACCATCAGACCTTCTCCACCTGACCTGGTAAACTTCCCACTCTCGATCAACTCTCTTTCTTTTGATCTGGCTGCACCTGTAACTTCATTTAGGCTCAGTGTGTCTCTCCCGTACTTGAGAGTATCCTTGAGTTGATCATATTTGCTTGGTAGAGAACTTAGGAGTAAGATTGCTTGAACTTCCTCTGATACTTCAACTTGTAAGTTGTTTAAGTCTGCCACTAACTTTAGGAAGTCGTCCACATTCTCATCAATGGACTTAGAGTCCACCATCTTGAAAGTATAGAACCTGAGCTGTAGATAAATCCTGTTGGGTAAAGAAGTCTCGGTGTACAAATCGTTTAATGTACTCCACATTGCAGCAGCAGTCTCACAATTTTGGATCTTTCTTAAGACTTTGTTCCCAACATTCAGCACAATCAGGTCCTTTGTTTTTTCTGATTTTTCAAACTTTGCAGGGTCAACTGCAGGAGCTGGCGATACTATTCCAGCTAGCCCCTTTCCTGTGTCATTCATGGCAGATTCAGGTTCATCCTTGGCATCTGGAGCATCCTTTAAAAGCTTCTCATCCGTAAGGATAGCTTTCAATCCCAGTACCCCAAAGTGAGCAAGCATCCTCACTTTCCATAGGGCGAAGTCGCCATCTCCATCAAACCTGTCTATCTCCACCCGTTCCTTTGAAGTCACCATTGAACAGGTATTAGATAAACCTCCGTCTCTCTCTCTTCCTTAGAACCTGAGTAACCTTGATAACCGGAAGCTCTGATACCACTTGTAATAGATTTTAGCTTAGGTTACTTAAGTTTCACATTATCGGTTAGATCTAGGTTATACTAAGAGTAATGACACAGCCAATTTAACGAGTTCCCGGCCCTCGGCGCGGTACGTCTCATGGGAGAACTCCTGCTCCCAAAATCCACTAGATCAAACAAGAGACTCTAGCCACACACAACCTTGTGTGCTAGATAGTTGTTTACAAAGAATCAAATACTCCTAGCTAGAGGAAACCAACAAACCCCGTAGATCCAATATACTTAAGCCTAAGTGATTGATCCAATGCCTTGGTTGTTGCCTCTTGCTGTCCACCTTGATTGATTTGACTCTTGTTGCCGTAAACTTGATGTTGTTGCTTTTCTTAACCTAATCACCATACTCACATTATATACTATGCTTCGTATGTGATCAGGTGTCATAAGCTGGAGTGGGCTTGAGTCTGCTTGGCCCAAAAAGACTGATGTTGTCGCTGGCCCAGATGAGGTAGCTGAAGCCCAAAACCTTTCACAGAAAGGATATTAAAAAAATGAGAAGACTATAATCTTAAAAGAAAAAGAGCAAATTGCATTCATAAAAAAAACATCCACCAAATAAAGAGTTCAAATCTGTAATAATAAAAAATACTAAAGGGTTCAAATTATTAAGACGAAAAAGAAGATAAAGATAGAGTATTAATGGATAGGAGGTGGAGAATGATGCAATTCACGTTGATCTACTCCTTGCGTGCTTCTTCCTCATGTTCCCATTGTCGACAAGTTTTTGCTTGTTTGCAGCTTGAGGATCGTAGGATGGAGCAGTCGGTGCGGATGGCTGATCATTTACAATGGAACTCTCGTTAACTCTTGGTGTGTGATAAAAAAAGCAGACAACTTAACAAAAACATTTTTGAATAAGAGTCATGAAGATTTACCTCAATACACCCATAGCGTTTTGCCTATCACATGAGACAAGTGAAAGACGTATCATCACGCTGAAGCTTCTATGCACACTTGGAGCATCCAATATAGCCCCACCTTTTCTGACTTGTAGACTGGTTACCTCGGCCTTGCAAAAAAACTTAATAGTCTGACACCAATAAGAATGTCAGTAAAATTAAAAGAAAACACATGGAATAAAATGTTTTTCTTGGAATATTTCAACCTGGGGATCAGCAGCAAGGACATACTGGTTAAGTTCACCAAAAATATCTTGCAAAATACAAAGTTTCAAACGTTAAAAGAGATGAGATACGACTGTGGGATAAATATAATAAGGAGCAAAGAAATACCAGGGAGTTCTTTGTTCGTGTTAGCCAAAGTCAGAAGCTGCTTGTGGCTACAGAATCGGAACCACTTGTCGGTATTCTTTTCTTCAAAAAAGTCCCCTCATTGAATCGTATGGACACAGGAGTGTCAGAGAGTCTGAATTTTGGGTTACTTCGCCCGACATCAAAACCATTGAGAGAGTAGACGGAGCCTTCACTAAGCCGTTTCTGGAAAGTGTCAGACGCGGCTCGAGTTGATGATCCCGTGGATGAGTGTAGACTGCGGCACATAAAGAACAAACCAAACAATTACACATCGAGGTCTGTATAAAACCGAAATCTAACATAAATTGTAGAATTTACCTGTTCATCGAGAAGAAGCATGTCAACACTCATGACCTCTCCACCTTTCCTGTCATTGCGAGCTTCCCAGAACCTTAGAAGTCGCACCTCTGACGTGTTAGAGAAACGGCCGGGTCTCAAGTTAGCGAGCAGAACATAAGAAGACGACATTATTGAAGAACTTGTGTCCGATTATCAAAGATATGAGTATCTCGGTGGTGTTGATTGTTAGCTCCAGGAATGGAGCTGAGTCTTCGAGAAGCAGTGGAGTGTCACGTAGCTGATTTGGTATGTGGTATACCGGAGAGACGTATGTTACACAGGCGGTTCGATGTGTCATGTACCGGTTCAATTCAAGTAGGATAAGGATGACGTGTTGTTGAGAGAAGCTTGGGAGATAAGCTTCACGAAGATTCTGTAACAGCAAGATCGTGACTTGAGGATAAGTCCTGGAAGATCTTCTGTTGCAAGATATGAGGAAGAGAAGATTACATCTAAGGTATATAAGGAAGTGAGAGGCAGATGGCCTCCACACGGGTTTTAGATTTTAGAACGCGTTTGCTTGAGTGTGTTCAGCAGTTCGCAGTAGGTTCATTGAGACAGGGGGAGAGTAGCTCGACCTGTCCTTGGGTAGATTAGGAATTGGTTCGTATCAAGTCCAGTAGGACGTTGTGTAATTCGAATTAGACAAGTCAAGTGTGATTGTCTAAGAGATTCTTAATAAAACAAGTTGTGCTTTGAGTATTGAACGTGTTCTATAAGGAATCGGTGTCCACTTGTTTTTACATTTGGTATCAGAGCAGGTCACCTCTGTGGACTCACAGAGTCTACTCACAGGTTGAGATCCTAGGACATCTATGGATACCATGAAAGAACTCATGTCTTTTCAAAAACCAATCATGCTTGACGAAGGAAACTTCGGTCACTGGAAAGCAAGGATGCGTCATATCATAAGAGGAATTGATGAAGATGCATGGACTGCAGTTGAACAAGGATGGAAAGCCCCAACCATGATCATGGACGACAAATCAGAAGGACCAACTCCGAAGGACAGAGGGTCTGATGCTGATAAAGCTGCTTCCAAATTCAACTCAAAAGCACTCACCACAATTCAACTCAAAAGATCATACAAGGTTGTGAATCAGCTAAAGAAGCTTGGGATACTCTTATCAATCACTTCGAAGGAAACACCAGCGTGAGGCGCACCAGGATTGACCACTTAGCCTCTAAGTTTGAAAACTTACGCATGGAAGAAGATGAGACAATTGGAAGCTTTATCTCCAAGCTCAGTTCAATCGCAAATGAAGCTTCGGTCCTTGGAAAGAAATACAATGAGAAAAAGCTTGTCAAGAAACTTCTCAGATGTCTTCCTCCTCGCTTTGAAGCTTACAAAGCTGTATTGAAAATTGCTGTCAACACGGATGAAATGAAGTTTGATCAACTAGCTGGTATTCTGAAAGTACACGACTTAGAACGTGTGGACGAATCAAACAAAGACCAGAAAGGGGTTGCTTTCTCTGCTGAATCCAAAGAAGCTGATAGAGTAAAGAAAATTGAGGAAAACATGGTGCTTATGGCGAAAAACTTCAACAAAATGCTGAAAAGAGTTGAGAAATGTCACAATCGCTCTACTCAGAGATACCAAGGCAGAGACAGAGATCGTTCCTCTCAGAGCAACAGGAATGACTCTAGCCAAAGCAATCGTCGGAAGGAACTGCAATGCCATGAATGTGAGGGTTTTGGTCACTACCGAAATGAGTGCCCTCTCACTAAGAGAAAGGAACTAAAGTGCATAGAATGCAAAGGATATGGCCACACAAGGAGTGAGTGTCCAAACAACCTCAAGAAGGATAAGTCACTGATATGCTTCAGCGACACGGAATCTGATGATGATAGTGACAGTGAAGAACTCCTGCTGAACTTCTTTGCTCATGTCAATCCAGCTGATAAGTCACACGAGTCTTTGATATGTTACACTGACTCTGAACCCGAGTGTGATGTTGAGCGTCAAGAACACCTTCTGAGCTTTGTAGCATGTATTGCAAAAGATGACGAGCCTCACCAATCCTCATCTAGCTCTGAGTCAGACTCAGAAACTGAAGCTGATCCTGTGAAAGAAGGTACTGAACTAAGAGCGGAGTACCAAAGTCTCTTTGACAAGTTTACTGAACTAAGTCTTGAGAATCTACAGCTGATCAAAGATCGAGCAATGCTTAAAGCTCAAGTAAACATTCTAGAGCTAGAACAGACTGAAAACACCTCTGACACTGAGAAAATCGTCACTACAGGAGCTGATAAAGAAGATCTCAATGATCTCAGGAAAACCATCTCAGAACAGGCATACTCCTTGAAAATACTAGAAGCAAGCTTTGGACAAACTAAGCAACTGTTAAGTGAAGAGTTGGATAAGAGCCGCTTGCTGCAACGAGAGCTGACTGAGAACTACAAAAAACTCAGGATGCTCAACACTGGGTCAGACACTCTTGATCACATTTTGTCTCTGGGACAATCTCCAAAGATCAACTGGGGTCTTGGATTTCAAGGAAAACCCTCCAAGTTGGGTGAATGCAGTGAAGGAATAACGTTTGTCAAAAGCTCTGAAGTGACCAAGAGCTCTGAACCTGACAAGAATGAAGCTGCACAATTAATCGCTCAACCGATAACTAAGAGACGTCCAACCAAGAGAAGAAACAGGTGTCTATTCTGCTGCAAGCCTGGTCATAGGGTCTCTAACTGTTACTTTAGAAGAACACAGTATCAAGAAGCATGGAGAAGAAACCGTTGTTTTCTGGAACCAGGAAAATTCGGATGTGTGTGGATTGCTAAAACAGACCTATACCCAAATTTCAGGAACCGAGAACCCATCAAGTCAAGAGAGATACAGAAGTTGATAACTACGCCTTCCCCAGTACAGAGACCTGGAAAGGAAATTGTGTGCAATCTAGCGTTCACAGGAATATGCAAAGTTGACATTGATATGTCACTCTCTAACTACGATGAGTCACACACTGATGAATCAGATGAAGAAGATCTATTTGAGAATGACTTCACTCAGATCCAAAGCAATGTTGCATTCACCACTTCAGAAAGCTCAAGCCAGGAGGAAACACCCTGGTACTTCGATAGCGGATGCTCGAGACACATGACAGGAACTGCAGACTATCTAGAAAAAGTTCAAGAAGTCACTGGTGGCAAGGTAACATTTGGAGATGGGGGTCAAGGTAAGATCAGTGCCATTGGCAATACCGAGAGATCAGATCTTCCTCGACTCATCAACGTATATCTGGTTGATGGTCTAAAGGCTAACCTTATAAGTGTAAGCCAGCTCTGAGATGAAGGTCTGCGAGTCATCTTTGATAAAAGAGAATGCCAAGCCCTCGATGACAAGAACAATATCATTCTCCATGGTTATCGATCAGCTAATAACTGCTATATGTGGAAGCCTTCTAACCAGTGTATGACAGTCAAAGGGTCCCAGTTAGAACTATGGCACAAAAAACTGGGACACATGAACACCAATGGACTATCAAGGCTCGTACGAGCCGAAGCAATCCGAGGGGTCCCTCCTCTTGAAGATCATACGGACAGTGTGTGTGGTGCCTGCTGTCAAGGCAAGCAAATCAAAGTACAACACAAACAGGTCTCTCAAACCAACTCGAAACGAGTTCTTGAGCTAGTGCATATGGATCTGATGGGACCAATCACTCCACGCAGTGTAGCTGGGAAACAATATATCTTTGTACTTGTGGATGACTTCTCTAGATTCACATGGGTCAGATTTCTAAAGAACAAATCAGATGCGATAGACAGCTTTCGAATACTGGCACTGCAACTCAAACAGAAGAAGGGAGGGATTTGTCAGATAAGAAGTGACCACGGTGGTGAATTTCAGAATCATCTCTTCGATAAGTTCTGCCAAGATCAAGGCATACAACATCAGTACGCTGCTCCACGCACACCCCAACAAAATGGGATTGTGGAACGCAAGAACAGAACTCTGCAAGAAATGGCTAGAGCAATGCTTGCTGGTAATCAGGTTCCCTCTGGTTTCTGGGCTGAAGCCGTCAACACTGCATGCTATATCATCAACAGGGTCTACATCAAGCCTAAGACCAGGACCACTCCCTACGAAGTTTACACTGGAAAAACACCAAACCTGAGTTACTGTCACGTTTTCGGCTGTGTGTGTTACATACTGAATGACAAAGACAACTTGGGAAAATTCGATGCTAAGAGTGATGTGGGCATGTTTCTTGGCTATTCTACAAACAGTTCTGCATTCCGAGTTTACAACTCCAGAACAAAACGGATCGATGATAAAGTGAATGTTGTCTTCGACGATCAGACGGGTTATTACCAAAGAAATGCCACACTGCCTATCACGAGTGTCACACATGAGACTGAAGCAGTTGGTCCCTCAATCAAAAGTGAGACTCCCTCTAGTCAAGATGATGATGAAGTCTCCGATGTTGAGGATCAGATACTACCAAAAACAACCAACGTGCATAAGAACCACTCTGCAGACGACATCATTGGAGGAGTTCTTGATGGTAGAGTCACACGCAAGAAACAAATCGACTTCAAGGAAATGGTCAAATTAGCCTGTTTTCTGGTGGATATGGCCAAAGAAGACTGCTATATCTCACATATAATCCCCAAAAACATACAAGAAGCCTTGGAGGATGAATTCTGGACTGCTTCAATGCATGAAGAGATGGATCAGTTTGAGAGACTGCAGGTGTGGGACTTAGTTCCTAGACCAGATGATGCAAACATAATTGGTACTAAATGGTTGCACAAGAACAAGACAGATGAATATGGGAATGTTACCAGGAAAAAATCGCGCCTTGTAGCTCAAGGGTATGCTCAGATAGAAGGTGAAGACTTTGATGAGACCTTCGCACCAGTTGCCCGTCTTGAATCTATTCGTCTGCTATTCGGGATCGCCTGTAAGCTCAGAATAAAACTCTATCAAATGGATGTTAAGAGCGCCTTTCTGAACGGACTACTCCAGGAAGAAGTCTATGTGACACAACCTAAAGGTTTCGAGGACCCTCACTACCCTGATCATGTCTACACACTGAGAAAGGCTCTGTACGGGCTCAAGCAAGCTCCAAGAGCTTGGTACGAACGACTTACTACCTTCCTGATGGCTGCTGGATTCAAAAGAGGAGGAGTTGACAAAACACTGTTTGTCCAAGATATAGACTCCCACATTCTAGTGATCCAAGTGTATGTTGATGACATTATATTTGGAAGTACGTCCAAGCGTTTGGTCAACGAATTTGTGAAGACAATGACCAAGGAATTCGAGATGAGCATGGTAGGGGAGCTTAACTACTTCTTGGGTCTACAGATCAAACAGATGGATGATGGGATTTTCATCACTCAAAGCACATATGCTAAGAATCTTGTGAAACGATTCGGGCTTCAGACGAGCAAGATCGCTAGAACTCCCATGAGCACCACAACCAAGCTATCTCGAGATGAAGAAGGAAAGAAAGTAGATGAAAGACTCTACAGAGCAATGATTGGAAGCCTTCTCTACCTCACCGCTAGTCGACCTGATCTGTGCTTAAGTGTAGGCATATGTGCACGATATCAAGCATCTCCAAGGGAATCACATCTGAATGCCGTGAAAAGAATCATCAAGTATGTCAAAGGTACTCTGGACTTTGGACTACACTACTCATTTGAGACAAATGTGAACCTTGCTGGAAACTGCGACGCTGACTGGGCAGGCTGTGTTGATGATCGAAGAAGTACATCTGGTGGCTGCTTCTTTCTTGGCAATAACATGATCTCGTGGCATAGTAAGAAACAAAATTGTGTCTCATTATCCACGGCTGAAGCTGAATACATAGCTCTGGGGAGCTGCTGCACTCAACTACTGTGGATGAGACAAATGCTAGTTGACTATGGATACACCACCGACTCAATGTTAGTCCACTGCGACAACATGAGTGCAATCAATTTGACCAAGAACCCAATCCAACACTCACGCACTAAGCATGTTGATCTGAGACACCACTTTGTCAGAGAACTGGTTGAACTAAAACTTGTGGTAGTGGAACACGTCTCATCTGAAAATCAGTTGGCTGATATCTTCACCAAGCCTCTCGATTTCAATGCATTCCTGGGTCTACGAAAGGCAATGGGGATCATTGACATCTCAGCCTGATCTGACCACAACTGGAGGGATAGATGCTTACATATTGAACAGAGTCACAACCTCATCGCACCAATCTTCAAAAACCTTATGTCAGCAAGTTACTCGTCGGAAATCCTGAGGTTAGTTGAGCATTACCGTAGTTGTGACACACCCTATGAGAAAGACACTCGTCTTGGAACAGGATGTCACCACATTCTGCGTCTGAGCATCGATCACTGTCTGGATAGGGGAAGCAAACGTGTAACACTGCTCATGTGTTTCATATGGAATCTTGTATGTCATATATCAGAAGGCCTTGTGTGATGAGCACTCATCGTGAGTCAGGGTGTTACAACACTTTCGTCTTGGTGATGATCACTGCTCTGATAAGGCAAAGACATACATGTTGGTTCACTCATCGTGGGTCAGGGTATTACCACACTTTGAACCTGGTGATGCTAGGTGCCCTGATATGTCACTGTCTTTGTAGTAACCAAAGAAGATTCAAGCAGCTCAAAGTAGCAATACGTCACTGACGGCGAAGGGGTGAACTCCGATCAGAAGTAAAGGTAAATGGTCTCAACCTCGTAGATGTTCTGACTTGATCACGGGGTTTCCTTCTAGTAATCTGGTGTGTGACAGCTACTCGGCTGAGAAATAGCTACATACTGGGGCTGACATATTGCACCAATTTTAACCACCACCATCATGACTCTGTTTACTTGTGAAATACATATCTTCTCTCTCCAGTTATCATCGTGAGTGGTCATACACTCTCGGCTGTATTAGGGGCATACTGATCTAAGTGAAAGAAGTGCTCATCTACTCAAGTTCTGTCTTAATCTCTCTGCACATATGTGTCTCACCTACGTAACATATCTATATGGGTGTATCAAACATGAGGTGTTGCAACCTTAATGGGCTGGTATATGCGTTGGTGACACACATTATGGCAGATGGGCCTACTCAATTGGGCTTCTAAACTATTAATTTCGCCTTTAAAGTGTGATAGGGTTTCCCAAATGTGTCACACTCTCTCATCTTTGTCGCCGACTTCTTTTTTCCTCTCATCAAGCATGCAGCCAACACGACGAAGTGCTCGTCTTCAGTCTTCAGGCGATACTCCGGCAACTCCGGTGCCGGGTTCATCCTCTTCTCCGGATGTTCCTCCATCACCCTGTGCTCGCAAGTACTCACGGAAACGTCTTCGGCGCAGTTTTCGATCCTCCCCACCCCTTGAACCATCCGAACCAGTCGCCGACTCCTCGTCTGAATCTGAGGCTGGTGCCTTCGATGTCACCCCTGAGAACATGGCTACCCAGAATCCCGATGACAGTGACGAAGAGATCGACATGTCTACACTAATTTCCAAGGAAATCCGTCATGCAACTGTTCGGGATGCATTTCAAGCCAGGGTTAATGCTAATCCAGAACTTCTTAAGCCATCCAAACGACCTTACAACCGCCTCTTCTCATCGTTTGCTGCTACCGAACGCTACCACTCTCTGCAGCAACGGATCTTTCTTGAACAACTAAGTCTGCCTCTTTCCGACAAGGATCTTGAAGATGTCAAGGAAGTAGTACTCAAGGCAGGGTTGATATACACGCTCATCGATGTTGATCCCTTCCAACCAAGTCTAGTCAGAGAGTTCATTGCCAACCTGGCAGATGCAGAGAAACGTGACGATGGTGTGGCTGTCTATGTTAGAGGCTCTCTGGTTGAGTTCTCCCCTAGCCTAATCAACGCAGTCTACTGCACTACAGGTGTTGACAAAAAGCCTAGCTGGATGGACGAGAACATTGACGAAGTCTGCGGGTTCCTCACTGATGGTCGGGTTCGGCGTTGGGAAGATATGAGCTCTAAGTATCTAACCCTTCAGAATCAAGTGCTCTACAAACTCGTGTGCACTAACTGGATCCCTACCACCAGCTACACGGCCTTGAACACTGAGCGCCTCCGGTTTGTCTACATGCTTCATCACCACAATCGGTTTGATTTCGGGGAGCTGGTTTACAATCAGATCATCTCCATGTCTGAGCACACTAAGACTGAAAAGACTCGGCGCTTCCTGTTTCCCACTCTAATTCAGCAGATCTTGCTTGCCCAACGCTCAATACCTCCTGACTCCAGTGATGAAGACCTGATTGAGTGTCCAAGAGCTGTGGTCAAAGACAAGAAGGCTGGAAGAGGTGACGGCATTGTCTCACGCCCCCCTAACCTTGAGGAAGACGTACTTCATGCAATTGCCGAACTCAAAGCTATTCACATTCGGCTCAAGAGTAAGGTTTTTCTCGGGAGGGTGTTTGGTAACACTCGACTGTACTAACTCTTATCTGTTTTTATCTCATTGTGCCTTACTGCAGGGGGAGATTATGGAGTCATCGGAAGCACCTCAGCCTCGGAGGATCAAGACAACAACTGATGAATGTGTTGCTGCTTAGTTGTTTCATCCTTGTTGCTGTGTTTATGTGAATTCTCAGGAACTTATGAACTCTTTTATCTATCGGCTGTATCATCCTAATTTTCTCGTTTTCGTTTGAATCAAGGATATCTTTTGGTGTGTTCATTGGGGTTGCTAACTCTCCTAATCAGTTACTTGTCAGTATTCTGTGTGTTCGAGTGTAGTCTTTGTTTCAGGTAGCAGGGAAGTCACATTGAGCTAAAAAGGGGGAGAATGTTAGCTCCAGGAATGGAGCTGAGTCTTCGAGAAGAAGTGGAGTGTCACGTAGCTGATTTGGTATGTGGTATACCGGAGAGACGTATGTTACACAGGCGGTTCGATGTGTCATGTACCGGTTCAATTCAAGTAGGATAAGGATGACGTGTTGTTGAGAGAAGCTTGGGAGATAAGCTTCACGAAGATTCTGTAACAGCAAGATCGTGACTTGAGGATAAGTCCTGGAAGATCTTCTGTTGCAAGATATGAGGAAGAGAAGATTACATCTAAGGTATATAAGGAAGTGAGAGGCAGATGGCCTCCACACGGGTTTTAGATTTTAGAACGCGTTTGCTTGAGTGTGTTCAGCAGTTCGCAGTAGGTTCATTGAGACAGGGGGAGAGTAGCTCGACATGTCCTTGGGTAGATTAGGAATTGGTTCGTATCAAGTCCAGTAGGACGTTGTGTAATTCGAATTAGACAAGTCAAGTGTGATTGTCTAAGAGATTCTTAATAAAACAAGTTGTGCTTTGAGTATTGAACGAGTTCTATAAGGAATCGGTGTCCACTTGTTTTTACATTGATCCTCATCGCTCCGAACTCTTGTATTTATAGATCGACCTTAGGAACAGTTACGGAAGCCACTCGTTAATGAGACTGAGTGGGAAGAGAGGTGGAGTGAAACTTAATGATGGAATTAAAGATCGCTTTTAAGTGAAACGAATGGGTTACAGGAATCTGAGAGAGACGATGGCGTAGGAGACGATGAAATGCTAGACGTAACCCTAAAAACAATTTGGGCAGAAATTTTAATGGGATGGCCCATGGAATAAAGAAATAGCCCGACACCGTGCAAGACAATTGCTAAAAGATAAATAGGAAGCCGCAAGACGAAGGGAAGAAACAAAAAGAGGGTGTCTCTCTGATCAACACGTGTCGAAGTCTGGGCATAGGAGGGGAGGAGACGTGGACGCCTGTGGAGAGAGTATAGTCTACTTTATTATTATAGATAAGCCAGGATGGTCTTTTCTGAAAATGAAATCAATAGAGAGCCAAAAATTAAAGGAAATAATTCATGGAAGAGAAACTATTCCACATCGTTAACATCAAGCATAGAAGACATATGGAAAATAAGCATTACAAGAGTCCGATAAGTAGGCATAGGAGTTCCCTAGAGAGTTAAGTTTAGATAGGTAATGACGTACGACCAACAACAAATACATATAAGCATGAAATAAAAGATAGATGGTCCGAAAATTTAGAGCATTCCAACTGTGGCTTCATAGAACATAACCACCAGCCTCTCAACTTCACTACCAATTACATCAGGGGTGATGCATTGGCAGACGTTGACACCTGCAACGGCGTGGGCTTGGATGAGAAGAACAGCTGACACAGATGAGTCAGCAGGACATGGATTTTGCGGAATACTACGAATTCTGACAATGGGCAATGCTCTACCATCTTTGTGCGCCAGCTGCTTACGGCATAGTTTCAGTTGGTACGGAAACATCTCAGCGATGGGGCTAACCTCTCTCGACATCATGTTGTCAGTCCTGAGTGCTATGTTGCAATCCATCACAACAATTGACCAGCTTGCAGAGTCAACGCATACACCCATCCAGTGTATCTTTTCCAGATTAAAAGGAAAATAGAAACGCTCTGCCTGCGGGTTACTCATGAATCGCTCGATTATGTTGGTGGGAAACCGGAATGTATCTTTCTTGGACCACTTAGAAAACTTGGGAAAAAGTTTTGTGAGGTCTGAGACAAACTGGGTGTCCAAGAAGACTGGGTTGTTCGACTGGTCTGCGGGTGTGTTTAGCGTGATCTGAGATCTGATGTGGCCCATGAGAACGTCAACCACCTGATTTGGAAAATATAATTGTTAACCGTCAATGATACTACTACCAGTCAGTTTAGCTGGGCACTTAGGAGCAGATAAACATACCTTCGTTTGCAGGGGATTTGATCTACGAACAATCTCGTGTAAGTCGCTGATCGCAAATGTTGACTGACCAATGCGGATTGTACTAAAAAACAACAGCGATAGAATATGGTTAGACGGTTTATTAATTTGTTGGATCTCTAACAATACACTTAGTGCTATAACAATACACTTAGCGCAATAACAATACACATAATTTATTGGACCAATAACAATACACTTAGCGCTATAACATTTTCCTAATGCGGCAAATTTTTTGAACTTACAATGGGGACTTGAGTTTATCAATAAGGGAAGAGAACTTAGCAGAATAATCAATGCTTCCGCCTGTGTTGTTGGGATCTACGAGTGCTACACGGGAGCGATTAAGGAGATGCTTGTCGCATTCATACTGTCCTACCAGTGATTTCGGTAAGGTCTTGTGTCTCTTGCTTTTACGGCAAGCGAACAACTGATCCTCCTGGTCGCAATTTTCATTGCCAAGCTTACGGTCCACTTCAGATACAGACTCGTTTGGAAGCGGACGTTCCTCTTGTGTAAGTCCTAGTGAGAATGTTGGTTTAGGGAATAGCAACGCAAGGTCGAGATTCTGAAAATAAATTATGGTCAAATAAAACGACAGAACATATATGACACCTCACTGCATAGCAAAAAAGTAGAACATTACCGTATCTGGTGCGCTTTGAATAATATCTGGAGAAGCGGGTGGGTTACTTGAAACCTATCGAGAACAAAGATATAAGTAAACACGTTAAAAATGTCAAATATATAGGAATTTGACAGTAAACATTACCATTTCTTCAAGACCAATTTCCTCAGCCATTTCCTCACCGGCAATGTTCAGTGTCTGACCTTGGGAACCTATAGCTGAGTGAAGCTGTTGTTCTCCATTTAAGGCCTGCATGGAAGCAATGTTTTATGTAGAGGTCGTGTAATTAGCCGGGTAAGGTGCAATTTGGCAGGGTATTAATAAACTTACATCGTCACACATGGTCTTAGCTTGGTCCATGACTATAGTAGCGCTAATTGTGTCGTCAATTACCATCTCCTCGGTACACTCATTAGTATTCTGACCTTCAGACTGTACAGATGACTGAAGCACTTGTGATCCGTTTAGTGCCTACATATTATCAATAAAAGCACGAGACATATTGATAACAGGTTATCATATAAAATGTGGGGTTGTTTGGAAACTAACCTTAGCACCAGATGTACTGGCTTGCTTTGATTGTGGGATAATGTCCGAGGGGTCATCGGATACAAACTCGGCGTCGCTGAAACTTAGTGTCTGACGCTCGGTGTGTACACTCTGCTGATTCACAGGTTCTCCATTCAAATCCTGCAAGTGAAAAAGGGACATGAATCTGTATGCTGAAAATAGAAACGATAACCGGCTAATGTGTAGTTTGAAAGGTTATAGATAAGATACATCATCTTTGTATGTTGTTGCATTGTTTGGATGTATAGTAACGTCGTCAACGTCACAGAGAGCCCCTGCTTCTGAAGGTACCCCTGACTGGACCTGCACACCTTCCCCCACGTTCAGTCCCTTCATTTTTAAAAATAGATTTGGTAAGGTAGAAAGTTATCCGGCTAAGATATTGTTTGCTGAGATAATGGAAGACTTACATCTACAGAGAATGTTGTTACTGGTTAGCGAATCTGATAGCCTCTGATATAATATCATTTTTGGAGAGTACATTTTGAGTGCCTACGTGGTGGAGAGTGGGGCGGCTAATTTTGGGCTGCTGGACATCTACATTGTCATTGGAACCATTTCTAGGCTGCGAAGATGAGGGACTTCCAGACCTCCCGTTAGAATCCTCTAGTTTGCGAAGCAATTGTTGGAAGTTGTCTAGGACATTGTTTTGGAATGTGAGAAATGTTTCTGAAAGAGTTGTTATTTGCCTCTCAATCCGGGAGAGCGCCTGAAATTTTTTCTTTCAAAAGTGCAGCTACTACTTCGAAATCTATGACCTCTGATGTTATTGTGTGTTTTGTCTGCTTCGGCTTCACTTTCTTACGGTTAGTGGCCTCTTTTTTTGCCTCCTCACGCATCCTGATGACGTCTACCGTCGTTACGCCTCCAACGAAGCTTGCATTCTTGAATGGATACTTCTGCTCAACGAGACGCAACAAATTATCAACGACAGGATCATCTTCATCGTCTGATTATGAATATTCAGGGAAAGCATGAAAGTGTTCTTTGTCTTCCACTATAACGGAACGAACTTTGACCTTACAATAAAGTTAATGAGATATAAAAAAGTCAGTGTTGCTGAGAAAATGAGATTGTAGACATAAAAAAGTCAGTGATGCTAACAATCCACATAATTGATATCCAAAAATTATTGAGTTTATACCTTTTCTAAGGCGTCTTACTCGCGAGCATATCCTGGGCTGATGGTTCTCTTCGCGTTTTTGTCTTCATCTGCTATATCATCATCCTCTCCGCCATTGCCTTCTGAGCCAGATGAGGATCCGTCATTACCCACCTCTGTTAGAGCGGGGATGGCTTCAACCATTACAATTTGCAGTGAAAGCACGAATCCCTTCAAGGCAACGGTATTTTGGGACAGTGAAACCTCATTCCTCTCTTTGATGCTACTCATGAGCATATCAAATGATATCCTGCCCCAAGGATATGAGAAGAAATCATCTAAGTTTTTGATACGCTCAGCGTAAACTTGTGAAATGTGTGGGGTGTGCGTGGTTGGTAAAATGACAGCAGATAGAAGGGCCAAAAGGGCATATTTCAGGCGCATGCCTCTGTTCGTGACAGTTCTTTTCTTGAGCATTCTTACCACCGATGTAACGGGAACCTCCTTCATTGTACCGAACAGCTCCCCCCAGTAAGGTTTTTCAGAAAGAAATTTCTCAGATCTTTTTTTTTGGTGTTTGGGAAGCTTGCGGCAATTAAGCCCGTTGACGTAAGAAAATTCTCGGAGTGAGAATCTTACAGGTTTGCCGGAGAAAATGAACCATGCTTCGTGTTTCTTGTCGACTTTAAGCTGCCAGGAGATGATGAAACGACCAAATCGTCCAGAAAAAATGGTTTGTCCCCGATTTCAATGAGCTTTCCGAAGGGTGAGGCTCTGATAGTATCGACTTCATCGGCGTCGAGCAAGTTCAGGATTTGCCTGATTGCATGTGGTTTGTGGTACGTCGTGACTCTAACTCCGACTGGTTCACTCCCGACGGCGAATATTCTTTGAGGGAGGCTAAGAGGCGGAGGTGAAATATCTTCTCCTTCCTTTCGATGACTGGATTTGCAAAAGCTGTTTTTTTAGCTTTGGCTTAAGGAAGAATCGAGATGAGTGAGAGAGCGATGAGGAGAATTGAAATGAAATTATGGATCCCTTGAAATTATGATTCCAAAAAGAAAATAATGTAATTCTCAATATAAGAGATATTTGGGAAATCTAGTAAGAGATCTTTTAGATTTTCGAACTGAGCAAATCTAAAGAATTGTACTTCGTATCTTTTGGAGGATTTCCTAATCTAAATATGAATGAATCGATATAGGGGTATAAGAGTCTAACCAAACTATGAACAGTCCACGAAAGTAGACATTTGGTATGTAGCTAAATATCGCATAATGCTTTGGTAGACATCCTAATTTCCCTAAAATTTATATGTTATGAAAAATTTAAAATAAGATCATTCTTATAAATATTGTGTTGCTATCTGAAAACAATATTTTTATTATAAAAGTTCAAAAAAAGATACAAAATGTTATAATTAAATATTATTCAAGAAGGAAAAGTTCTATAAATATATTTTCTAAACTATTTCTAAGATATGAGTGTCTTAAAATTTTTAACACAATAATAAATATATATTTTGATAAAAATTTGACATATATAAATAATTTGATGTTTGATTTAACCATTTGAAAAAAATAAATATCTCTTTCTTATTAAAAGAGAAGCAAAATAAAAGAGAAACCTTCAAGTTGTAATATATTTACGGTGTACCATTGGCTGACGTGTCACAACAAGAGTGCTTCACAACCTCAGTTACAGGCTGGGATCCAGGCTGCAAACTGGTGGGTCTGAGATTAAGAATCTGGTCGATCTGGTACTGATTTGGAGGGATTTGATGCTTGGATCAAAACTGCCCAAATTGTACCTGAAACAAAAGGAACCTTTTTATGAGTTTTTATAGTTTTATAAAATGAAGAACAGGAAATAAAACTAAGAAAAGAAACGAAGAAAAGAAACAAAGATGATTTTTATAGATTTTAGATTTATAAAAAAAATGAATCAAACTAAAGATGCAAACTGAAACAAAACAAGAGAAAATAAAAGGGATAGAGATGGTTGATGGAATCTGTTGCTGGATGTGTATCTCTCTCAACAGATCAGTGGATGGGAGATGGATAGAAGATGAGATTGGCCTTGCTGGATGTGTATCACTCTCAAGGCAAATCGTTGGATGATGGGTGGGGTGAAGAATCGCCACAAGCTTGGTGGTTGGAGCTTGATAAGATTCAGGCTGCTCTCTCTTGTTTCTCACACTAGAAAGACTTAGGTTTTTCTTTGCTGAAGCAAAAACAATTTCATAAAAGACTTAGCAGCAAAAATCGCCACTCACACAAGGTTTTATAGCCAGCCCCTTAATGGTTCTAAATGGCAAAAAGGCCTAAACAAAAGGGCCAACTCTCACACAAATTAAAAGGCTGATAAATGCCTAAAGTCTTAACCAAAATAAAATTAAAATTAAAACAGTAAATCGGTTGCTGATTGAGATGCCTAAACCAAAGCTCATAGTATGCTTGCATGTTGCCTCATTAAAATCTTATCAGGAAAACCCAGTGGGACAAAACCTGATGAAGGAAAAAGAGTACAACACATACTACTTACTTTGGTGGTCGGCTATATCTCTGAACCGGAAGAAAATTGGTTGGATGGATTGGAGATTGATTCTGAACCAAGGTCGAATGTGGAGATGATGAAACCGGCTTGGTTCTGGCCGAGTGATCTGAATTGGATTGGACCGGCTGTGTCTTGAACTTCAATTGAACCGGCTTGGTCTTGTATCTTCAATTGGACCATCTCTTCAATCAGTAGATGGTTCTGGCCGGTTTGTCCATCTTGATCTAGGATTTGTTGGACAGCCTTGGAGAACCCTTCTCTTATCGCCTTATCAATGCAGTCAATTACGTCTCTCCGAGAAGTGGTCGGACCGCGCCTAATTATGGGAACCTCTACTTGGATGGCCTCATCATTCCCTCCCCCTTGAAAAGGTTCTGGCCTCAGAACACCATCATCTGCAAGAAAAGGGGACAAATCAGATACATTGAACGTATGGGAAATTTTAAACTCACCTGGAAGATCAAGCTTATAAGCATTGTCATTGATCTTTTCGAGAACCCGGAAGGGTCCAGTCCCTCGGGTGATAGTTTGGACTTCCTTGCTTCAGTAAACCTTTCTGGCCACATGTGTAACCACACCAAGTCTCCTGGTTCGAACAACACTTCCTTCCTCTTCTGGTCGACCCGCGCCTTGGCCTTGGCCGCCTTTGCTTCTAGTCTCTCCTTGACTTTTTGGTGCAATGTCTTAACAAATTCCGCCTTGTTGGCTCCATCTCGACTGCGGTACATAGGGCTGGGCAGCGTGGAAAGGTCCAAAGGAGTTTCAGGCTGAAAACCATAGACAACTTCAAAAGGAGAAAGATCAGTAGTAGAGTGTCTAGCATGGTTATAAGCAAACTCAATAAAAGGCAGACAAGTTAACCAGTTCTTTAAGTTCTTACCGACCGTAGCTCTCAATAACTAAGAGAGTGTACGGTTTACTACCTCGGTTTGGCCATCAGTCTGTGGATGGAAAGTGGTAGAGAACAACAGCTTGGTACCGAGTTTACCCCATAAAGTCTTCCAGAAATGGCTTAAGAATTTGGTGTCTCTGTCAGATATAATGGTCCTAGGCATGCCCTGTAAACGGACCACCTCTTTAAAGAACAGGATGGCGATTTGGGTGGCATCATTGGTTGTGTTACAAGCAATGAAGTGAGCCATCTTGGAGAACCTGTCCACAACAACAAAAATGGAATCCTTGTGGTCTATCTTGGACAAGCCCAGCACAAAGTCCATTGAAAGATCTACCCAAGGGTGGTCAGGAATAGGTAAAGGCATGTATAAACCGTAAGGATGTGACCTGGATTTTGTCTTAAGGCAGACAATGCACTTGGCGCACAAGTTCTCAACGTCTCTCTTCATGTTCGGCCAAAACATATGGTCGGTTAGGACACTTAGAGTTTTATCTCTACCAAAATGTCCCATGAGGCCGCCACCATGGGCCTCCCAAACCAGCAATTCCCGCATGGACCCTTGGAGAATGCACAATTTCTTTTCCTTGAACAAGAAACCGTCTTGTTGGTAGTATGGGCCGGCTGCCATCTTTGTGGTTTTCCTGAAAACTTCTTGAAAATCAGGGTCAGTAACATAAGAATCCTTAACATACTCAAAACCCATGATCTTAGCTTCCATGGTGGAGATAAGAGTGTGTCTCCGGGACAGAGCATCGGCCACCACATTGTCTTTGCCCTTCTTGTACTTAATCACATAAGGGAAAGTCTCCACAAACTCTAACCATCTGGCGTGCCTCTTCTTGAGTGTGGTCTGACCTCTCAAGTGTTTAAGAGTCTCATGATCTGTATGAATAACAAACTTTTTAGACAAAAGATAATGTTGCCAAGTTTCAAGAGATCTCACTAGAGCATAAAGCTCTTTGCCGTAGGTGGGATAATTGAGGGCAGATCCACTCAATTTCTCACTGAAGAAGGCTACTGGTTGGCCTCCCTGAGTAAGCACAGCTCCTATGCTTGTACCTGATGCATCACATTCAATCTCAAAGGTTTTATCGAAGTTAGGCAGAGTAAGGACTGGTGCATGAGTCAAACTATATTTAAGCTTGTTAAAAGACTCTTCTTGGGCAGGACCCCAAGTAAAGGATACATTTTTCTTAATCACAGATGTCATTGGGGCAGAAATGGTACTGAAATCCTTGACAAACCGTCGATAGAAGCTGGCCAGACCATGGAAACTGCGGACATGACCTATTGTGGTCGGAGTTGGCCAGTCTTGTATCGCCTTGATCTTTTCTTCATCGACATTCAGTCCCTGTGAACTCACAACAAAACCTAAGAAAACCAATTGATCAGTACAAACACACACATTTCTTTAGGTTAGCATAAAGTCCCTCTTGCCTCAATGCCTTCAGCACCTGTTCTACATGATAAACATGCTCGGATAAGCTCTGACTATAGATCAGTATATCAACAAAGTACACAACCACAAACTTACTGATGTATGGCCTTAGAACCTCGTTCATAAGCCTCATGAATGTGCTGGGGGCGTTGGTAAGGCCAAATGGCATCACAAGCCACTCGTACAAACCTTGTTTTGTTTTGAAGGCGGTTTTCCACTCATCACCTTCCTTCATGCGAACTTGGTGGTATCCACTCCTGAGATCAATCTTAGAAAACACAGTAGAACCACTTAGTTCATCCAACATATCATTTAATCTAGATATGGGGTACCGATATTTGATGGTTATGTTGTTGATGGCTAGGCAGTCCACACACATACGCCATGTTCCGTCCTTCTTAGGCACCAATAGGACCGGGACCGCACAAGGACTTAGGCTTTCACGGATATAGCCTTTGTCCATGAGGTCTTGGACCTGCCTCTCCAACTCCTTGGCCTCTTCAGGGTTAACACGGTAAGCGGCTCGGTTGGGCAGTGGTGCGCCTGGTACAAGGTCGATCTGATGCTCGATGCCGCGGATAGGGGGTAAGCCGGCTGGTATTTCATCAGGGAAGACATCCTTGTACTTCTCCATGAGGTCTTGCATCTCGCCAGGCAGCTCTTGAGCCTCAAAACCTGCAAAACAACCTTCCTTAAAGACCATTAGTAGCACCTGCGTCTCATCAGATAAAGATTTAAGAACTTGGCCTGAAGTCGTATAAAGGTTGGTTTTACTTACCTTTCCAGCTGGTCCATTGATTTCTGCATATCATGGACTTCTTGTGGACTAAGGGGAGCTAGGTTGTGCTTCTTGTTGTTATGGCAGAAGCTGTAGACATTGGTCCGACCATGGTGGATGGTTTCCTTGTCAAATTGCCACGGCCTGCCAAGAATTATGTGGCCGGCTTGCATGGGAACGACATCACACTTCACCTGGTCATGGTACCTGCCAATACTAAAAGACACAACAACTTGTTCGGCTATCTTGAGCTCGGTCTCATCATTAAGCCACTTGAGTCGGTATTGTGGGAACCGAAATTCGCAATGTCGATTTTGATTAAGTAAAACAGAGGAAAGCTAAGTAAACCTAACTTTCCCTGAAGGTCCGGATTCTCTGCGACAACCAACGACAAGTGATCAAATAAATGCGGAAAGGTTTTATTGAGATTTGGGACTGGACCTTAAGGAAGGCTGCCTACGTACCCCTTTCGAGGATCAAGTCGGACGTAGTTCAGTTGGAAGGGTTTGAACAAGAGATCGAACTGCCTGGCGGAGTTCGTCTAGTACGAGCGTTAGTCATAGAAACGGGCATGTCGAGAATAATGCCTAGGGTTTCTATGTGCGGAACTCTAAGTAAAAGGATTGTTAGATCCTTCCGAGAGAGACAGGAGCCTGCGGACAAGATGAAAATAGAACGAGAGGCGGCCGGACGTTCTAGGTCCTACCTTGCTAGTCTACCGCCTAAATTCTAAGTTCTTAACCTAACAGGAGCTCTCTAGGTCTCCAATCTCAGATTTCTCTCTCTCTTAATGATTTTCGCTCTGCCTTTCCTCCTCTCCCAAAGCTCCTTTATATACTCCTTCTTATGACGGTCTATTCTCCTTTTGGGCCGCGAAGCGGGCTTTTTCCATTTTCGTCGGCCTTCATGTTTATCGGGAAACTTGACATTTATCTTCGGGAAACTTGACATTTATCCTTCTGGAAATTTAGCATTTATCTTGTTATGTGAAGATAAACGTAAATCGTCGTATCTATCTCAGACAATCGTAAGCGGACTGTCCGATCGCGTTTGGTCCCTTTCGGGCCGTTTCTAGGACTTCCGTTGTTTTCTACGATTTCTTCGAAAGATCTTCAATCCTTCGTAGAGTTGAGAAGAGTGGTGTCTTAAGATAACCATCACTGTTTCGCACGAAGAATTTAAGATCTTCCTTCCCGTTGATATCTTACGAGTTTCCGAAGTGTTTCCGACGATCTTAGTTTGGAGTAAGAGCGGGAGTTTTGTACGCGGAATCTCAACGATTCGTTCCGCAAAAACTTGGGAAAGACACAAAGTACAGACTTCTGACGGCTGGGGCCTAGAACTTATGCACGGAAGCTTGTCATCCGACGACCCGAGCCAGCACGGGGCTAGCCGCCCGGCGGCCATGGCCAGCACGGGCGCTAGCCGCCGGCGGCCACGGCCAGCACGGGGCTAGCCGCCCGGCGGCCACGGCCAGCACGGGCGCTAGCCGCCGGCGGCCACAGTCAGCACGGGGCTAGCCGCCCGGCGGCCACGGCCAGCACGGGCGCTAGCCGCCGGCGGCCACGGCCAGCACGGGGCTAGCCGCCCGGCGGCCACGGCCAGCACGGGCGCTAGCCGCCGGCGGCCACGGCCAGAGCGGAGCTAGCCGCCCGGCGGCCACGGCCAGCACGGGCGCTAGCCGCCGGCGGCCACGGCCAGCATGGGGGCTAGCCGCCCGGCGGCTACGGACCAGCACGTGCGTCTCGACGAGGGCTTCGATTTGATATGTTGATCGTTTTCTGGATCCTCACGGTTTGAGAGAACGGGCTCTTTGAAGTTTCCCGGCGGCCAGGATCAGCACGGGGGCTAGCCGCCCGGCGGCCAGGACCAACACGGGGGCTAGCCGCCGGCGGCCAGGACCAGCACGTGCGTCTCAACGAGGGCTTCGATTTGATATCTTGATCGTTCTCTGGGTCCTCACGGTTTGAGAGAACGGGCTCTTTGAAGTTTCAAGGCAGATTCCTTGTCGTTCGGCCTATCCAAACTTAGATCACTTCCCGTTTCTTCTGTATACTTTCGTATGGTCGTGTCATCTCAGCTACGGACCTAATGTCTCTCGGTTCTTCTTGATTGTATCATCGAAGTTTTACGACTAAATCTGAGTTGGTTTTCTCGTAAAGTTTATCGTGTAAAACAAGAACGATCGACTTTAACATAGGTTTTTTAAGCTGTACGACTTGTTTTGCTTTCGACGCTTGTTTTATGGAAAGTCTGCGCATGATAAATATTTTTAGCCGTTGATTTCGAGATAACCGTTTTTGACCCCAACAGTTAGCCCCCCAGCCTGTAAGACGCGGAAACGGTCTTGCGGGCGGAAGATTATGAGTTGAAAATCGAAATTTTTGGCTAAGAGTATTTCATTGCGGAAATCCACATCGCCTTTGATTGGCGATCTCGAACGTGACGTCGGGAAAACCGTGAGTTCGTTGCTCAACTTCGACTCGATTCTTGCTGGTCTGAAATCCGTGTGCACCCTTGTCCTGCATTCGGAGGGTTCGGAGGACCACGCAGTCAAGGATCGCGAAGCCGGCGCATATGAGACATGCAGCGGTGGTGCGACCAATGGAGGCGACGGTGAGACCGTTCCTACTTTGGGTGAGTTTTTGAGGATGAAGGTGATGCTCCGGGGAGCGTTTAGGTTTATCAATCCCTTTAGAGATTTTTATTTTGATTGTGTTTCGGCCGTTAAGAGGCCATGATGTGTATTTGCGGGACTGGCTATTGGTGGCTTCGAATCCCGGCCTTTTTCAGGGCATCTGATGAACTCTGCGGCTCAATCTTTATAAAATATTAATGTTGCGTTTTCAGAACTTCTGTCTATCGAAGTTAGAGGGACAGGGTGTGAGTTGTCGTCTCATTCCTGCCTCCCTGATGATCACCGTATCCGTCGTTTGTACAAAGCGAGATTTTCCTGCGGTTTACGATTTACGCGAAAATTCGTGAAAACGTACAGACTTGAGTGAAGAGACAAGTTTTGGGATCTCGCGTCGTTGACGCTTTGCCTATGAGATGTTAAGATACCAGCAAGGCTGGGTTTAGGGCAAGACCTAGGTTTACTCTCAGACTAAGGCTGTGCGATGACAAATCGGCTTTCGTTTTGCCTGTTTGTGATTTTAGCCTGATTCGTACCGTTTTAAAATCCGCAAAGTGGTATCGGCTTATATGATTTGTCTGGGCACGAATCGAGCTACTTCCTTTACGAAGTGCTGAACCAAATTTGGATTTTTTGTATAGCGCGCTATGGGATCCTTGTCGGATGTAAAAGAGCCTACCCTTAGGTGGCTTGTCTGTTTAGGACGTTAGAGTTCGTTTGTTGTGATCAGCAACAACGATATGATGCCGTTTAGAAGGCGTATGAAGGTTTTAATCGAAAAACGAATGTTCAGGCACGAAGCGACGTCTCGCAGTGCTTTGAAGTTTGTTTTTCTTATGCCATAAAGGACTATGGGCTTTTAGAAATCGCGGAATGTTTCCGGGCGATAGTTTATGATTTATTTGGTGGATACTGGATCCATTGTTGAGGCCGTTTAGCGATTGGCGAGTTTGTTTGCGAAGAGTTTCGAAAATTCGGTTTCTGTGTTTGTAAAGAGTTTCAAAAATCCGGTTTCTTCAAAAAACATGGGATTATACAAGCATACACATTTCAAATGTGTACGAGTTAATTTTCCCTTGTGCTGCATTTCAAATGTTGGCGGGCTTGGAGATGTTTTGCGAATGTCCGTAATCAGAAACTGTTGTTTCAGTTTGGACGTGCAAGTTATAAAACTTTGATCGAGGAATTAGGACCAGGGGTCGCGTATATTTGACCCAGGGAGAAGTGTCTACCTTCGCTTTGCTTTGCGAAGTGTTGGCCTTCCGGGATTTTAAGGACGACTCGTATAACTCTTGGAGCTTTGTCACGAGTGTTTCTTTTCATGCTTTGTTTACGGGGCGTATTGAACTTAATCAGTCGATGTTAAGTTCAATTTTTTCCGTTAACCATATGGCTGTTAGGACTGATTTTATTACGAGAAATTTATCGCATGATTTCCGCTTTTGGGCTATGCGACAGAGTTGCTCGCGTAATGGTCACTTGGCGTTTTATGACAAATCGTGGATTATCGTTTGGCCCTTAAGTGATTGGAGCGGCGATCGTTCAGCTGTTTTGTCTTGGCGTGAAGGCTGTGTTCAGCCGTTTAACCAAGGAGTTGGTAAACGATCAGACCGCGATCCTTTCGCATTAAGGTCATATTGGTTCACGATTGTCCTTAATGGTGATGCCGAATTCAGGTCCGGACTTTATGGAAAGACGTAGTTGGCCGAGGGCCGAATAGAGTTCGTCGAGATAGACATGCCAATCATAGCGGAGTTTTCCAAGTTATGGGTGATGGCTTTTCGAAACGATTTTCCACTTTAGGTTTCAGTTATACGATAGATGCTTCGTATAAAGTTTCCTTTGGTCGCATGAAAATTGTTTCATTTTATCCGAGGAAATAAAGTTTAAGGAATCGACGAAGAACACGTTCGGATTCAGTTTTGGTTTATTTCCCGCTTGGACGTAATTTTCCGTATTGCGATGTCGTTTTGCATGAGACCGATCTTGGTTTTCCTTAGGCTGTTTTTGTGTAACATGTTTATACGAAAGTAATGGATGACCGGTTTCATGAAGATAGAAAATCGCAGATAGTCAAAGTAGTCTTGTTTCCGTGGTTTACACGGGAAATGTTTCCGCTTTGATTTCGTTTTTTGGCGAAAGTTGCTTCGGGTTACTCATGAAGTTTTACCGAAGGTTATTTCGTTAATTTTGTAGCTCACCGTCGTGCCATTAGTCTCACGGAAGCGGAAAGAGTATGCCAAGGATGCGCGGCGATCGTTTTTCGGTCTTTCGAGAGATTAGATCGGTTTGCGCGTTCTGCCTAGACAGTCAAGGAACAATAGAACGAAACTGGAAGAAAATGCCTAAGACTTATCTTGCTAGACTATCCACCTAGGTTCTAAGTTCCCTAAATTTTACGGCAGTTTACAAGACGTTCCCATTCCTTTCCTACGAAAAAATTAAAACCTTGATAAAATTTTCTAAGTCGGACGTACCTTAGTCTCATTGATTACTCGAGATTGCCTCATGTCCGTTCCTCTTTGTCTTCTACCGTTTCATTGTCAAAGGTCTTCGAAAAGTCTGATACTGAATCGAGAATCGATTTTTGATGAAACCTGAAGGAATAGTGCAGAATCGTTGCAGAATCGTTGAAGCAAAGGGAGGAGAAGTAGGCGAAACTCGAAGAAGGCTAAGGTGGGTAGACAAGTGAAAACGAATGGCAAGATGTCACTTGAGTGGGGCTTCTTGTTTCGTCAAGCTATGAGCGAACTGGTCAGGTCAAGAAGCTTACGATCTTGTTATTCTTCATGAATGATGTTTAGTAAAATATTGCCGAGCTTTTATTTAACGAGAGTTTTTCAACAAAATTTTGTCGAGTTAATTTTACGGAAATTGTTTCGTAAAATTAGTTTGGATAATATTTGGGTCAATCTTTACGAGGATTGGCCGTGCTTGACGAATGTTTTGTTGCCCGGCGACCAGCGCAGCACGGGCGCGTTAGCCGCCCGGCGTCTAGAGGCAGCACGGACGTGCTAGCCGCCCGGCGCCTAGGGACAGCATGGGCGTGCTAGCCGCCCGGGACTGTGCTTCCTCGCGGGACCTGCCTGTTTTTCTCGTTTTTTTAAAGGTTTCTCGATCGACACTTAGTCTCTCGAGGTTTCTTTAATTGTTTTTTGAGACTTTTTGGACATTGATTTCATCATGATCCCAGCAAGGAATTGTTTCTTAGAACGTTGTTGACCTTTTATTTTACGAGAGTTATTTCACAAAATGTTGTCGAGTTAATTTTACGGAAACTGTTTTGTAAAATGTTGTCGAGTTTAATCATGCAAAAGCTGTCTCGTGAAATATTTTCGAGAATTTATTTTACGAAAGGTGTTCCGTAAAATGTTATCGAATTTTAGAATTAGAAACGCTGATTTTCGTCGGCCTCCATACTTATCGGGAAACTTGACATTGATCTTCGGGAAACTTGACATTTATCCTTCCGGAAATTTAGCATTTATCTTGTTACGTAAAGATAAATGTAAATCGTCGTGTCTATCTTAGATAATCGTAAACGGACTGTCCGATCACATTTGGTCCCTTTCGGGCCGTCTCTAGGACTTCCGTTGTTTTCTACGATTTCTTCGGAAGTTCTTCATTCGTTCGTAGAGTTGAGATGAGTGGTGTCTTAAGATAACCATTGCTGTTTCGTACGAAGAATTTAAGATCTTCCTTCCCGTTGATATCTTACGAGTTTCCGAAGTGTTTCCGACGGTCTTAGTTTGGAGTAAGAATCAGAGTTTCGTACGCGGAATCTCAATGATTCGTCATGCGAGGACTTTGGGAAATACTCGAAGTACAGATTTCTGACGGACGGGGCCTGGGACTGGTGTACCGGAGATTATTGTCTGAAGACCCGAGCCAGCACGGGCTAGCCGCCCGGCGGCCACGGCCAGCACGGGCGCTAGCCGCCGGCGGCTACGGCCAGCACAGGGCTAGCCGCCCGGCGGCCACGGCCAGCACGGGCGCTAGCCGCCGGCGGCCACGGCCAGCACGGGGCTAGCCGCCCGGCGGCTACGGCCAGCACGGGCGCTAGCCGCCGGCGGCCACGGCCAGCACGGGGCTAGCCGCCCGGCGGCCACGGCCAGAACGGGCGCTAGCCGCCGGCGGCCACGGCCAGCACGGGGGCTAGCCGCCCGGCGGCCACGGCCAGCACGGGCGCTAGCCGCCCGGCGGCTACGGCCAAGGCCGGGGTCGGCTGCTCGGTTCCTTCGGTTTACGAGTGTTTGTGTTCGTTATGTTGATGTTGATTCCCGGCATATCTTCCGCAGCCCAAGCGAACGTGTTAAGGTTCTTCTTGAGACATGCGATGAGTTCTGCTTTCAACGGATGGCGGAGATTGGCTCCAATCTCCACGCACCGCTCTGGGTTAGTCTCGTCGAGGCAGACCGAAATTACTGGTTCGCAAGTGGGCTCACGTTTCCCTTCTAAGGCTTCAGCTCTTTGCGATTGCCAGAAGATTTCTGGAGGGTCCTGTGATGCTGGTTCGTGGGTTGCTTGCTTTTTTGGGTTAGTTTCGGGCTCAGAGTTTTTTCGTTTTAACCCAGCGGCCAAGCAGACTTGCGGCGCTTTACAATCTCCTTGTATTGTTTCTACTCCGAAGAGGGTCGGAAATTTGAGGCGCAGATGGAAAGTCGAGGGGATTGCTCGCATGGAGTTTAACCACGGAGTCCCGACGATCGCGTTATATGCTGCTGGACCGTCGACTACCAAAAATTCCACCATCTTCGTGACGCTCCCGGCTCTGACCGAGAGATCGACCGAGCCGAGGGTCATTGTGATGTTTCCTGAGAGTCCGATTATCGGATTGGGATCGTCCGTGATCGCGCTTAGGTCAATTCCCATCCTCTCGAGAGTGTTTTTATATATAATATTTGTCGAGCATCTGGTGTCGACCAATATTCTCGCTACGTCGATGTCCTGGATCGTTAGTCCGATAACGAGGAGTTCGTCGTGAGGTTTGGCTTGACCAGCCGTTGCTCTATCCCTGAATGACACGATGTTGCGGACAGGTGATGTGGCCATGTTGTTGTTATCAATCGTAGGTTTTTGAGTAAGAGAATCCGACCCCCCCTCCTTCTAGCGCCAAACTGTGGGAACCGAAATTCGCACTGTCGATTTTGATTAAGTAAAACGGAGGAAAGCTAAGTAAACCTAACTTTCCCTGAAGGTCCGGATTCTCTGCGACAACCAGCGACAAGTGATCAAATAAATGCGGAAAGGTTTTATTGAGATTTGGGACTGGACCTTAAGGAAGGCTGCCTACGTACCCCTTTCGAGGATCAAGTCGGACGTAGTTCAGTTGGAAGGGTTTGAACAAGAGATCGAACTGCCTGGCGGAGTTCGTCTAGTACGAGCGTTAGTCATAGAAACGGGCATGTCGAGAATAATGCCTAGGGTTTCTATGTGCGGAACTCTAAGTAAAAGGATTGTTAGATCCTTCCGAGAGAGACAGGAGCCTGCGGACAAGATGAAAATAGAACGAGAGGCGGCCGGACGTTCTAGGTCCTACCTTGCTAGTCTACCGCCTAAATTCTAAGTTCTTAACCTAACAGGAGCTCTCTAGGTCTCCAATCTCGGATTTCTCTCTCTCTTAATGATTTTCGCTCTGCCTTTCCTCCTCTCCCAAAGCTCCTTTATATACTCCTTCTTATGACGGTTTATTCTCCTTTTGGGCCGCGAAGCGGGCTTTTTCCATTTTCGTCGGCCTTCATGTTTATCGGGAAACTTGACATTTATCTTCGGGAAACTTGACATTTATCCTTCTGGAAATTTAGCATTTATCTTGTTATGTGAAGATAAACGTAAATAGTCGTATCTATCTCAGACAATCGTAAGCGGACTGTCCGATCGCGTTTGGTCCCTTTCGGGCCGTTTCTAGGACTTCCGTTGTTTTCTACGATTTCTTCGAAAGATCTTCAATCCTTCGTAGAGTTGAGATGAGTGGTGTCTTAAGATAATCATCACTGTTTCGCACGAAGAATTTAAGATCTTCCTTCCCGTTGATATCTTACGAGTTTCCGAAGTGTTTCCGACGATCTTAGTTTGGAGTAAGAGCGGGAGTTTTGAACGCGGAATCTCAACGATTCGTTCCGCGAAAACTTGGGAAAGACGCAAAGTACAGACTTCTGACGGCTGGGGCCTAGAACTTATGCACGGAAGCTTGTCATCCGACGACCCGAGCCAGCACGGGGCTAGCCGCCCGGCGGCCATGGCCAGCACGGGCGCTAGCCGCCGGCGGCCACGGCCAGCACGGGGCTAGCCGCCCGGCGGCCACGGCCAGCACGGGCGCTAGCCGCCGGCGGCCACGGCCAGCACGGGGCTAGCCGCCCGGCGGCAAGGGCCAGCACGGGCGCTAGCCGCCGGCGGCCACGGCCAGCACGGGGCTAGCCGCCCGGCGGCCACGGCCAGCACGGGCGCTAGCCGCCGGCGGCCACGGCCAGCACGGGCGCTAGCCGCCGGCGGCCACGGCCAGCACGGGGGCTAGCCGCCCGGCGGCTACGGACCAGCACGTGTGTCTCGACGAGGGCTTCGATTTGATATGTTGATCGTTTTCTGGGTCCTCACGGTTTGAGAGAACGGGCTCTTTGAAGTTTCCCGGCGGCCAGGACCAGCACGGGGGCTAGCCGCCCGGCGGCCAGGACCAACACGGGGGCTAGCCGCCGGCGGCCAGGACCAGCACGTGCGTCTCGACGAGGGCTTCGATTTGATATCTTGATCCTTCTCTGGGTCCTCACGGTTTGAGAGAACGGGCTCTTTGAAGTTTCAAGGCAGATTCCTTGTCGTTCGGCCTATCCAAACTTAGATCACTTCCCGTTTCTTCCGTATACTTTCGTATGGTCGTGTCATCTCAGCTACGGACCTAATGTCTCTCGGTTCTTCTTGATTGTATCATCGAAGTTTTACGACTAAATCTGAGTTGGTTTTCTCGTAAAGTTTATCGTGTAAAACAAGAACGATCGACTTTAACATAGGTTTTTTAAGCTGTACGACTTGTTTTGCTTTCGACGCCTGTTTTATGGAAAGTCTGCGCATGATAAATATTTTTAGCCGTTGATTTCGAGATAACCGTTTTTGACCCCAACAGGTATGGTCGCGGGTGGGGAGTCTTGATCAAACCTAGCTTATCAACAAGATACTTGCTGGCCACATTAGTACAAGAACCACCATCTATGATCAAGCTATATACCTTTTGTTCCACACTACATCTTGTATGAAAGATGTTTTCTCTTTGGATGGTTTCAGGATCAAAGAGGGCACTGAGGGATCGTCTGGTCACTAGTAGCTCACCAGTCTCAGCATAATCGACCAATTCCTCATCAGATGCCTCCGTCTCCACCTCGGCCTCATCTTGAGATTCATACTCACCATCGGCCTTAAGGACCATCACTCTCTTGTTAGGACAATCTCTAGCATAATGTCCTTTTTCCTGACATTTAAAACAACTAATGTCACGGGTCGTTGAGTTTGAGCTTGAGACTTACCTTGGTCGGATTGACCAGTCTTGGATGGCTCGGATTGGTTCTTCTTGAACCGGTTCTCCACTTCTATGGATTTGCCCTTGGAACCGGCTGGTGGCCAAGTGGTCTTACTCCTGGCCGTGGACACATTCTTCCTCTTGATGTGCTGTTACGCCTGGATGGCAAAGTGAAGGAGATCATTGAAGTTCTCATACGGCTGCCTCTCCACTTTACGAGCAATACGATCTTGTAGACCGTCAAGGAACTGCGCCATGAGTGTCTAGTCCGGTTCACGCGTCTTAAGCTTGTTTCTGAGAGACTCAAACTCCTCAAATTACTCTTCCATGGACCTAGTTCCTTGCGACAACTTACGAAAACGTTTTTGTAAGTCCCTTTGATAATAAGTTGGAATGTACCTGGTCCGAAGCTTGGATCACATCTCTCCCCAAGTCTCAACTCTATAGACTCGGCCGTCATCAGCAACTTCTCTGTCCCACCAAGTCAGAGCATTGTCAGTCAGTTGGTCCGCGGCTAGTTCAATCTTCTTGGCCTCGGAATAGCGGTAGTAATCAAAGATGTACTCCATGCGCCTTTCCCATTCAATGTAGGCATCCGGGTTAACCTTTCCAGCAAAGGTCGGTGGGTGAAGCTTGAGGTCCTTGCCTCCTTGCCATGCAACGTCCTCCTCCCGGAACGTCCTTCGGATCGGACTCCCATCGCCTTGGACCCGATTTTCCCTACGTCCACCTCGTCCATCTCGGGCTGGTCGATGCGCCTCTCGGTCGGGTGGTTCAGAACCCGAACTGTCCTCATCAGACCGGGAATCATAGTCATCTTGGGCAGGTTAGTTCCTTCCCCTTGGTTGTGGATCATTGGGTTGGTTCCTCTCTTCCATTCGAGCCAGCTGCTCGGTAACAGTAGCAATAGCGGCCGTGAGCTGAGCATGGCCGGCTAGTAACTGAGCATTAATCTCAGCTTGGGTTGGTGCACCATTTAAGTCTCCCATGCTTCTCCTGCAGACAAGAAAGACAAGAAAGAGAGATCAAGTGCAAAAGGAAATGGAAAAGGAAAGGAAAAAAGAAAGAAAGAAAGATACAACTTAGAAATAAAAGAAATCAAACTTGAATGCAAATGATGAATGAAATCTTCTTCTTTTTTTTGATTATGAAAAATTAAATTCGAAATGTTTTTGAAAAGGAAAGTTGAAATCTTTTTTTTTTAATAAAAGAAGAATCAAATCAAATCAGAAAAAAAAAGTTTTAAATTAAATGCAATCTGAAATTGAAAAGTGATTGGAATCTTTTTTTTTTAAATATGATTGACAAAAATAAATGCAAATCAACCAGAACAATCAATATGTGAATGCAACTAATCAAGAATGAATGCAAGCAATCAATCTCAATGTTTAAACAATCACAAATCAAAATTAAATGCAATTGTCAATCGAATTTCCAAAAATGGAAACCTGGATCGATCAGCACACAAACAGATTGAAAACTTCTTGCAATGCACAAAATTGATCTAGCAAAATGATTGAGAACATTAGCAAGAACAGCAAGAACAATTTTTAAAGATGCAAATGCAAAATCGAAAAAGATATGAACTAAAGGATAGAAATAACAAAATCTTTTGGATCCTTTCGTTCTGATACCAAATGTTACAGGCTGGGATCCAGGCTGCAAACTGGGGGGTCTGAGATTAATAATCTGGTCGATCTGGTACTGGTTTGGAGGGATTTGATGCTTGGATCAAAACTGCCCAAATTGTACCTGAAACAAAAGGAACCTTTTTATGAGTTTTTATAGTTTTATAAAATGAAGAACAGGAAGTAAAACTATGAAAAGAAAAGAAGAACAGAAACAAAGATGATTTTTATAGATTTTAGATTATAAAAAAATGAATCAAACTAAAACAAAACAAGAGAAAATAAAAGGGATAGAGATGGTTGATGGAATCTGTTGCTGGATGTGTATCTCTCTCAACATATCAGTGTATGGGAGATGGATAGAAGATGAGATTGGCCTTGCTGGATGTGTATCACTCTCAAGACAAATCGTTGGATGATGGGTGGGGTGAAGAATCACCACAAGCTTGGTGGTTGGAGCTTGATAAGATTCAGGCTGCTCTCTCTTGTTTCTCACACTAGAAAGACTTAGGTTTTTCTTTGCTGAAGCAAAAACAATTTCATAAAAGACTTAACAGCAAAAATCGCCACTCACACAAGGTTTTATAGCCAACCCCTTAATGGGTTCTAAATGGCAAAAAGGCCTAAACAAAAGGGCCAACTCTCGCACAAATTAAAAGGCTAACAAATGCCCAAAGTCTTAACCAAAATAAAATTAAAATTAAAACAGTAAACCCGTTGCTGATTGAGATGCCTAAACCAAAGCTTATAGTATGCTTGCATGTTGCCTCATTAAAACCTTATCAGGAAAACCCAGTGGGACAAAACCTGATGAAGGAAGAAGAGTATAACACATACTACTTACTTTGGTGGTCGGCTATATCTCTAAACCGGAAGCAAATTGGTTGGATGGATTGAAGATTGATTCTGAACCAAGGTCGAATGTGGAGATGATGAAACCGGCATGGTTCTGGCTGAGTGATCTGAATTGGATTGGACCGGCTGTGTCTTGAACTTCAATTGAACCGACTTGGTCTTGTATCTTCAATTGGACCATCTCTTCAATCAGTAGCTGGTTCTGGCTATTTTACCTAGAAATCAAAATATAAGTTTTATACATCGATATATCCTTGGTATAAAACGTTATGTAGATTTCCTTGTCATATATATCTAAGGTACATTTTGTGACGTTTCAATCTAGCAAGATCTCTTCACTATACCTGAGGTTATATAACGATAAATAACCACAACTCTATGGTATACCTTACGTACTTTTTGTGAAATTAAGGTCATGTACCTTTTAACTTATGTGACGTCTTAGATAGAATAGGTCTCCCACGTACTGTACATTGTTAAGGCCTGGGTATGATACGTTTTCTAGGCAAATCCGAAAAATATGGAAACTTCCATATTCGGTTATAGATGTTTCTTAAATCAATCCCCAAATATCTTGGAGAATATTTTCTCCACGATATTCTCCTCCTTCCACGATCTCTTCATCGACGATCCCATCTTCTATTCTTCTTCCTCCCTATTCCATTCTCTTCTCTCTTCTCTCCATCATTACAACATGGTTCTAATCTATGTTAAATCTGGTGAATGGATGTGTAGTTGCAGCGACCAGTGGAGTTTCATGGTAGACAAAGCAAGGCGTGGTCGAATGATACCATTAGAGACTACTACTTTGTTGGAGCACCTCAAGATCATGGTGTGTGAGGATTATGGCGTGGAACCTGATTCCGTTAATGCAGAGTTCAGCTATGAGATGGTGGATCAAAGAGGGAATCCTCCCATAATAATCAGCAATGATCGACAAGTATCTAACTTTGTGGCCTATGCGAAGAAGGGTTCGTCTACAACCTTGTGTGTCACGTTCGCTAGTAGTGGTGTAAATCAAAAGGAACGCGTCAATATCGATTTGAATAAGGAGCCGTGTGATTCAAGTAATGTTGATGACGAGGAAGATCCTGACAGAAATCGAGCAGAGTTTGTCAAAACTTCAAAGGATTCTTGCGCTAGAAGGAAGGATCATGTCGCTGTGGATGCTTGCGGTGATGCCGGTTTAAGGAGTGAAAATAATGGAGATAGTGAAAAGGATGATCGAACTTGGAGCGGAGATTTCGTGAAGAAGAATCAAATTTTCAGAAATAAAAAGGTTTTGAAGGCAACACTGGAGATTTGGGCGATGAAGCATAATTTCGATTTCATTGTTAAGAAGTCTACAAAAAAATAGTGGTATATTCGATGTAAGGATGCATTGTGCAACTGGTCTGTGCGTGCGGAATGTCTGGATGGGTCTACATATTTCATGATCAACAAGTGTGAGGACAGACATTCATGTGCTCCTTCAAAGAAAAGCAAATTCGGAAAGACCGCATCGGCAAGAACAATTGGGAGACTGATACAACATCGATTTGATGATGCAAATGATGGACCCAAAGCAAACGAGATCATTAAATTCATGAGAATGGAGCATAGTTGTGAGATCAGTTATTGGCATGCATGGTAAGCTCGTGAGTTTGCAATTGCAGCTGCTAGAGGTATACCAGATGAGAGCTATGCAAAAATACCAAAATATTTGCATATGATCAAAGAAGCTAATCCTGGTACACATACTGAATATGAAACTACAGAGAAGGGGAGATTCCTCTATCTATTTATCTCGTTTGGGCAATCAGTTAGAGGGTTCTACAATGCAATGCGTAGGGTGATTGTTGTCGATGGAACTTTTCTGAAAAATAAATACAAAGGAGTTCTCCTTGTTGCTACTGCTGTTGATGGTAACTCTAATTTGTATCCGATTGCATTTGGGGTTGTTGATTCTGAGAATGACGATTCATGGGGGTGGTTCTTTAGACAGTTGAGCGTGGTTGTAGATGACTCCAAGGACTTGGCTTTTATTTCTGATAGAAATGCATCGATCGCTAAAGCGATTGGGACTGTCTACCCTCAATCAACACATGGAATTTGCATTCATCACTTGCTGACCAATGTGGTTAAATCGTTTAAGGGAAAGGGTTGGACAGCGTTGGTCGAACAGGCTTCAAAGGCATATAGGTACTCTGAATTTCAGGAACGTATGACCGAAATTTTTGATATGAGTCCAGAGCTCGGGAGATATCTACAGGAGGCTGATGTGCGAAAATGGAGTCGTTCTCTCTTCCATGGTTCCAGGTATGACATTAGGACCACAAACCCCGCAGAGTCGATAAATTCTCTTTTGAGAATACCTAGAGAATATCCGGTAATTCCGTTGCTGGATAGTATAAGGGAATTTATGATTCGATGGTTCTACGAGCGTCACCTGTTAAGCTCGAAGCATCTTGATCCTTTAACCGTCAAGGTGGAGAAAAAGATTGATAGGAGAATTGTCAAGGCAAAAGGATTTCAGGTTTACAAGATTGACAACTTCAGATCGCTTGTGAAAGGAGACATATATGAATGTCATGTTGATTTGGAGAATAGAACATGCACATGTGGGAAGTACGATATAGGAAAAATACCTTGCCGACACGCCATTCCTGCCATTTATTCACGAGGTATAGAAGTTTAAACACATGAGTATATGACCTATTTTGTTATTTTTCAGCATATAGACTCTACTGAAGCCCAAATTTTGTTGACACAGGTAGAGAAGTACACAGTTTCACTGATGTTTTATACACAACTGCAACTTGGAGAACAGCCTATTCGGAGTCCATTAATCCAATAGCAGTCCCACAGTCTGAGTGGAATGTCCCAGCTGAGGTTGACCTTGCAAAACTTTTACCACCAGAGTCAAGAAAGAGTGCTGGTCGACTAGTAAAGAGAAGGTATGAAACAGTAGAAGACAAGATCAAATCTTCTCAAGGATCAAGCAAGGGTAAAAAGCACAAGTGCAGCCGTTGTGGTAACGAAGGACACAAGAGAGGAACTTGCGATTTACCCATTTAGCATTTACGTTTCTTCTTAGAGATCTCCTTATTTCTCTGCTTTTTTTTGTTTTGTTTTACTCTTGACTACGTCCTTGCTTGACAATTTCGTATTTGCAACACTCTTGAGACATTATTGGTTTTACTAGATGATTATCTCCAAGAAAGAAAGAACAAGAACCATAGTCTAACAATTATTTGAAAGAGAAAACAGAACAAATTGAGGCAGCATATGACCATCATGCATAGGTAATGTACATGAGGACCATCACCAAACAACACAGAAACAAAGCTTTTGTCATCTTTAACTCGGTAATGCATTTGATGGTCTTCTCTTCGCTACGTGCAACAGCATATTCCATCTCATCAATTTTACTCTTATGGCGTTTCAGCATTGCCTCACAAGCTCTCATTGATCTCTGAAATTCGGAATTGTCAACGAGGAGGACGTCAAACAGGTCTTTGAAGTCTTCAATCTCCTCAACAACTGACTTATCAGTCCATTTGAACAAGTGGGATTTGTCCTTCATCAAAAACATCGAACAAACAGTTAGATTAAAACGAGGAAAAATGTATATGATTATAGGACTAACCTTCTCAGATCCCATCAGACAGCAATGGAATAATCTTCCCGGATTTCTAACGGTTCTCGAGGTGTAACACGACACAGCCTCACCGCACTTGCATCGTGTGGGAATTCCGCGGTCTTTGGCTACTCGAGCTGTTGAATTGGAAGAAGAATTGATCGAACTCATGATTGAGTCGTTCTCCATATTTGTCGCCGCTGTATATTTCTCTGTCGAAGAAGAATGAGGAGGAAAAGAAAGTAGGTCAAAAAATTAGACAAAACGGCGCCGTTTCATACACCTATAATGTGTATTATACCTAAGGTATATTAGAAAAAAAACAAAATTTTCGAGTATATCACACTTCTAGATCGTTTGTAGTTTAACTTTGAATCCTCTAAACAAGTGTTAAAACATGGATCAAAGAAAGAGATAATTTTCGAAAATTATTGATAATTTTATATAATTAATTATTTAAGTGATCAATCTACATAATAAGTGATTAGATCAGGGTATGTTTAGGTTTTATTTTGGCTTTTGTTTCGTGTTTAGGGGTAATGTTTTCAAAACACTTAAGGGTCTGATTAGGGATAATGGTTTCCAAATAAATTTAGAGTATGTTTAGGGTATTATAAGGGTTACTAAATTTAGGGTATGTTTAGGGATAATGGTTTCCAAATAAATTTAGGGTATGTTTAGGGTATTATAAGGATTACTAAATTTAGGGTATGTTTAGGGTAATGGTTTCCAAATAACTTTAGGGGTTTGTTTAGGGTATTTTAAGGGCTACCATATTTTTCCTAAAAAAAATACTTCATAGAAAAGCAAAGTTAGAGTTATCAAATGTTTTATAAAAGAATAAAAACCTAGAGTTTTGCCTCATAATTCAAAGAAAAACCAAAGCACTAGTTAGACACTATTAGTCTTCTTCCAGATCGAAGACCTGAGACCTCTCCCATGGTGAAGGCACATAGGTTTTCATAACCTCCGCATAAACAGGATCTTGTGTAGCCTCCCATAATTCCACGCCAATCTTCTGTCTGCAACCTTGAATTATTTCGTCATTCACTAAGTTGATGTCGAGACCAAGCATATGGCATTCCAAGTATTTGAGTGCGTACGCACCGCAATCACAACAAGACTTGTTCAATCTCTTTTGCACAGGCACATCGACGATAGTGTATGGTGACAGGTGTAGCTTCCTCGATCCAGGTGGTGCAACGGCCTTCACTATCCTAGGAATCATAGCAGCAAACTTCTCAACGTATTGCCTATTCCTATTCCCACCGCAATCAAAGGCGAATACTTTTCTTTCAATGATGTCGACGCAGACAGCAATCCAGTGGTTACCTGCGTTGGACAGTATAAAACTTGGATCAGAGAAGGAAATTTAAAATAGAAAACGTCTAGAGGAGAGGATGATTACCATTTACAAACAGAGGACCGTAGAGACGATCAACATCGACGCCCCAAACTTCATTAGTCCGCCCATGAGATGGAATCTCTCCTCTCCCGTATGATAGAAGGAATTCCGGCAGTTTATAGGACTTTTTGTCGGGATGGAAAACGTTGTATGCAGCTTCAAGTTGGAGGCAGAACAAAGCGGTCATAAAAGCAACACGGGTTGGCGCCCAACGCTTCAACGTTGTCTGGACTCGCCATATAAACATAAAGCCATCCATTTCCTGAATATTCACAAAAAATATAAGTTGCAGCAAAGAAGATGTGCAATGAAGATATTGAAACAAATGATTACCTCGTTTCCAAGCCATTTTCCTGCGCATACTATCCTTTGTGCGACAGTCATATTGAAACACAAAGGACCTATTTGTAAAGGTACGGGCTTCGTAGACCATTCGTGGAATCCTTGCCATGATTCTTCAGAGAAATAATACAGCGACGACTGCGGAGAACCATCTTGGGGCAAATCTTCATCGGTAAGCTCAAGTCTAGACCATTTCTTCCACTGTGAGGGTTGAACTGTATTGTCTTTACGAGCTTTAGCCTTGCTCGAACCTCGAACTGAAGTCATTGGAGTCCACCAGTCATCTGCCTTGGCTGTCTGAGATGGATCAAAGTCGGTCACATGAGACGCCTGAGAAAGCCCTTCGACGCCTTGCGTACTGATTCCACGAAAGCTAGCCTCTTCTTGAGTGAAATTAAGATCCACTGGACTCTGTGAAAATAAAAAAATTTAAACCAAAATTTACACAATTATAATACATACCAAGCTCATAACCAAGGATCATATTTTTAAAAAAGTTTCACAACCATTCCATTACAAAATCATAAGACAACCATTACATAATTCCAATATTACACGTAACAAATACATAAAGGACTGATGAAATACATAGTTCCAATATTACACATAACAAAACCATAAGACAAACAAGACACTAAACCAAACCGAGACCTTAGCGATGACTAACAAGTGCAGTCACAAACAAACAAGAGAAAATAACATTAAAGGAGTGATGAAGACTAGTTTTTCTTTACCCCGCGTGTGGACCTCCTCAACGATGGCTGCTGGGTCGTCGTTGTCTTGCTCGGAGAAGGCGTCTCTCCATCCTCAACTTCAACGCGGGGTTCCTTAGTTGGAGCTTTTAGCCGATGTTCCAATTGCTCTAATTTCTCATCCATCTTCTTCTCCATCCTTTGCTCCATTGCAGAGATACTCTGCTCAAACAACTGCGCCATAAAAGCCTTCATGTCTTCATTAAAAGATGGTTGCTTCGATCCACCATTGAGAACCTTATGCTTCCTTTTTTCCATACCACGATCTGGAAGCCTTTTCTTACCCTGCTTTGATGTATCGCCTAGGCTCGTTGATCCTCTTGGAGTCTGAAAAGTTTCATCACTTTCATCTGTCTCAGCTGCTTCATCATTCACTCCTTCTTCACCAGGCTGATCTAGAGATTCTTCTACAGCTTCTTCGAAATCCCAAACATGCTGAGTGAAGTCATTCTTTGCGGAAATCAGCTCCATCAGACCCTTGATTCTTTCATCCTCCACATCATCTCTGCGGAAATCAACACTCTGGATAATATCCATATTCCCTGTCCATGAGATGAATGGATACATGTCATCCTACACAAAAAAAATAATGAAAGTTAGATCCTACAAATTTATTTCAAACCTGATGGAGTCATAAAAACAAGTGATACTTACCTCAGCTGTAAAAATCTCCTCCAACCGATTGATCTCTTGATATGACACCTTTCCAGCTCCCATCCAGTTGATGCATCTAGGACCATCCGCAAAAGCTTTGTCCAGTTTCTTACCACAAAGCTTTCCAATCTTTGGTACAGCTTCCATTGCCCAAATCTGCAAGGCGTAGGAGAATCCATCTAAGACATAACTACTTGTCTTCTCCTTCAGTTTGTAGCGGTTCTTGGCTATTGACTCGCAGAGAAGATCATAAGAACCAACTCCCCAAGGATACTTTCGAACCTTCTCAAGATCCATGACCACCTTGATGTATTTGAGAGGGATATTCTGCTTCTCATCTCTCGCTAAAACGACACAAAGAATGAAGGCAAGGTAGATCAGCCGTATGCGATCTGCATTCTTCCACTTCTTGACAGAGTCCTTGTCCTTATTCCACAGATCGAAGAGTGTAACTGTCTCGTCTTTCCTCCTCAAAACCCTGCTCCAGAAACCACCATCAAATTTCCACTCTTCAAACTCCGAAAGGGAGATACTCGTGTTGCACTCAAACCCGGTTACTGCGTGGTACTCTTGAAGTGAGAATCGAAGTGGTCTCCTCGCAAAGACAAACCAAAGCTCGTGAAGCTTGTAAGTCACCAGCTCCCTGCACAAGAAGCTGTGTACCACTCTCGCCGAGTACCCGAGACCGTTTTCATGAAGCTTAAAAATCTGAGCAAACACCGGATCTTTCTTCACAACATCCAGCTCCTTTGGCATCCACGCTGTGAACTTCTTAATTATGTAGTCGATCCTGCAGTTGTTATTGATCTGAGACACCTGAGGCTCTTCGCCCTCTTTAAAAAGCCTCTTTGGTAACTCCTCCGACATATCTACAAAGCATGAGATCATCATTAGTTCAATTTGTAAAATATCAATAACAAAGTAAGAAACAAACAATAACCATTTTTCCAATCAACAAACTAACAATCGAAATAATGTGGGTAATGAGAGCAGAAACAAACAAAATCCTATTCTAGAAGCATTTTTCCAATCGGACAACAACAAAGTAAGAATATAAACACTACAAGAACAACTACTCTACATTCAAATCGGACAACAAAAGCCCTACATATCAAAGAACAACTACTCAACTACAACTACTCTACATTACAAACTTATAAACCTCAAGATCAGACAACAACTAAGCCAACATATCAAGAACCAACTAAGCCGAAAAGTAAATACAATCGAAAACATTAATATGTAAAGAGAAAAGCGTGGTGTATAAGATTATAAACCAACAAGTAAATTAATTTACTTTAAGAAAATATCCAAATCGAGAATCACAAAATCTAGGTCAAAATCGACAATCACAAAATCTAGGTCAAGAAATAAAATTGAAGTAATCGAATACATAATGTGAAGAAACCTCCTAATATTGACGAAATTGATGGAAGAACCCACCGATTTTGACCTTACCCGATGAAACAACTCAAAGAAGGAAGTATCGATTGTGTTCCTTCGGTGTGGTCGAAGAGGAAGATGAGGAACAAGAGGGTAGGACTTTTTGTAGGAGAGATGAAGAGAGCGTTGGAGAGGAGAAGGATTGAGCAGGAGAAGAGATGAAACTAGGTATCAATCGCCATAGATGGAGCTCGGCGGAGAAGAATGGTGAAAAATAAAATAGAAAGGGGATTTAGGGTAAGGGAGTAAATCGATGCCCCTTTGGGTTTTTTTTTTTTTACTTTTTAAGTTTTACTTTTTTAATTTATTAGAAAATCTAAATGCATTTAAAATTAATTACGAAAATCTAAAAAATATATTATAAATCTACTTAATCAATAATTAAAGGGTATTAGGGTATTTACAAGGTTTCAAAATCCTATTTTCCTAAACAATCTAACTAAAATCCTAATGTGACAAATGGGAGAAAAAAGTGGATCTATTTCCCAATTTTCTCTAAAAAAACAGACATAGGATAACTTATTTTTTAATAAATTCTACCTATCATATAACACGTAGTATTCTGAACTACATATATTTTCAAACTTCTTATTTTCAGTTACAATAGCAATAAAACAAAATTTAGGAAAATAGCATTAGGTGAGCAAACAATGCATAATTTTCTATTGAATCTCTTCAATTATTGTTATAAAGACGCTAATTAGGAAAAGTTATGGGTCATGTTTAGTTTCCAATATTATGAATAGAATATTTGATAGATTTGCGAGTTCCTCACAGTTACATCTATTTTTGGAAATCAATGTTCATAAATATAGTTAATGTGATAGATCTCTTACTATTCAAATCGAATTGCTCATATTTACAAGTAAATTATTAATTATTAATGACTGAAATCAGCGCAATATAGTCAAGACATTCAATGTGGATTGCCAATCACTCATATTTACAGTTAATGTCATATGATCTCTTCCAAGTAAATCAAATGAATTCGTTCTCCTATATATACAGAGTAAGGAATGCTGCTAATGTATCATCTCTTCAGCAATCACTTAAATTCGAGTAATTGAATCTTTTAATACGAGAGATGAGCAATTGGTTTGTTATTTGTTTTTTTAAAGGACAAACACATTATTATTTTTTACAATTTTTGGATAAGTCATTCATAGGTTAGGCCCAATAAATATATTAACAACAACAGTTCATCACAATTTATATGTCCATTTTAATCATCTCAGATCTTGATACATGTAAAATAAATCATATCCACTTCATATTTATAATGCGTAGTCACAATTATATTTTTTCAAACTTTATCCAATGTTTCTTCATTACTTTTTTTTTTAAGAATAAAAATTGTGACTTTCATAATACTCATTAAACATGTTTATAACTATCTTTAAAAACATAAAATACATAATATTTTTTTATAATATTCTCATTCCGCGCAAGGCGCGGATCTGATCCTAGTTAATTTATTATGCTGGTTTTAAATTATTAAGAAATAAACTAATAAGTTTTGATAATATTATTATGCCCGTATGTGCGGACAAAATACCTAGTAAGTATATGTAAATATATTTTGATGAAATTTTTTGTCATGTGCATTTGATGTTTCAACTTTCTAAGAAATAATTTATTATGTTTACTTTTGAATATTCACGAGAAAATTATGCCACATGTGCGTACAAAAACCTATTTTGTTATATATTTTCATCTCACCGAAAGTTTGGGTTCAATATAAAATCACACATAATTTAAGATAAGGATCAATTTTAAAACAAAACCAACTCACATGGAAAAAAACTCTCTCTCTTCTTTTAGAGAGAGACTTTTCTCTCGAACTTCCCTCTTACCAAATACCCATCTTTCAAAGGGTCTTTTGTTGTATCATATTTCGATCATTTGATCGATTTTCTATTTTCGTTGCGGATTTTTGTTTTTCGTTATGGCGGTTTTGTAGTGTTTCTTCGATCTCAAACTGATCAGCTTCTTCATGGTTTCATCTTTTATCAGTTTTGTCGAAGATAAAATAAAGTCCGGACCTTATAATTCCGGTTGTGTCTTACTCTTTTGCGATTCTAAATCAAGATTCCAGTGTGTCTGTTATGATTTATCTTCATTGAAAGATAATTTTGGATTCCTTTTCCTTAGAAATCAGTCTTACCCGAAGCCTGCCGAAAAATCGGCTTTTGGTTCAGCTTTCTTCAGGTAAAGGATGAAGAGGGGTTAGATTAATTTCAATCACTTCAAAGGTGATTCAGTAGAGTTTGCGCTCATTGAACGGTCCAACGAAGAGTCTACTTTTAGGTTGATTGAATAATCCTTGAATTAATAACATCTAGAGATGCAAGATGCTCAGGTACAGGCGATGGCGAAAGACGAAAGAGAATATACAAGCATTGGGCTTGGATTAATGATGAGGCTGAAGGAAGAACATGAAGATCGACTCTGGTAAAGATACGGCGGTGACGATGTAACTCGGCGAAGTTACAGCTTCGGTGAAGTCTTTGTGTAGGCTCGACGCGTGTCCAACCACGTGTAAAACAAACGAGATAGTGGATAGCACGTGGCAAAGGTTGAAACTAGAGTCGGTTTTATTGTTTTTGGGCTAATATTTTGAATGATGTAATGTTTTTTGGGCCTTATCGTTGAAGTCCGAATACTTGTAATTTTGCCCATAGGCTTCACTTTAATAGTGAATCAATTTGACAAAAAAGAAAAAAACCAACCCACATGTCGGTTAGAATTCTGCTCTTCGATTTGGGCAAGGTACGTTTTAAAACCAAAGTTAAATCAAATCCCAAACAGATTGCTCAAATGTCAAAAGAACAAGGACCAATACCAAAAGAACCAAAGGACCAACAAAGAAAGAAACTCTGAAAAATAACAAATACAATAAAGAAAATGTTTTAACGGGATTTTTTTTTGTCGGGTTTAATATGCTATTACAAACAACAAGAAACATTACATAGACATTTTTAACGGGATTTGGAACAAAAAAAAATCTAAGCCTTGACTCTACCATAGAACTTGGCCTTCTCTTCAGCAGTCTGGAAACGACCGTGTCCACCATTGGAAGAAGTGTCGATGAACTTAAGATTTATCTCCTCCAACGCAACCCTAGAAGTCTGCTTCAACAACGTCTGTCTCAAAGTCACCACACGTTTCTTCGGCCCCACACAACATCCGTTGATCAACAAATAATCATCCTTCACTATACCATAGTGCGGGAAACCTCCCATCGGTGTGATCTCCTTCTCGGTTCTGTCAAGAGAAACAGAACATGAGTCAAGTTGATAAAAGAACATAAAGAGAATGTTTGTTTTATTACCTGTCGAACTCAGTCATGGCTGTGTGAGTCTCTTGGCCAACTTTACCAAATCTGTAAATCTTCTTGTTCATCTCAGTACGGTGGTGGTACCCGTTCTGCCCAGCTCTAGCCACTGTGTAGGAGACTCTAGCAGGGTGCCAAGCTCCAATGCAAGCCACCTTGCGGAGACCACGATGAGTCTTCCTTGGAAGACGGGTCACACCCCCCATCTTGTAACCACACCTTCATAACCTTTTCCTTTAGTGACACCAATGATATCAATCATCTCATCTGACGCGACCGCGTCTAGCGAATATAAATACGGAATTAAAATAATAATAAATAAAGAATAGCGCAGCGGAAATAATAATAATAATAATAATACATATAATAAAATCCACGTCATATCGTAAAATCAAATACAATACCATAAAGTCAAATCCGAAAATAAACATCCGAAATATCGATAACAACAGAAGTCCGAAGGCTGAAATAAGAAATAACATAAACGATAGAAGTCCAAAGGCCTGAAGGCCCAATAACGATAAAAGATAAAACGATAAATGATAAAGCCCACGAGTCCAAATAGTAGCACTAGTCCGATATGATCACTCCTGCACATCGGTCTCACCTGAAAGGAGGAAAAGAAAGAGGGGTGAGCAACAGGGGAGTCGCTCAGTGAGGTATGGGATGCTAAACCGCAAACCACTGACTTAGTACATAGCACTACGACTATGTAGGCCTAGCTCTAGCATAAAACAAACACGGTGTCTAGACCACAAAGAACAATCAATAAGAGACTAGAAAACTATCCAACTACAGCCCATGCGCTTATAGTACACAGCTACTCTCTGCACCACGCATCTCCTCATAAGGATATAGATAACCGCTGCGTCGCTAGTACAGTATGTCTCTGTACCACCGCACTACCACCCGCTGCGTCGATAGTACAAACGTCTCTGTACCCCCGCACAAATCCCGCTCCGTCGCTAGCTCAGACGTCTCTGGGCCCCCGCACAAACACCCGCTGCGTCGATAGTACAAACGTCTATGTACCCCCGCACAATCACATAGTCCCTACTATATAACTATATATACATATATATGACAGTTCTCAGCATCAATCATTTCACACAATCGTTGAATCCTCTATTATCCTATTTCCGGTTTAACAATCAATATCAATTATGAACACACAAGACTCTCAAACAGACTCGATTCACAGAGACTATCATGTTTCAAAACTACACTTTCCATAATGGTAGTACTAAACTAGCTCGGGATTTAACGGAGTAACCCTCACCTTAGCAAATGAAGAGAAGTGGTATCTATGAACTCCAACTGATCAAATAGACTCCAAATCTGAAACCAGGGTGAAATTCTGAGTCAGAACGCCTTTCGAACGGATGAAAACGGTTATGGTCAAGGTTTACGGAAAAGTCAACTCGTTGGTCAAAGGTCAATCTGGTCAACCATTGACCAGAAATCAATTTGACATAACCGATCGGTTTAACCTAACCGACTTTAACCGAAATGAAATTAATTTAGACCGGGTCAAACCAGTCAACCGACCGGTTTACCGAGTCAACTAGGTTGACTCGCAGAGTTGACTCGGCCGAGTTGACCGAGTCACCGGCGAGTCACTGGCGACGATCACCGGCGGCGACGGCGGAGGCTTACCGGCGGCGATGGCAGTCCGGCGGCGGAGAAGCGACGGACCAGCGGCGGATCAGCGGTGCTCTGGCGGCGGCGACGGTGGCGAACGGCGGCGGCGAAGCGGTGGTCCGGTGGTGGCGGAGGCGATTTCCGGTGAAACTTTGGAGGGCTCGCCCGGCTTCGTCCGAGCTCCGATTGCGACGATTCTAGTGGCTATGGATTCGTATCGACGAGAGGAAGACGATGGTGGGTTTGCATGCACGAGATTCGCAACGGTTAGAAAGTTATGGACGATTTAATAAACGCACGAAACTAAACTCAAATTCATGGCGGTTCTCGGCGCTTACTGACTACAACGAACGGTGCTGATGAGCTTGGCTTGGTCTTGGCGTGTGGTGGCTCCTGCGAGCTCTGGTGGTGGCTCAATCTAGCAAAGGTTCTCCACTCTCTTCTTGAACTCTCTCCTTAGCTCTTTCTCTCTAACTTCTTTTTTTTTTCTTTGCAGGACGAGAAATCAAAGTTGGAGCTGAGTATTTATAGGCAAACAATTGGGTTTTCGTAAACGCTTGAGACTTAGCCGGCTAAAAGTTTTTCGATACTGAAATTCGGGTCGTTACAATTCTCCCCCACTTATAAGGAATTCGTCCCCGAATTCGAATATGGAGTTGACATGTCCAATATCATTGTAACAAACTCCAGATACCAAATCTGCTCTCTTTGAAGTCTTCTCCTAAACTTCGTCTCTCACTCAATGAACTCAGACAAACATAGTATTATTCTCTTAAATGCTTTCACTTGGTGATCCGTTATCATCACTGGTCGAAAAGATGCTTACAATCTCTTTAAGGTCATATGGCAACAGCTGTAAAACAAGCTCTGACTCTCTCACGACTTCTTCAAAATAGATACATTAAACACGTCTTGAAATTCTGATAACTCTGCTGATAAATCCAATCTCTAAGAACTGCTCCAAACCGCTCCAAAAATAAGATATGATAACATGTACTTCGGTTTAAGCTTCTTCAACTTCCGTGTCTTAGCTCCTCCTTGAAATGTCTTCATTTTAGGTATATTTATTCACTGGCCTGAAACTCCAAATCCTTACGACGCATATATGCATAACTTCTTTTCACGGTCATGGCCTTCCCAAGGCCAAACTTGAGCATGTCCATTTGCTCTACCATCTCTTGAGCCATTATGGTTTCTACCTCACGTCGCTCCCCCACTTTTGTCTTCAACAAAGCGGTGTGCAATAAAACTTACTGTAAATGACTTCATACGGTGCCATCTTAATACTCGAAAGACAACTGGTACATCACAATGAATACTGATTGCTCTAAAACTCTCTTTGTCTTCTTTTAAAGATACACCGAAGACGCTAAGACTTGACTACATGTGAACTCACAAATCTGTGGGAAGCTTCCGTGTCGAACAAGGTGCGAGCTAACTTACTTCTAACCAAAACCGAACTACACGTGATTTTTGCTAACTACACAGATAATTACGAGACCACAACAAATACTTAGCACAAACAAGTATGATAAAGATACATACCCGCTATCAGATCAGCTCCCTGGTTAAAATAAAATATGATTCTATTTTTTTATAAAAAAAATAAACATATATATTGTCGTACTTATGTTTCCAATAGTTTTTATATTTTTTACATTTTTAAGATTAAGTTTACTATTTTTTCTATAAAACAAGGGTAAAACATGTCCAAAATTACCAAAAATATGAAAAATCCTAAATGGACAAAGAAAAGTTCAAAGTGTCGTATTTTTCTAATTTTCCCTTTTTTTATCTATAAACGAACAAAGTTTCGTGCTCAATCGAAGAATCTTGACTTTGATAAAAACACTACATATGGAAGAGTGAAAAAGGGTTTCTTCCATGCTTCTGTTTTGTTTTGTTTTGTTTTTTTTTTAATTTTGAACTTTGATTTTTAATTCTATATTTGATTATTTTATTTGATGGTATAAAAGTTTTTTATTTTTTCTTATTTTATTTGGACATATAATATTTATTAATAAATGATTACTTTTACAACATGACTATAAAATTCATATATTATAATCTCAAATTAAATAATTATATATTTTGGAATAAAACTGAATAAACCGGATAAACGGAAAATCGACGGTATTTAAACTGAAGCAAAGCGAAGTAAATATGAATTTAGAATGGTAGTTATATTTTACTAACCGAACTGAAATCAAACTGATATCCGGATTGAACACTCCTAGTTATAACTTATAACTTTTTGAAAAATAAAAGAGGGAATGACTTTAGATTTATTTACACAATTTTCTTGTAAATAGTTGCCTTGTTACTTTATTCTTTTTTCTTTTCTTTTCCTATTTTTTATCATCTCCTTCTTCATCCACTAAATGAAAAGCTATCCGAATGAGTGTGTGTAAAGATTCGCTATACAATTTTCTTTCCTTCAGAATAATTTCGTTTAATTGTTGAATCGAAAATTATTTTTCCTTAACTGATATCTAACCGGATTTACGGAATATAAGCAAGCAACACTTCGAGCTTAGCTGGTCCTAAAAATTAGAGACAAACCCCAATAAACTTTCTAATATTTTGAAAGATAAAACTTAGTTTTTGAAGTTTAGATAGTAAAAATGTAAAATCATGTCTGTTAGACTGAGAGAGTGGAATGTGACGCTTATATTTTGCTTTATCTTTTTGTTTTCTCTTTAGGGAAAACAAAGTGACGATTTACCAATCAGCAAACACTTAAATTACTCAACTTTACCTTCCACTATCAAAAGTTACATCGAGCTACTCCACTACTCTACAATCTTGTCGTTTTCACCCCCAAATTCATTAAAAAAAAAATATGATAAAACCCATCATATCTGTTTGACAAAAAAAACCCATCAAACTGATATTAAAACCTACACATATAATCACAAGTCCCTTACATCTTCAAGAACAAACAATGTACGTGACGAGGACACTGTCGCAGTTCAGAAAATACCAGAAGACACTATCGGAGGAGTCACCGGAGGGTCCATTCTCCGGTGTTCTAGTTATCACAGACGAAGAAGCAGAAACAGATGATACGTTCTGTTTCGGGATGTGTAAGAGGACAAAAATCGAGAAGCTTCCGTTCCCTCAAGACAAGATCTTATCAGTTGTTCACACAGACAGTTCCGGAAACAGAGATACTTCGGTTAAGAAGGTCTTGTTCATACCAGCTCTGGATCAACCATTGTCTTCGAATCGGTATTACGTTGTTCACGCTAGAGGCAGACACAAAGGGTAAGATACAAAATCAAGAAAATATATGTCATAACCCTTAAATTCAGATTTGAGTTGGTGTCTTTAGCGGTTTGGTGATAAAATTTAGGATTGAGTGTAGCGAACTCTTCTCCTTTGTTTTTGCAGGAAAGTTTGCGTGTGTTCTAAGGAGATAGAGAAAGGTCTATGTTGTTTTCCAGATATCTTGCATGAAAAGAAACCTAAACCTCTGGATCCAAGAAACATTTATCAGACAGTGAAAATCAACCGGCATCACGACCATACTTTCTTTGCGAAATCTGTTGCTCCAGACGGTACACCACCTTCATTTCTCAAGAAGAAAGGATGGGAGCTACGAGCCTCTAGGAGCCTGCATCCGAGGAGACCTAGAGAAGCTCTAGGCCTAGACGATGAGCTAAGAGCCCGTCTCCCTGAATTCGAATTCTCAGTCTCAACAATTCGGTCTGGGAGTGTGATAGTAGGAGAATGGTATTGCCCATTTATGTTTGTAAAGGAAAATTGTAGTGTAAGTCATCAGATGAAGAAGTCGATGTTTTATAGGATGACACTATCTCAATACTGGGAACGGATCTACGATTGCAGTAACAATAACTTGGATGAAACCAACGACGAAAACAATGATGAAGATGAAGGAGTGGTGAGGGTAGAAGCAAATGTGGTGAGAGAGGCGAACTATGTGAAGGGTGTGGAGGCGGTTAAGGGAGAGAAAGAAGGGCATGGAGGGTATTATTGGTATAGACCGGTTCAAGGTTTGCGGGGACCGGGAGAGAGGAGAAGGAAGACAGGTTCCGGGTCTGCGGTGGGACTGAGTTTCGTGGTGGTGGAAAGAATGAGAAGGGTAATGGAGGAAGGAGGATGGGTGGAAGGAGGGCGGAAAGTGGTAAGAGTGGAGAGAGATGAAGAAATTAGTGTTTCTAGAAGAGAGTTTAGAGATATGAATGGTGATAATAATAGAGAATGGAGGAGATTTGGGTGTTATGTGTTGGTAGAGAGCTTTGGGTTGAGAAGGGCAGATGGAGTTTTGTTGGTTAAATGTTTATTTAGACATACTCAAAGACTGAGATCTAAGTGGGAGTGACCACTCGTTACGTCGTATTACAAAATAGATGTATACTAAAATTCATAAGCCTTACGAACTATTTTCATTAAATAGTAGGTATGATTAGTAGCAAATAAAATACTAGGTATATTTCATTGTGTGTTGCAAGACAGATCCTCAAATCTAAGAGTGAAACAATTACGGGTTAAGAGCTAAGAGTTTTTTGTTTTTTTTGAGAAAATTTGGAATTAAAAATAAAACAAAAATAAGAAGAAAAGAGGAGTATATGGGATCTTTTTTTGGCAGAGAAGGTATATCAGCATTTGATTCTACAAAATAACTAGTGTATATGTGATTGATGGCATGATCAGTCGCGCGACAATAAACAAATACTAATGAGTTCCAACCTATAACTAGTCACTGATTGCAGGTCGCGGTCGCATGTGGCAGTGATGTCGAAACAAACATGGGCATATTCATGACTTAAATCTATTTTTTATATATAAACAAATACAATTTGTAGCTTTCAGAAAAAAAACAAACAGATACATTTGTTAGGAAGCAATTAGTTTAGTCTTTCTGAAATGTCAGCAAAACTTACAAAAAGATTAAAAAATTCAACGACTACTATTTTTGTGGTTTCCATTAATTTCCTTGTGGTAATATAGAGATATCTGACGATCAAATCTTGTCAAATATGGCAGAATCTAACAGAGATCTTACTCTGGTCACGACCCTTTTGATTTTGTTTCAACTATGCAGCATCGTATCTTGCACCTCAATCACCAGAAACAACACGATACGAGACGGAGACACACTGATCAGCGAGGAAGGAGTTTTCGAGCTTGGATTCTTCAGCCCTAAAAATTCAACCTTAAGGTATGTCGGAATCTGGTACAAGAACATAGAACCTCGAACAGTTGTCTGGGTAGCTAATCGAGAAACACCTTTGTCTGATCACAACGGAGCTCTTAAGATTGCTGATGACGGGAACTTGGTGGTCGTCACCTGTAAAAACAACACCGTTTGGTCCACAAACGTGCACCCCAAGTTGAACAATACTGTTGCTATTCTGTTGGAAACAGGGGATCTGGTTTTGTCTTCAGATTCAGACAGGGACACGAGATACTGGGAGAGCTTTAACAATCCAACTGATACTTTCTTGCCGGGTATGAGGGTTAGAGTGAATCCTTCAGTGGGAGAGAATCGTGCTTTTGTCCCGTGGAAGTCCGAAACTGATCCTTCATCAGGAAGATATTCAATGGGTATTGATCCCTTTGGGGCAATAGAGATTGTGATTTGGGAAGGGGAAACGAGGAAATGGCGAAGCGGACCGTGGAACTCAGCTATCTTTAGTGGTGTACCAGATATGTTTCGTTTCACAAATTATATTCATGGGTTTAAGCTCTCTTCTCCTCCTGATCGAGATGGTAGCGTGTTCCTCACGTATGTTCCACCAAATAAGGAGGACTTACTGAGGTTTCGGATCAGATTTGATGGCATTGTAGAGCAGTTGAGATGGGATAGGGATGCCAGGAACTGGACTTCACTTCAAGTGAAACCGAGCAAGGAATGCGAGAAGTATAACCGTTGCGGTAATTACAGCGTATGTAATGATAGTAAAGACTTTGATTCTGGTAAATGTAGTTGCCTTTATGGGTTTGAGCCGGCTTATCGAAATCAATGGAACAATGGAAATTTCTCGGGTGGCTGCAAAATTAGAGTTCCATTGAACTGTAGCCAGAGTCTGTTTGCAGATAAAGTAAACGGGTTTAGGGTACTTAAGGGTATGAAGGTGCCTGATTTTGGAACAGTTGTTTCACTTAACAACTCAGAGACTTGTAAGGATGTATGCCTGAGGGATTGCTCGTGTAAGGCTTATGAGGATGTAACAGGGATCGGATGCATGATTTGGACCCGAGATTTGATCGATATGGAGCATTTTGAGTACGGTGGAAACTCCATTAACATCCGGCTAGCTGCATCTGAAATAGGTTTGTAAAACATTTTAGGTATCATATAGATATTTGAATATGACTAGTCTGATATCTGTGTTTGGGTTTCTTTTCTTATGTACACAGGAGGCAAGAAGAAAAATTTGATATTTTGGATCATTATTTTTAGTATTATAGGTGCATTCATGCTTGGGTTGTGCTGCGTATGCATTTTGATCTTATGGAAGTTCAAGAAAAGAGTTAAAGGTAGAGCCTCTGTAGTCTAGTTTCAAAATGGCCTGAGACTGAGATATATGTTATTTCATTGATCTACAGATTTCTTGTGGAAGAAGGAAGATTATACAGTTTTGGATATCAGAGAGAAAAGAGATTACTCAGTTAAGTCCTCAAGCTCGCTGAACCAACTTCTAGTGGGGGATCAAGTTGATACACCGGATTTGCCAACTTTCAGTTTCAACAGCATAGTTTCGGCAACAGGAGATTTCTCTGAAGAAAACAAGCTTGGACAAGGTGGATTTGGTACTGTATATAAGGTGAGAATATCAACTAAACTAAATCTTCTTGAGACTAAGGTTAATTAAATTTTGGTGTCGCTTAATCTTTGATTGGATAATTAGGCTTAATATTTATGCTTAACATATGTTTTATGTTTGGACAGGGAAACTTTTCAGGAGGACGAGAGATGGCAGTGAAGAGGCTATCAGGCAAATCTAAGCAAGGACTAGAGGAATTCAAGAATGAGATCTTACTAATCGCGAAACTCCAGCATCGGAATCTCGTTAGATTACTAGGATGCTGCATTGAAAATGACGAGAAAATTCTTCTCTATGAATACATGCCAAATAATAGCTTGGACCGTTTCCTTTTTGGTATGTTTTCTTTTACAACATTATCAAGAAACATGTGTTAAAAATTTATAGACTAAATATAAAAACTTATCTATGTACAGATGAGGGTAAACGGATAAATTTAGAGTGGCGAAAACGATGGGATATCATTGGAGGAATCGCAAGAGGATTGCTTTACTTGCATAGAGACTCGAGACTAAAAATCATTCACCGTGACCTAAAATCTAGCAATATCTTGCTGGACAAGGAAATGAAACCTAAGATCTCAGATTTCGGTATGGCTAGGATCTTCAACTACCGACAAGATCAGGCAAATACTATCCGAGTTGTCGGCACATAGTAACTAACCGAAACTCCTTAACGTTTTATCTTCTATAAAACATTGTGAAGCTGTATCGATTTCTAATGATCTTGATGTTGAAAAATCGTGTAGTGGTTATATGGCTCCAGAGTATGCAATGGAAGGGATGTTCTCAGAGAAATCTGATGTGTATAGCTTTGGAGTGTTGATACTTGAGATTGTAAGTGGAAGCAAGAACGTCAGCTTTCGAGGGTCTGAACATAGAAGTCTTATCGGTTATGTAAGTTTCTCTTAATATGTGCGTTTGGTTTGGCTTGTTTTTAATTTTCATTTTTAGAAACTTATGCTCTAACGGACAAAAACTTCAGGCGTGGAATTTATGGAGCCAAGGAAAGACCAAAGAACTAATAGATCCAACGGTGAAGGAGATTCGAGACGTAAACGAAGCGATACGATGCATCCATGTGGGGATGTTGTGTACACAAGACTCGGTGACTTACAGACCAAACATGGGTTCAGTTTTGTTGATGTTGGAGAGTCAAACCTGTCACCTTCCACGACCAAGACAGCCTACCTTTCACTCTTTCTTGAACTTCGGCGAGATCGTGGAAGGTCAGGATGTTGCCACGGTCAACGAGATTACTTTGACCACTGTTGTTGGAAGATGACTAATTTGACTATAAATTGTTCTTCCCCTTGCTCTTTGAGTTTTCATTTTTTTTCTCTGGAAGTCTTTAGTTTTCAACTTTTTGTCTATAATATTTCGTCTTGATAAACATTTTATAACACATATATACTTGAATTTAAACGCTGCCAAGCAAAAAAAAAAAAATCAAAATGGGATTTGTACACTAGTTTTTATTTTTGGTCAGCATACGTCAGCTAGCTAGACTCCATGCTTCATGCTTACCATTTCATGTTTCATGCTGCATGCTTCACGCTTCATGTAACGCTTCATGCTTTTATTAATCTCAAGGTCGAAATAAGTATGTAAAGATTAATTTTATTTTCTCAACTAAATTGCTTTTGTTAATTTTCAATGTCACAAATCAGAATCCAGAATTACAAAGGTTTGTAATTGTTTTCGGCCAGCTATAATACAAATTTGAATATTTACAGTTATATACATTTTTAGCACTTGCAATCTTGAGCACACTTTGGAGAGCATAAAAGACGAGAAAACTTCTGGTATTTTGTTGGCTAAACTGCCTTGACAATACAAGGAAAGGTTTGCGAACGCATCCAACTCCCTGTACCTTTTTCTATCCGAGAAGTCAAACACATCAATGATCCTTGTCACGAAACTGATGCATAAGGCGATCCAATGAATCCCAGTGACTCCCAATGACATGAACTGGGATATACAGCTGATCTACATCTACATTCCATATTTCTTCTATCCTTCTATGTGGTGGAAGGACCCCTTTTCCGTATAACAAATTATGAAGCTTGTATTTCCTTATACCCACCTGGAAAATCTCATACTCTTTTTCAATCATATTGCTGAAGACCAAAATCATGAAGGCAACACGATGTTATATTTATCGTATTAGAGATATTTCCTGGATTATATACATTGTGACGTCAATCTCCTGCATATTTCGATAATGTTAGCACACACAATGTAAGATACAAATGGAAGCTAATAGTCTCTAAGGTTTACCTAGTATGAAGCCACTCTGATTGATCCATAAGACGATTATCACACTCAACATCTAAAATAGTAGGTCCAATCCATAGACGTCTGAAACCAAAAACAATTATACAAATTAAAAACAATGATATGATTTTTTTAAAATGTAACAATGCATGATGGAAGAATGAGAATTTACTTACGTGGGGAAAGTTGACCAAGTTCTAACTTTTTCCCAATCCTCTTCACAGAGAAACACCAATGCGGCATCTGGTGAGTCTTCTCATGTTGATCTATTTGCTCATCATGTAAGTACGGCATGTTCATAGGTTTTGATTTCCTTGAGTTTTCGACTTTAACTTGGGAAAGATCTAAACCTCAACAAATGTATCTTGGGACAGGTCCCTCAATTCTTGTGTACTCAATCCAAAATAAAAATCGTTAGTTTCTATATCATTTTTTCTCATCCTATTCATTTAAAAAAAACATTAAAGAAGACATTCAATAATTACACAAACAAAGCATTACATTCATGGAGTTATCATTACATAAACATTCAAGCATATTACACATTACGAACCTATTACACAAACTTATCCTATTGCATATTACAAAATCTGAAAGTGTTACATAATATTACACTGAAAATGTTAAGTTCCAAGTACGATCGAGCTCCAAAAGCCTAGCTCCAGCACCCTATAACTCAAGCATCCTAGTTCCAAGTACAACAAGTTCTACACTTTTTCTTAGGAAGTAATTATTCTTTGCTGGAGCGTGATTGACCTTTTTCTTTGTTGGAGCTTGATCGTTTTGCTTGTAGGTGGAGCTTGATTGGTTTTGCTCTTAGTTGGAGCTTGATCAGCTTTGATCTTGCTAGGAATGCTTCCTTCAGCACTCAAACTGATTGCTTCCCGGAGCTCGCTCTCCATGTTGCCCATCTTCTCTGTAAACGTGCTTTCCATCTTCGCCATTTGTGCATTGAGTATATCCCCCAACGACATGTACTGCATGCATCCATAGACTAATTGTTTCGTTTTGGCAATTTTTCCAATAGATAATCCATTAACTGATTGATATGAGTTCTCTCTATCACTTTTGTAGCTGTGAATTTTATCGTGATTGAACTTTAGCGTCAAAATGATTTTTTTTTTTTGAAACTTCAGCATAAATATGATATTATTCAGTCAAATAATAATCTCACGTTTTCAAAATGCAGATCAAACTCTAGATAACTACAAAGTTGATGATTCACCACTGATTCCCTAAACATATTTAAAAAATAAAGACATTCATAACAAAATAAATGTAACTAAAAGTATGGCAACCTAAATCAGAAATCAAAATCAAGATCAAAACTTTTTATATTCAGATCTATGCAATCAAATTGAATTCAAAATTTTATCGGATTATTAACATTATTATTTGAATCAAACTAAAACAAAAATTAATAAAAAATAAACTAAACCCAAAATAAATAACCGAGCTATTGATGTATTTCTTGAACCGAAAACCAAAATCCGCAATTGAAGCAAAACCAAATAGAAATTTATGAAATATTACCCAATAATAAAATTTTAATTTGAAAATAAAATTTATAAGTTTAAATTTATAATATAATGAGGAAGTTTTTTCTTTCTTCTAACCATGTCCACGCCAGCATGTTTTTTTAATGCGGGTCCCACGTGGTTAATAATTATTCCATCCGTCGACCGTTCGTGGGCTTCTATTTTTTCTCTAATATATAGACATGGCTCAAAAATAAAGCCTACATAATTGTGAAACCCAGTGTCGAGCCCTTCTTACTAATGAATGTTTTGTTTTGTATCCCAAATAATCCCAAAACTCTGTGTTTAAGGTTTAGCATCGATTAAGTCGTAAAAGTTTCCTTCTTCAATGATTGAACCCGACGGACTGTGTCATGCGTTGTTTGAGAAAAAAACCTTCCGCTCAACTTTCTACCTCCCTTTCTCTTGCTTACCTTCCGTTCAACGTTTCGCTCTTAATCTATACAATGAATCTTTTGTTTTCATTAAAGTCGTTAATCCACGACCTATCCATTTCTCTTCCTTTACGATCGATGTTTAGTTCGTATGATAACCGAAAAGTACCTCAAACCCTATAAATAGCAGATGTTTGAGAGCGGAATCGAGCTACACCGACACCCTCTCTTATTTTTCTTCTCGACAAAATCTAGAAGCCTTTGTTGAAATGGCGAGTTTGTGGGCATCACCCTCATTTTTTCCTAGATGAAAAGGTATGGTATTCTCCTTTGGACAGAACACACAAAGGTAAGGTTAGGTTAGCAAAAGAAACGTTTTTGAGGGTTGAAGGTAGAGGACACGTGAAGATTATGGGGAAGAAGAAGAAGACGATGAAGGATGTGAGTTTTGCTGGTGATTAAAGGTCATATATTTGGTGTAGTGTTTGCAGGATATTGTCTTTTTCTTATACATTTAGTGTTTGTATAGAGCATAGTGTGACTAGAAAAATAAAGTCTCTCATTCGTCTCTCGCTGTACGTTCGAGTCTCTATCAGGCAGCTTCTCTTGACATCACATCAATCAGAGTTTGCTCCGAAAATCTAACGCTCATCAGAGCCATTAATCAACAACATCGAGTGAAAGACATCATAGGAATCGTCACATATATCCTCAAAATCGCATCCACCTTTGTGAATTTCTCATTTATGCATCTATCTCGTGATCTGAATCGGGAAACCGATCAATTAGAAAAAACAACCCTAAGAGGCTTTATTTCTTCCTTTTAATGGAGCCAAGTTGGGCTGCTGGACCTCTTTTATTTTAATGAAAAGTTAGTGAACAAAAAAAAAGAACACTTCCTTACAAAACCTTAAACCGATAACAATAAAATAAATAATTTGAGAAATTAAAGACCAAACAAAAATACATCATAAATTAAGCTCTGAGACTATGCGCCTAGTATAAATAGTTCCACACATTTTTGAATTTTTCTTGGGTTCACCCCCTAGTATGAGGGATTAAACTCACCTCCTAGATTTTAGATCAGGTTAAGATTAGGGAAAGATAACGTGGGCTAAATCCCGTTAGAACTTGATGAATGAACTTGATTTGTATTGATAACTTTTATAGAAGAATGGTTACAAAGAATGTATTTCTTGATGATTACAAAGATGATAAAATATTTGAGAGGTTGTGTGAATGATGATCGAATAGAACGTCCTCCTTCTTCTTTGATTTTCTTCCTCTTTAAATAGCCTTAGGCTCCGATGGATCGTCACCAACTGGTTCCCGAGATCCCCTCCGTGATTTGAGAGATTTGTAACAGTCTCCCTTTGACCGGGTCCTGCGCCTACTTATACGTCCACGAGCTGCCTCCTTTCCATGACCTCTCTGATGAACATCTTTAGCTCACAGCCTCCGGCTCTGACTTAGCTGCTTTAGAGGATTTTAATCTGTTATGGGCCTATCGTGGCCCGTTATCATTTTTTGTTATTTACCATTAGCTAGCGGGCCATATTCGGGCCCAACAGTTGCCCCCAGCTTTCGAGAGACGATTTGTTATCTCGGGAGCTAAACCTAGCCGCCCAGCCTAGATCTTCTTGTTGACATAATGATTATCCGTCATGTCAATCGTGGATATTCTTTATTTAATCTGACGGCTATAATTATTTTTAACGAGATCAACGGTTCAGATTAGAGAGAATTTGAAATGTAATCTCTGATTTTCGAGATTTGATGGGATATAAAGCTGCGAGCATTAACTGCCACTCTCCCCACTTTCTCCACGCCTCTCGACGGTTTCCCATGTAACTTCTCTCCTTCTTTTATTTTACTGCGTTTTTTTTTTATCTCTACTTCTTGATCGAACCAGTACTTCGCCTCTAACTTCTTTAGAGATTTCGTTCTTGCTCGACTTAGTTCGATTCTTCCCTTTTCGCTTTCTTTTCTCTTTACCCTTTACTATCATGAATCAAAAGGAAGGTTCCGGTGAGATTCAAATCTCTGCTTCCGGTGCTCGTATTATGAAGGTTAAGCAAGAAGCCGGCGAGAAGATGAAGAAGAATGCCAAGAAGAAGAAGGCTAAAGATTCAATTGGAGCGAGAGTCTCCAAGCGAATGAAGAAGAAGGATGGCAGGAGTGCCTCCTCTGGACCTCATTCTCCTTCGCTGTTGAAGAGTCAGGATGTTGTTAACCTCGTCGTCCAAGCTCACAGCAAGAAGGATTTAGCCAGAGCTTGTACTGATGATGAAACCCCCGAAACTGTCCCAGAGGGTTGGTTATGTGTCCACGAGAAATAGATCTCCAAGTGTCACCTTAGGTTCCCTCTTCCAACCCTCTTGCTAGATCTCCTAGATCACTATCAATCAGCCCTTTCCCAGCTTTGCCCCTCGGTTATCCGAGTGGTAAATGGATTTATCACCGGGGCTAAGGAAGAAGGAGTTATCGTAGGGCTGACCGAGTTGATGAGTCTCTTCTCAATAAAGGAGAGTTCAACCAAGGAGGGTGGAAGCGGGACCTATTATCTCCCCTGTCGTCCAGGACTTGGTATTTTCAAGTTCACGGCCAGTGATGATGACTGGCGGAAGAAGTATTTCTATGTCAAGATTGACTCTTTAACAGTTCCTGTAGGCCGAGTCCTCAGGAACTCTTGGTCCGACATATCTGGTTAGGATTTTTAGGAACGTGCCTGCTTGTTTACTTTTGCTTATCGTGATTTGCTAAGCCCTTTGATTTTTCTTGCAGAGATTAAGGACCATGTTAAGTTATCCGGTAAACTCACCAGAGCTCTCTAGGAAGCTGCAACACAGCCCTAGTACCTGGGGAGCTTACACTACCACGAGAATTGGATCAGCTAGGTTCCCTGATCGATACAAGGCTTCCTTTCCTGATTCAGTCACGGTTGCAGGTTTAGAAGGTAACCTTCTTTCATTGGTTTCAAATTTTTAATGCTTGAATTTGTCTTTTGAGATTACGGATTCTTCTTTTGATTCAGTTTCTGAAGGTGAATCGGTATTGTCAGTCTCATCGGGAAGCTAGTACCTCAGAGAAGACTCAGTCACACAAGATGCCTCTCCAGCCCTCGTTCCGTTCCAGGGGTAGATCAACCAAAGCTGCCAGCTCTTCTCGAGGAAGCGACAAGAATCAAGGAGGATCCTTCCTCAGCTCTGTGAAGGAAGTCCTCGATGATGGAGGCTCTGCTCCTGTTAAAGATGCCAGTCGCTCCGAGCCTAGAGTTCAGGAAGTTGTCCCTCACTCCGAGGTCCCGGAGACAGAAGCTGATCCTCAAGTGATGAAGGATACTCATGAGTTTGAGCCTCCGAGGAGCAAGAGGTCCAGGACTGACCAGGTGGACAGACCTTCCAGGTCTTCCTCCTCATCTTCTAGAGGAGGAACCGTCGGCTGGAACTTCGCTCACTCGAAGCCTGGATCAGTCTTGGATGACTCGTGGGGTTTGGCTACGCTGATGAGGCACATGAAAAGAACCGGGTGCGCCCTCCCCTCGATCGCCAATCTCACGAACAAAGAGGAGTACGTTGAGATTGCCCATTGCATGGGTCAGGTATGGTTTTTCTTTTAGTCTTTTAGCTTGATCTTCTTCGGAAGATGTTTTTTAAGTTTTTCGTTTTTTTTTTTTTTTTTTGTAGCTGGCTGGAGCTATCAACAGGGCTCAGTTCAAGTTTGAGGATACTGTGCGCAATGCCCCAAATGCTGGTGAGCTAGCTCAGGTTACTGAGCTAGTTAAAGCTACTAAGATGGAGCTTGACCAAGCTGAGGTCGAGAGACTTGGCTCCAAGGCCGACATTCAGCAAGGGAAGATTGAGAGTCAAGCGATGGACATCCAGGTTAGGAGTAGGAAGACCGCTGAGTTGGATTCTGCTCGGAAGATAGCTGAGTATCAGGTCAAGGAGCTGATTACTTCATCTCAAGACAACTAGAGGAACAAGGAAGCTGAGGTCAAGCTGGCCGTTAGGAGAGGAAAGAGGGAGGTAGCTGATGCCTACAACAAGATCTTAGCCTCTGTGAAGGAGAAATTTGCCAAGAAGAAGGATGAGGTCGAGCTCCAGATTTATGCTCAAGAGCTTCAGGCTAACACCGACCTCTTGAAGGATATGCTGGAGAATGAAATCCAGAATGCTGAAGACGAGTATAACCGTTTGATGGCTTTGATGCCGGAGGCGACTGCTGCATATGAGAAGGCGCATGTATCAGACTTCTCAATCAGCAAGCTTCCCATTCCTCAATTCTCAGAGAGTTCAGGTACTATTCGAGATTAATATGTTTAATCTATCCTTTTCCGGAGAGTATGGTTCTAACTTAGGTTTGGTGGACCCTGATTCAGCTCCAGTCGAGACGTCCCAGATGGGCGATGATAAGGAGGCAGATGAGGGAGGTCCAGCCAAAGAAAGTGAACCAGCTGTGGGAGATAAGGATGTCGGGAGGAGTTCCCGTGATGATGATGTCTAAGAGCTGAGGCTCTTTTCAAAAATGTTGTTTTTTATGACTTTTGCTCAATGGGCTTTAATTTTGTTTATGTTCCAGATCTATAGCTTGAGGAGGCTTTTAAACCTTGACTTGTTTTAGGGTCTTCGGAACCCTTGGTAGCCTGGAGAGGCTTTTAAACCCTTTTTATCTAAAACTTGGTTTTTATTTTTGTTCCAAGTCTTTTACTTGTTTTAGTCGTTTTTCAAAGTGAATTCAGTTAAGTGGTAGTTTCGGTTAGGACATGTATCATGATTATTAGATACAATATCCGATGACTTATCAGGTCTCAAAGATTTCGGGTGTATTCGATTACGAGGATCCCTAGAAGGAGTTCCTGAAATATTGGGATTAGCTCCTGGTTTTTTAGGGACATGAGCTGCTCTGAAGACCTTAGGTGAGGATTCATGGGAACCTGAATTCGTTTGTGGGATTTTAAGACCCATTAAAGTTTGCTTAGGATTTTAAGACCTTTTGAGATTTGATAAGGATTTTAAGACCTCTGAGGTTTGATAAGGATTTTAAGACCCTTGAGATTTGATAAGGATTTGAAGACCTTTTGAGATTTGATAAGGATTTTAAGACCTTTGTATTTTGCTAAGGATTTCAAGACCTTAGGTTCAGGTCCTTGGAGGCCTGACTTGATCCGAAGGGTTTTAAGACCTTAGGTCCGAGTTTGTAGGGACCTGAATTGTTAAAGAGTCGAGGTATCGAGGATAATTGCTTTATTTATAATAGAATACATGGTATCGTAATAGTCATACAATTGCTGCTTGGGCTATGTGATTTTAATCAGACATATGCCCCCTTTGGTCATGTTGAACAGAGTGTTGAAATGAGGTTGGGGCTGCACTCATGACGGAGTTGCCTACGTACCCAGTCAAGGGATCAACCCTAACGTAGTTCAAGGAATTTAGGTACCTAATGATAGTATCTTTTGAGGTTCGTGGCGTTCCACGATCTGATTTCAGGTATCCCGGTTCACACCTTCTGGAGCTTGTAGACGCCATGTCGTACCACATGGATAATCCGGTAAGGACCCTCCCAATTGGTTCCTAACTTCCCAGCATTTGGCTCCTTGGTTCCTTCGAAAACTTTCCTAAGTACTAGGTCCCCTACAGCGAACTATCGGGGCCTGACTTGGGAGTTGTAATGTCGTGCCATTGCTTGCTGATAGTTTTGAATGCGAAGCAGAGCTCGGTCTCGTCTTTCCTCGATTAGATCGAGGCTGTCCGTCAGGAGCTGGTCATTAGCTGCAGGATCAGACGTACAGAGTTCCCGGCGGAGGCTACCATCAGTGGTTTCGGCTGGGACGACAGCTTCCATCCCGTAGGCTAAGGAGAAAGGGGTTTCCTCTGTAGCCTTTCGTGGGGTGGTTCGATATGCCCATAGTACTTCAGGTAACTTTTCAGACCAGAGTTCCTTCTAGGTTCTGAGGCGTTTCTTGAGGTTTGCTAATACTGATTTATTAGCAGCCTCCGCCTGGCCGTTTCCTTGAGGGCGTCGAGGTGTTGAGAAGGTCAGGCGGATATTCCATTTGTCACAAAATACTTTGAAGTCGTGAGATATGAATTGCCCTCCATTGTCAGTCACAATTTCGTATGGGACGCCGTGCCTACACACGATGTCTTTCCACACAAATCGTTCGACTTCGAATCTGGTTACCTGTTGAAAAGCTTCAGCCTCAATCCACTTCGTGAAGTAGTCTGTTAGGACTAAGAGGAAGTGTAGCTTCTTCTTTCCACTTCCTGACGCTACTAGTGGTCTTACGATGTCCATGGACCACCTCATAAATGGGTAAGGAGCGGATATGTTGGATAGTTTTTCCGCAGGTTGGTGTATAATCGGTGCATGTCTCTGGCATTTGTCACCTGAGGAAGAGTAAACCTCATAGTCTGCGATAATGGTAGGCCAGAAATAGCCTTGTCTTTTGATTCGGATAGCTAGAGCTCTGCCACCGGCGTGGTTTCCACAGGAGCCGTCGTGCATTTCCTTCATGATTTTCATAGCAACGAGGCCATGGACGCATTTTAGGTAAGGTCCGGAAACGCTTCATTTGTGAAGGGCAGAATTGATTATGCAATATCTCGCGCTTAATGCTTTGAGTTTTCGAGCCTCCCATTTATTGGGTGAAGTTTTTCCCTCTAGGATGTACTGCATGATTGGTATTCTCCAGTCCTCTCTCCCTACAACTTTGTTATGAAGACACGAGAAAGGTTCCTGTTCGGGACCTGGTGTTGTGGTGCCCCCGGAGATATTCGTAGGATTAGGCTCCAGGGAGTCTGAATTCTGAGGAATATCTCCAATTTCCTCGTTGTTCTCTGGGGTCTGGATGGTGCCCCCAGATGAGTTTTTGAGAGTTGAACGACTTCTAGTTTTGACTCTGCAGACGAGTGGGTCTGAGGTCTAGATGGTGCCCCCGGAGGTATTCGTAGGATTTGGCTCCTGGGAGTCTGAATTTCGGGGAATACCTTCATTTTTGTCGTTGTTCTCCTTGTTTTGGATCGTGTTCCCGGAGGTATGCTTTTTGAAGCTGCGTATTTTGGTTTTTGGGAACAAGAATGTTGTGAGAACTTGGGTAGCTACCGTTTCAGGGTAGTTACCTTCTGTTTGCTCTTTTGGCTTGATGTCTATCTCAGCTTTAGTAGCTATGTCGATACTTGGCTTTTCGATTCCTTCCACGGGTATAATCTGTTTTAAAAGAGGGTCTGATGTGGAGGCTAAAGTAGCCAACGCATCTGCTGAGGAGTTCTCTCCTCGTGGGATCCTTGTTAGCTCGAACTTGTCGAACTGCCTAGTGAGGTTCTGGACGACTTCGAGATATGCCCCCATTCTTTCGTCCCTCGTTTCGTATTCTCCATGAAACTGGCTAGCTACTAGCTGTGAATCACTATAAGCGTTTAGCTCTCGAATTCCGAGGCTTAGGGCGAGTTTCAAACATGCGATTAGTGCTTCATATTCAGCCTCATTGTTTGAGGCACTGAATCCGAGTCTATAGCACTGCTCGATGGTTTCTCCAGCTGAAAGAAGTCAGTCCTTAGTCCCGACACCGGAAGCCTTGTTTTGACGAGGCTCTGTCGACATACAGGCTCCACTTCGGAGCTTCCATTTCCGAGTCTAATTGCTCAGATGCTAGCTCAATGACAGAATTGGCAAGGACCTGAGCCTTTGCTGCTGCTTGAGGTCTGTACTCGATGTCATATTCGCTGAGTTCTATGGCCCACTTACCCAATCGTCCTGATTGGCTGGGACTGTGCAGAATCATTCGTAATGGTTGTGAAGTCATTACGAGGATCGAGTGCGATTGGAAGTAGGGTCGTAATTTCCTGGCATCTGTTACGACAGCCAGTGCTAACTTTTCCATAGTAGGGTACCTTGTTTCGGCATCTATCAGACTCTTGCTGGTGTAATAGACAGGTCTCTGTTCGTTTTGTTCCTCTCGTACCAGCACGCCGCTAACTGCAGCGGTTGATACAGCGAGGTATAAATACAGTGGTTCTCCTATTACTGGTTTGGACAGGATCGGAGGTTCGGAAAGGTAAGCTTTCAACTGCTTGAATGCTTCTTCACATTTCTCGTCCCATAAGAACTTCTTATTATTTTTTAGAAGTTTGTAGAACGGGAGGCACTTATCGGTGGACCTGGATATGAATCGATTTAATGATGCGATTCGTCCAGTCAATCTCTGTACCTCTCTGGTTGTCTTAGGTGACAGCATTTCCAGGAAAGTCGCTATCTGCTGCGGGTTGGCTTCAATGCCTCTTTCGGTTACGAGGTAGCCGAGGAACTCGCCTGAGGATACCCCGAAGGTACATTTAGCGGGATTGAGCTTCATATCGTATTTGTTAAGGATATCGAAGCATTCCCTTAAGTGGGAGATATGGTCTTCTCCAGCTGAGGACTTGACTAGCATATCGTCAATATAGACCTCCATAGTTTTTCCGGGTTGTCCAGCGAACATCTTATTCACTAGCCTCTGGTAAGTAGCTCCTGCGTTCTTCAACCCGAATGGTATAACCTTGTAACAATAGGTTCTCCGTTCGGTTATGAATGCCGTTTTTTCTTGATCTTCAGGATCCATCATGATTTGATTATACCCTGAAAAAGCATCCATGAAGGACAGGAGTCGATGGCCAGCTATTGCTTCAACCAGGCGGTCGATATGAGGTAACGGGAAACTGTCTTTAGGGACAAGCCTTGTTTAGGTCGGTGAAATCTACACAGATCCTCCATTTCCCGTTTTTCCTTTTTACAACTACCGGGTTAGCTAACCAGTCAGGGTAGTGCACCTCTCGGATGGACCCAGCTTTCGTAAGTCGGTCAACTTCGTCGTTAACAGCTTGAGCCTTTTCGAGGCCCAGCTTGCGACGCTTTTGTTTGATCGGTTTGAAAGTGGGGTCAACTTTCAGTTTATGGGTGGTGACATTCGGATCTATACCTTTCATGTCATTGGTGGTCTATGCAAAGGTTTTGACATTGCTTTTTAGGAAGTCAATGAGCTCCTTTTTATCTCAAGAGGTAGCTCAGATCCGATGCTCACTTGTCTTTCAGGATTTGAGTCGTCGATGCAAACTTTCTCGGTGAGGTTCCTAGGGGGACCTCGAATATTTTGTTGCATCTCACGACCCTCCTGGATCTGTAATTGCTATTGGGGGGATTTTTTGAGGATTTCGAATCCTCCCAGGTAACAGATCCTGGAGATCTTCTGGCTAGCATGTACGGTAGCTATCCCTTCAGGTGTCGGGAATTTCACGCATTGATGATAAGTTGAGGCTACTGCTTTCCTCTTATGGATCCAGGGTCCTAGGATCGCATGGAACGGGGAGGGTCTGTCGATGACTACTAAATTGGTCATTTTCATTATTCCGCCAGCTATGATTGGGAGTTGTTAGTTCCTAATGAGGTAGCTGTTTCTCCGGAAAAACCTACGAGATTAGCTTTCTGGCCAATAATTTCGTAGTCGTCTATTTCATCCCTTTCAGGGTGTTGTAGAAAATAAGATCGACAGAGCTTCCTGTATCTATCATAAGCTTAGGAACCTCCGTACCTTGCGACGTTCAGGGTGACAATTAGGGCATCGTCGTGCGGCCTGTCGAGGTCTGACGTCTCGCTTTCCCAAAAAGAAATCTTAGTGTTAGACCTCGGGGTTGGGAGGCTTAGGTCTAGTGTTAGACACAGCCTTCCGCACGTGATTTTTAATAGAATTAACGGAGTCTTGACATATATCGGATCCTCCAAGGATACAGTCCACCCTCGAGTCGGGGCTCGATTGAGGTGATGGTTTGCTCAAGAGAGCCTCGATTTGTAGGCTTTTTCCTTGGGGAAATTTTCCAAGAATCATATCAACTCTTTTCTTGGGAGCTGGAGGTTGCGAGTCTGTCTCCTTCTCAGGTGACCTCTCGCGTTTTGGAGAGGTATCTCTGGAACCTCTTTTCTGATAGGGTGGTGGCTTTTTGAGGTCCACGTCCTTTATTTCTCCGGCTGCGAATTTAGCTGCCAGCTGTCATTGGAGGTCCCAACATTCCTCAGTTGAGTGCCCTTCTCGATCGTGATAAGAGCAATGTTTGTTCTTATCGAAGCCTTTTGACCAGGGGCTTTAGTCGTCGTGGCGACAGGTTTTTCTTCCTTATCTTCCTCGACTGCATAAGAATGCTCTCCCTGAGTCTGATTGTTTCGGAAGTTCCCCTTTTTATGAGGTTCTTTTGCTTCCAAGGACTCGCCCTTCGGTTGATTCTGAGGTTTCTTGTGGAATTTATCCAGTGCAGCTGTCTCTTCCTCCAGGGTAACATATCTGGTGGCTTTATGAAGAGCATCATCGATAGTCGGGGGAGGATTGAGTGTTAGCTCTGACCAGAATTCCGATTTATACCATAGACCTCTTCTAAGGGCCTCGATGGCGACTTGGTCGTTGGGATTCGAGAGCTTAGTTCTCACTGCTCTGAATTTCTCGATGTAGAATCGTAGCGAGTCTCCCATTCCTTGTCTGACTTTCCAGAGGTCAGCCTCAGATGCTTGTTTCAGGATATGGGTCGAGTACTGCTTCATAAAAGCATTGGTTAATTGATCGAAATTGTCTATCGAGGCTGGTTCAAGACCAGAAAACCACTCGAGGGCTGTTCCAACCAGGTTTTCGGCGAATGTCCTGCAGTAACCTGCTTCACATTCTTCTTTCGTAAAATGGGCTTTCACGATAGTTAACCGGAAAGCTCTCAAATAGGCCTTTGGGTCGGAGGTCCCATCGTATTCTGGGATTCTAATTTTTCGGGTGTCTCTTATGTAAGAGCTGGCAATTCTGTCAGTGAATGGAGTCCCACAGGTTTCTTCAATCAAACTCTCGATTTCGGGAGCTGAGCTGGTTGCCTTATGGACTTGAGCATTCAACTTTAGGAGAGCTGCGTGAGTTTGCTCCATATATCTGCGAATGGCGTCAGGTCCCTCTAGAGGAAGGACATTTGGGTCATTATTAGGTATCTGACGGGCAGGTTCCTGACGGAATCGTGTTCGGTCATTTTCCCATGTAGCTGGTGGGCTAAGTCGCTCACCGGCTCTTGGGTTATCTGTATATGTCCTTTGATGTCCGTCCGTATTCGGGGTCGAACTTCTGGTTTGATAAACCGAAGCTGATGTTCTGCCCCCGGATGGGATAGATACTCCTGCTCCGGACCTAAAAATAGGTGGCGGAGGTGGTAAGCGAGTGCTCTGGTCAGCAATCTGACTGGGAGTAGAGCTGGTTGTCGCTACGTTACTTCCCATAGCACTAGTGATGGGAGGGTTAAACGCGGGAGCTGTCCCAGCACGAGGTGTCTGGAAAGCAGGTTCCTGTCCCTCCGGAACAGTGCTGTCAGGAGAAAAATCTAAACGTCCTCTGGGGAACGAGGGATCGGTCAATCGATCTCGGAAAGTGACCCCCGGACCTTGACGTTGCGGTGGTTGGGTTGTAGCGTTTAGAGATCTAGTTATCTCTTCGAATCGTTGCTGCCGAACAGCTAGCTGATGCATTGTACGCTCATTCTCTTGAGCCTCCGTTTGATTCGGAGCAGTTTGCTGCTGAGGATTCTCGGTGACTGGAAGCCCGGAGTTGGTTCCACCTGAAGATCTTGGGTTAGTTATTCCAGTGGCAGTCTGGCTCGTTCGAGCGCTAGCCAAAGGCTGCTGCCCAGATCGGTGGTCGCCACGTCGAGGCTCCGGAGTTAGGAGACTAGAACCTCCATCGTTCGGTGAGCCATCGCTCTGAATCGGGAGTTTAGGGTCAGACGGATTCGTTGTCTGATCGGTAGGATTCATTCTCAAGTGTTTGCAGTAAGGGATTCGATTATCGTCCCCACAGACGGCGCCAAATGTGAGGGATTAAACTCACCTCCTAGATTTTATATCAGGTTAAGATTAGGGAAAGATAACGTGGGCTGAATCCCGTTAGAACTTGATGAATGAACTTGATTTGTATTGATAACTTTTATAGAAGAAAGGTTACAAAGAACGTATTTCTTGATGATTACAAAGATGATAAAATATTTGAGAGGTTGTGTGAATGATGATCGAATTGAACTTCCTCCTTCTTCTTTGATTTTCTTCCTCTTTAAATAGCCTTAGGCTCCGATGGATCGTCACCAACTGGTTCCCGAGATCCCCTCCGTGATTTGAGGAATTTGTAACAGTCTCCCTTTGACCGGGTCCTGCGTCTACTTATACGTCTACGAGCTGCCTCCTTTCCGTGACCTCTCTGATGAACATCTTTAGCTCACAGCCTCCGGCTCTGACTTAGCTGCTTTCGAGGATTTAATCTGTTATGGGCCTATCGTGGCCCGTTATCATTTTTTGTTATTTACCATTAGCTAGCGGGCCGTATTCGGGCCCAACACCTAGGGTGAACCTAAATGTTCACCAACCAATCAAAAATTAGCATATTAAATACATCATTTTCATAAAAAGAAATAAAATACTTCAAATTTACTTTTTAAAACAAATAGACAAAAATAAATAAAAATATTAGTAGCTGTTAAAAAAATTTCTAAAAATTATTAACACCGGTCACACTAAACCCTAAACCCTAAATCATAAACATTAAGCTCTAAACTTAAATCCTAAACACTAAACCCTAAACCCTTATGTAAATTATAAACCCTTAGATAAACCCTAAACACTAAACCCTAAGTTTGACCGATATTCCCTGCGCGATGCTGCATATCTCTTGTAAGTCTTCTCTCTTAATTCGCATAATTCTACTTTTTCTGAAGTTCGAAATCCAGATCTCCTGGTGTAAAAATATTAATGGAATCCTTAATCAAATTAATGGACCAAGGTGGCTTCCACTTTGGAGGGCTAGGTTAAGTTATCTATTTTACAGTGTAAATTTTTTTTTGCTAACCTACAAACCATTAGAAACGTTAAGAAAATAATTAAAAACCGTTAAATTATATTGGACGGTAAAGGATGCGGTTGTATAATCCACTTAGATGAATGCAAACCACATGAAAACTCGAAATCAGTTTCCAATCTGAAAACCAAAACTTGGTTGTTCCCAATCTTCTAGGTTTGCGATTTGGAAACCTGATTCGTCTTCTACACCAAACATGCCGCAAAGACACTCGAAGAATAACAACGATCTTGCGTACTTCACTTACAACATGTGACATGATAAGTCACAAACTTAGTTATCGTTATCTAATCTTAAGTTTCCTTATTCTTCTTGGCTTTATCTATTTTCCTTTTCCTAGCTAGGTTAAACTTCTCTTTGGTTTTACTATATATGTACCCTCACGGCATAGTTCTATAACATACAAAAATCAATCAACGTTTTCTTATAAATCTTACTTCATTCTCAAGCGACTAAGTTCTCTCAAGAGCTTGCATTCGAATTCATTCTTTCGAGTTGATCCTTCTTATTTTCGTGATCATCTCCTACGTCTGTCTTTACCCGTTCTTCAAATCCACAGTAGGATTTCTAGTTTGGGATCTACCTATTCAGGTTTGCTGTCTCAGTGGTATCAGAGCAATCAAATACCTTATGGCCAGTCAGGAATCAAAACCCATCAAGCTACCGCTCTAAACGAGATGAACAAGCAAATCGAAGATCTCTGTTTATCACAAATTCAACAGACAGAGGAAATTTGTAAAGAACTAGGAGGTCAAACCGCCGAGCTTAAAGCGATGATGGAAAAGTTCTTTTCTTTCAACCCACCACCAGCAAAACAAGCGGAAGGAACCACGGGCATCACAGCAGCAGGAAGCCATCAACAAACAGACCCACCAGATCTTTTCCACGGAGAAAAAACTCAACAACAACAACTCAAATCAATCACGTCCACCCCATGGTTGAGGAGAGCTTGGTCGAATATGATGAATTTGTACTTGAACCTGCGATGAAACCAGACTCGTCCTCCACATATTTTGAGAATTTCACGTCAGTTTTGTTGAGTGTTGAAGAGGCAGGTCAGAAATAAGATATATGGGACGGGACAGAGAAGTGTCTCAGTCATGGTCAAATACCGTTGTTAAACTTGAAACCTCAGGAGACTTCGGTGTTGTTTGTTCAACCAGCAAAAGCAATTATAAGCCCCAAGGTACTAACTTTTGATCTTGATGAAGCTCTTGACAAAGTAGCAGTGGCAAGATGTTCGAAGCACACTAGAACGAAGATCCATGTTCACAAGGAGTTTGCATTGAATGCAACACAAAGGAAGCAGCTGATGTATGAAGTGCTTCATTCTTCTAGACCACCTGAGATATTATTCTACAAGATGGATTGTTGGTGCATGTATTCATCATCCATACTTGAGGACAAGTATGATTTGAAGGAGGGAGTATTGTGACAGGATAAATCACATATAATATTTATTGTTATTATCTAATTGTTAGTTTTCCTTATTCTTGGATTTATCTTTTCCTAATTAGTTTAATATTCCTTTTGATTTTACTATATATTGTAGCCTTACAGCAATCTTTATTCTCAATCAATCAATGAAACTATTTCCCTCAATCTTACTTATCTCTCAAGTAACCTAGCAAGAGCTCAATCTTCGTAATCATCTTCTAGGTCTTTGTTTACCCGTTCTTCGAATCCATAGTAGGATTTCTAGCTTGGGATCTATCCTTTCAAGTTTTACGTCTCAGTGGTATCAGAGCTAACGATCTCCGGATCTGCAACTATGGTGTACCAGCGAGTTGAAGGGATGAAAACCGTGCCTTCAAAGCAACAAGTAGAAGCATTGACAACCGAGCTGTATAAACAACCCACCGAAGCTTCACGAGAGGATTTCGGTAGATTGATAATTGAAAAGTTAGATGTGTTGTTATCCAAAATCCTCCCCAAAGACACGATCTCAGCGATTCAACCTCAAGAGTCCAACCAAATCATGTCTATTACCAAGCGACGCCACCAATCTCACCAAAAACTCCTAATCCTCCAGATTTCGATCAACTATCAGCAACAACTGCTGCAGAGATAATCAAAGCTTCATCGTTATCAAGTATCACATCCAAAATAAGAAAAAGCAAACCTCATATCCCTCTGAAGTACTCATATGATGAGATATACGAGAGAATGGAAAATGGGTTATGTATATTAGGTGAAGAGAGAGATACACTTGGTCATCATGATTTGAAGCACAAAGGGGTGGAGATTCTCATGATCGAAGGTGACAACAAATCCTTCGTGCCTGAAAGTGAACCTATCGTTGAAGAAAGCTTGGTCAAATCTGATGAATATGTACCCGAAGCGATCATGAAGCATGATTCGTTCTCTGAATCGTTGGAGGGATTCACTTCAGATTTACAGATTTTTAATGCTGCATTCGAGAAGAAAGATCAAGATAAAAGTGATGCAGAAGATATTATGAGTTTCTCTCTTGGGAGAAAGATCGAACACATGGTGGGCCAGCAATCTCAAAAGGTAATGCGTGTATGGGAACCAGGTGGATTTATATATAACCAAGCCAGCTCAGTGGAATTTCTTAGACAAGTACCTCAATCACGATGTAGTGCTAGGGTTAAACTCAAAACCTCATGAGACTTGTTTACATAACACTCTAGAGGTGTTCATTCAATCAGTAGAAACCCAGTCTTGGATGGTGAATGAAAAGATGAGCTTCAAGGTACTTTCGGATCTTGATCTTGAAACATGAGTTAGGCTAGCAGTCTATGGTTGTAAACATCAGAAGATTGTTTCACTGCTTGTTAAAGAGTCAAACCGTGTATGGGAGTGTGAAGGACTAACAGCTGCATGTACTTTTGCGATCATAGCAGCTCCATCTGATACCAACTTTGATGTTGTGGTTGCACTTGTTCAATGGAAAGAGCATCCCCCAGACCACAATACATGACATATCGAGATTTCACTAAAGATCATCCAGCTTTACATACTTGAGGCCAAGTATGTTCTGAAAGAGAGAGTATTGTGACAAGATAAGTCACAAACTTGGTTATCGTTATCTAATCTTAAGTCTCCTTATTCTTCTGGCTTTATCTATTTTCCATTTCCTAGCTAGGTTAAACTTTTCATTGGTTTTACTATATATGTAGCCTGACGGCATTGTTTTATAACATACAAAAATCAACAAACATTTTCTTATAAACCTTACTTCATTCTCAAGCAACTAAGTTCTCTCAAGATCTTGCATTCGAATTCAGTCTTTCGAGTTGATCCTTCTTCTCTTCATGATCATCTCCTACGTCTGTCTGTACCCGTTCTTCAAATCCACAATAGGATTTCTAGTTTGGGATCTATCTATTCAGGTTTTCCGTCTCACGACGAGAAGAAGAAGTTAGGGTATGGAACCCAAAAGGAGAGATTGGGGAAAGACTCGATCAAGCCCTTTGATGCTTGTTCCTTCTGCTTGAAACCCTTCATCGATCCCATGTGTTGCCACAAGGGGCATGTTTTCTGCAGAGAGTGCATCCTTGAATGCTTCCTGGCCCAGAAGAAAGATATCCAGAGGTTAATGATATCCAGAGGTTAAAATTTAGAAGATGAATGCTTCCTGGCCCAGATGAACGTGTTTTTACAATTTCTTGTTTCAAATACGTTTTCTCCATCTGTAGCAATTGGCTATTGAGAAAGATATTCACATACATTTAAACCCTAGCAATGTATCTGATCATAGACTTCTAATATTTTCAACTTTCTAATAAAAAATTATGTTGTTCTGTACAAACAAACTCCTGCTAGTATTTATTTTTAGGTTATGATTGTGTTACTGTGATTATATGTAATTGGCTATTGTGAAGTAAAACTGGGTGTCTGGAGATTTGTTTTAATTTGAAAAACCAATATTTGACGGTTTGTTTCATTGCTTTCACTTTGTGTGTGATTTATAATTTTATTGTGTGTATGTGTTGGTACCCTAAATCTAGCCAAAGAAAACCATTTCATTGCTCTTAACTTCATCTCCATATTATGATTCTCAACAACTTGTACACCGTCTTTACCGTTCTTGGTCATTCTGCTTTCACCTCTGAATCCGCATGGCCTTCAATTCTTGCAGAAGACAGTGTCTCATGCACCATTTTCCTTGCTCATGTGGTGTTTTACTCGGTGAGCATTAGAAGTTTGAAGAGTTATTCTTGGGATGTAACCAAATTAATGTTTCGTATCAATAGATGTAACATTTTCAAGCTGTGGCAAACGACAGTCTCTTGTGTGCATGATTAAACCGTAAGAGAAGTAATCTCAAAGTCAAAAAATTTTGGAAACATATCATAAAATTGATAACTAAAAACGAAAAGCTTAATATGCATCACCACAACATCGGATTCGTAGATATAAATAAGTTAATACCATACCTTACCTTCCTCATCATAAGGAAGATATAAGGATATGAATACTCAGCATACACACCAACCATGGTTTTATAGAAACCTGCGTATACTACCGAACAAACAGTTAAATTGCCAGACACAAATTCTAACTATTAGACCAGTCCTAAAAGAAAAACATTGTCTTCTTCAATATCTGGAATGCTATTTTTTACTTCTTAATCCCAAATATGAACTAACTCAAGTTTGCTGCTCGGTTGAAAAACTAAGCACAATGGGTCATAGAGCATATCCTTCATCTCGGCTGATCTTCTGAGATTGGGTTCCTCAGTCGTTCTCTCTGTCAGCATACAGAACTCTTCACCTATTATGAGAGATGCAACAAACTTAGGATTCACCAATACTAATCTCATATCTCCCATGGTAATAAAGTACCGAGGATATATGCTTTTGTTAGGTCTCCAGAAATACAAAACTATTTTCTTTAAGAAATTTTTTTTTTTTTTTTTTTAAAATATTCATCCATTTTCAACAACTTAATTAGAAGCAAGAGCTCCGGCCATGTTTCGTATATTACCTTTCAAATGCGTTCAGGGTTTGGAAACATCAGTTCGGCTTGAAGCATATTGCCCTGAGTCATCACCATGTTTTTCAATTTGAGAACATACCACAGCTTCCAAGGTTCATCCCATGACTTGAGGCGCAAATCTAAAGCTTTCCAACCTGGAAGTAACACAACAAAAACAGAATAAACAAGCAATATATTATTCAGTTATAAAACACCTCACCACCCTATTTGATGATGCGAGCATCCTAGAAATGGAACACTAGACGACATTTTGAGATGAACATCTGAGGGGGAGGTCATCAGAGGTGGCGTAGTTACCTAGCAAATAAATTTCAGACAATTTTTTTGGCAGAGGGGGAATGATTTTGCGAGTTGAAACTTTTGTAATGAGGCTAATGAGATGTGGTGTTATTGATCAGGTTTCACTTATTTATATTGCTCTATTGATATAACTTTGAAACGTATATACTGATGGCAAATTGATTGTGATAGTTATTGGGAGATGAGCATATGGATTAAATGAGAGAAATGAATACCTTGAATAAAGGAAGTAGGAAGTCTGAATCCAGACAAAGATGACGTTTTCTCCATCCGAGGTAAACTTGATCGATGGAGAAACAGAACCGACGAGTAAGACATACCTTCAGTTGTGTCGCTATCGGTGGGATTGGCCGTCGCTGGTCTCCTCTTTGGTGGGATTGGCCGTCGCTGGTGTTCTCCCTCGGTTGTGTCGCCGAAGGGAAAATGGAAGAAAAGGGAAAATGGGGGGGGGGGGAATCGGGTCTGGTTTGGGAATTTAAGAAAGGGAATTGGTACAATTCGGTTTTTGGACGGTTAGGTTTTAATTTCGGGTCGAAATTAGGGATTGGTTTGTGGTTCAACTCAATTCGGTTATTCTTTTGGTTAAGGTAGGTACAACCGGTAAATACTTCGAATTTTCTAGGGTTAAATGTAATTTCCGGCTTTTTATTTAACTTATCATTTTTGTTTTGTTTTCATGTCTTACGGAGATTAGAGATATAGCTGGGTGGGTATAGGAGATGATGTCCCGTATAATAGTCACTGTAACAAAACGTCTCTGCACCTGTCTTATGTATGCGTCCTCTCAATTTTCCATGGAGAAGCCGACCAGGAGACGAAGAGAAAGCCTCGTGGAGAGGAGACAATGACGACGAAGACCAAGGTGCTGGATGCGACGACCAACGAGTACGCCTCCTCTTTGCAACTTGCCTCTCAAATCCCACGACGAAGAAGAATGATCATGGCTGGGTACACGGAGGTCATGGAAGAACACGACGAGATGACGAAGGTGGTGGTGCGGCGGGTGAGGATTGGAAGATGAAGAAGACAACGAAGTGGTGGTGGTGCGTCGGCGACGTTTAGTTAGTATTAGGTTAAAGCTTTGTTTACTTTTTGGTTTAGCTTTCGGTTTATTTGGTTTGTTGGTTTATTATTTAATTATATTTTTGTATTTTTGTAAACCATTTTAATTATAGATAAATTTAAGTAATAAAGAAAATTTGATTCTATGAACTAATTTTAAATTTTAATTATGTTTTTATTTTTAAATAATTAACCAAAAATTATAAAATAAATAATTTTAATGTAAATAATAACAAAAAATACATGCTATTAAAAAAAAATTAATGGCATACTAAAAATGCTATAATATATGAAAATAAGATAGCAACGCGAAAAACCGCTATCTAATGTACATGACTTACTATGACGGACGATGATACAGCGCTTTGAAAACCGCTATCATATTGATAGATAGTGTTTTTTGTCAGCTAATAAAAGCTTTTTTGCTGTAGTGGATAAAGCCAATTATGACTTTGTATAGATGACAAATTATTTATCATGAAGATCGAGAATTCAAAGAAATCACGCTTTTACCTTTGGGAGTGGTCTTTCATGTCTACGGGAATTGAGAAACCTTTGGTGTATGGTCACAAAACCCTATGTGAAGTTGATCTAGAGAGAAGAGATAAACTCAATCAGATATAATTTGTGAACTGTGAGGATGATGTTATGAGGCCTTACCTTTTTATATGTGGAAATCCACAGCACCGCCTGGAATAGAGAGAAGAATCATTGAATGAGTGATCGTGCTTGCAGTGGATGGAAAGAGTTACGATCTCTTAAATGGGTTCGCATCAATACAACTTGTAACGCCTTTGAGGAGAAGAGTCACAAAAGAAACGCCATGAACCAAGATAGATGCAAAGATTACTCAAGAAGATTCATCTCACACAATATTTCAGAAACTCCATTGTTGGTAGCTGTAATCAGTTTGAACATGAGTCGACGAACCCTAAAACTAAATGTGGGCCAGCGCTAAGAAGAAGAAGAAGAATAATGGGCTGTGCATAAAAAAAAAGAATTGACCAATATTTTCTTTATTCTCAGACTATATCACGTAATTGTAAGCCAACAACATTTTTACGCGTATAAGCCGAATTGAAACCAAACGAAAGCGTTTAATTAGAGAGACACGTGGCAGTTTCTGATGATCCTATTTAGTGACGTGACTCTTTAAGAAGAGAGACAAAGTCCTTTTTATAGTATAAAATTTATGTACATGAAAAATACAAATAACAATGAATGAATCAAATATAGTACTTTAAATCTATACTTATATCTGTTGGTATAAATCTTAAATTTTTAACATAAAATGTTCGGTAACTATATGTCTATTTTTCAAAAATACAAAATACTCCCTCCGTTTTACAATGAGTGTCACTTAGACACTTTTTACATCTCCTAGACTATTTTTGAGAAGTGATTTTGCCACATGTCTTCTCTACAATCATTCTCACAAAAATAATATGACATGACTACTAAAATTGATGACATGTCTTATAGATTAATATGACATGGACAATTATATTTAATTTTAATTTATATTTTTGGTAAACTTTTTAAAATATGGTAATAACTCATATATTACATTTATTTTCGATTTATGTTTTTGGATTTTTTAAAAATATGGTAATAACTCATAAATCATCATTAAAATAAGTATATTCAATTAAGGCATTTCAAAATTCAAAATATCATTAAACTAAAAATATTTCAAAAATATATACATATTTCTAGAAAATTATAAAAATTAAATCATAAAATCAAATTACATCGTAAAATCATTAGTTTCTTATATATATTTACAGATTTTTATATTTGAGAAGTGATTTTGCCACATGTCTTCTCTACAATCATTCTCACTAAATTAATATGACATGGCTACTAAAATTGATGACATGTCTTATAAATTAATATGACATGGACAATTATTCTTAATGTTAATTTATATTTTTGGTAAACTTTTTAAAATATGGTAATAACTCATAGATTACATTTATTTCGATTTATATTTTTGGATTTTTTAAAAAATATGATAATAACTCATAAATCATCATTAAAATTATATTCAATTAAGGCATTTCAAAATTCAAAATATCATTTAAATTAAAAATATTTCAAAAATATATACATATTTCTAGAAAATTATAAAAATTAGATCATAAAATCAAATTACATCGTAAAATCATTAGTTTCTTATATATATTTACAGATTTTTAAATATTTTTAATGTTAAATTTTGTTAATTATGAAATTTTACATCCCCTAGACTATATTTGAGAAATTATTTTGCCACATGTCTTCTCTACAATCATTTTCACAAAAATAATATGACATGACTACTAAATTGATGACATGTCTTATAGATTAATATGACATGGAAAATTATATTTAATGTTAATTTAAATTTTTGGTAAACTTTTTAAAATATTGTAATAACTCATATATTACATTTATTGTCGATTTATATTTTTGAACTTTTTAAAAATATGGTAATAACTCATAAATCATCATTAAAATAAATGTATTCAATTATGGCATTTCAAATTTCGAAATATCATTTAAATTAAAAATATTTCAAAAATATATACATATTTTAGAAAATTATAAAAATTAAATCGTAAAATCATTAGTTTCTTATATACATCTACAGATTTTATAAATATTGTTTAATTTTAATTTTTGAAAATTATTAAATTTCACATATTTATTTAATATGTTTAATTAAAATAAATAGATATAAAAATCTACCTAATATTATAATTTTAAATATATACATGCACATTCTTAAATATAATTCAAAATAAACAAAAAAAAATCTATCTAAATTTTAATGTTCAGTTAAATCAAATTTATATTTATTTGTAAAAAATATTTTAAAATTTTGTTTACTGCACATGGTGCAGGAAAACACCTAGTATATTAAGAAATTTATTGAAATGTGTTTATGTCTTCATTAATATCATCTATCTAACCAATAACATATTAGATAAGTAATTTTATTTAGAAGATCAATGCATTTTGCAATTAATGTTGAGCTGAAAGTAAGTGTAAGTTGGATTAAAATTTGTAAAACGATACTTTCTATGAAACAAGAAAAAAAATGCTAAAGTAACACTTAATATGAAACAGAAAGAATATATTGTTTTACCGGTTCCAAAATTTTAGGGTGAATACAACCACCCATATTTATATAGTATTAATTATAAATTACAAATTTATTATTTAATAGTTTGAAGTATAATTATTTTGCCCCATGCATATCATTGGAATAACACTATACATATATATCATATCATATTGGATATCCGTTCTTCAAAATATTAATCTATGTGGTTTGCTTTTTTTTTACGAATATTGCATATTAACATTTGGTTGGCTTCGTAAAACTATGGATATCAAGATTTTTTATTTGAATCGAGACGAATAACAAATTGAATCAAAGTATATATATTTCCTACTTATACTAATCAACTATATATTTCAACCATCTATAATTAAAGATTATTAACAAACTACATTATTATCAGAATATATAATATGTACTATAGCGGATATAAAGGATAAAGGTTAATCAAATTTCGGAATTTTTAGATAGGATTACGAGGTCTTTCCACATAGAGTTTTATTTCATTGGTTGTTCTATTCTGATTTAGTTATTCAGACCACTTCAAATTTGAATAATAAAATAACGGTTCGTCCCAGAGTAAACCACTGTCCCAGAGTAAACCACTTACTCTTTGCTGATGATACCATGTTTTTCATCCGCTCTGATGACCGAAGCTGTGACGCGCTGATGAAGATACTCAAGGCCTACGAGCTTGCTTCGGGACAGAAGATAAACTCCTCAAAATCTGCAATCACATTTTCATCACAAACAGGAAGAAATGTCAAGAACAAGGTCAAACAGATTCTACATATTGATAAAGAGGGAGGTACGGGGAAGTACCTAGAATTACCTGAACATTTCGGTCGCAAGAAGAAAGATCTTTTCACCTCTATCGTCGACAGAATGCACCAACGTGCTATCTCCTGGTCATCCAGGTGCCTATCGACTGCAGGCAAGCTCACTCTTCTTAAGGCCGTGCTATCTGCCATCCCCACCTTCCCTATGTCGTGCTTCCAAATACCCATCAGCCTGTGCAAGAAAATCCAGTCAGTAATGACCAGATCCTGGTGGGACTCAAACGATGGGATAAGAAAGATCTCGTGGGTCTCATGGAATAAAATAACGCAACCTAAAGGAGCAGGAGGACTAGGCCTAAAAGACATTCAACTATACAACACTGCTCTACTGGCAAAAATCCCATGGCGGATACTTACTCACCCTGACTGCTTGCTATCGCGAATCCTCGTTGGCAAGTATTGCCATAATGCTAGTCTCCTCACAGTCAAAGCCAATACTTCAATCTCCCACGGGTGGAGGGGGATCCTAGCGGGTAGAGACCTGTTGATAGAGCACTTGGGGAAGATTATCGGTAATGGGGATAACACAAAGGTCTGGGGTGACTCCTGGATCTCCACTGATGGCCCTGTACGCCCCTATGGACCTGTGCAAAATGAAGTCAATGACCTTGTAGTTGCTGACTTAATGTTGAGAGGTTCAGGACAATGGAATGTTCAAAAGATTAGAGAACTCCTACCTGATTTTGCAGATGAAATAATGACAATCCGAGCAAGCGAAACAGGAGCCCTCGATTCATACATTTGGTATCCCACGACCTCAGGAGCCTACTCAGCCAAATCGGGATATGCTGCAGCAGCGGCGCTCTCACCAGGGAAACCTCTTTTACCGGCTGCTCTAACTTCTTTCAACTGGAATAAATTGGTTTGGAGCATCTCATGCCCCCCAAAACAGAAGCTTCTCATCTGGAAAATCCTCCACAATGCGATTCCAACTGGTGATAATTTGCAGAAAAGAGGAGTTCTCCACCATACCAACTGCTCGTTTTGTGGAGAACCAGAAACAGTGGACCATCTCTTTCTTCACTGCACGTTTGCGATACAAACTTGGGATAGTGCCCCACTCAAGACCTCCTTTGATCCATCTCAGTACGCAATCTTCATAAACGCCATGGAAGCATCTACCCCCTGGATTTGGCTACCCCCAACAGGAGCTACTGGTGATGTCTTCTTCTCAATCATCTAGTCTCTTTGGATAGCGAGAAATAAGCGAACCTTCGAATCTCGCCACTCATCTCCACAGGAAGTCATCACGAGAGCTCTTACAAGCTCAAAGGAATGGACGCTTGCTCAACTCGACTCGAAGCCGCCAAGCTCCCAGACGACGATAACTACATTGCATCCACGGCCCTCGCTCCCTCCAAATACGATAATCTGCAACACAGACGCGGCGTGGGAGGCAAGCACGAAAGCCTCGGGGTTAGGATGGATCTTCACGATCCCAGGCGCCCGATCACAACAGGGATTCCAATCGCACCTGCATGTCCGATCGGCGCTCCAAGCGGAGGCTCTAGCGATCAGGGAAGCTCTCAAACACGCCATTCATCTTGGCTACACCAAAATCTGGCTGAGATCAGATTCAAAAGGGCTCATCGAAGCCATCGTTTCAATCACAAAACCGAAGGAAGTCTACGGAATCCTATCGGATATTGAAACCCTATCATCTACATTCCTTTTTTGCTCTTTCTCGTTTGTTTCAAGAACACTTAATGGGCCAGCGGATGCAATAGCAAAGTCTGCCTTATGTAATCTGAACTCTTCTTGGGCGCCTTTTCAATATAATGCATCTAGTTGATCAAAAAAAAAAAAAAAACGGTTCGTTGTAAAAAAAAAAGGATAAAGGTTAATCATTTCTTCAGGGGATACAGCTGGATTTTGTACCATATTCATATGAGATGCACAAACATTACGTTAGAGTATGATTATCAAAGAAGTTAAACAAAACTCTCATTAAAAAAAACTATCATTCACAACAAATAGAGCAAAAGTTTTTGTTGTATTTAAATACTCTATATTTTTTTTTTGTCAAACAAATACTCTATATATATTCTCATATTTTGAAGAATAAAAAGACAAGTGACAAAATTGATTACTTTGTGGACCCCATAGTTTATACAAAGTTCCAAAATTTCCTCTCTTCTTTCCTGATTTTACATAATTTCTCCCATGCTTCAGTTTTCACAAAACAGCCCAGCCCCCCCAAAAAAAAAGAAGTACATCTTTCTTTCACGTTTCACAGAGAAGATTTAAGTTTTGAATGTCATACACCCCAAAAGAAGCTCTCTTATCTCTGGAGTTGAATATCCATCTTCCTCTTCTCTATGTTCTCCATTATAGATCCTATTATAACAAATATAAAAAAAAAAAATAAGACAGCGTTCAAAATCTACAAACATGTTAAAAACGGATTTACATAAATCAACGAGAATATTTTGAGGAACCAAGAGCTACAACTTAGACTTACCAGGAGGATAGCAAACAGGAGGATCTTCAAAGAGAGAGCGAGAGATTTGTTTATGAGCAACACCAATATCAAAAAGAACAAGTCCAGAAGATGAATCATTCACTGCAATGCCTTTGACTGGCAACCAAAGAAAAAGCTCTTCTTGTGTTAAACCTTGAAGCCCAACAAGCCCACCATAGCTAAGATTTGCTTTAATCACACTATCAAAGTATACTCTGTTTTCGAACCGAGCAAAACAAGGATTCTGTAAATGAACTTCGAGTTCCCCAGTCTTTACGTCTAGACTGTAACTCTCCACGTTGTCGGGGAACAACCCACCTGGTAAACCACGAGCTTCAAGAAGGTTTCGGATTGAGGATTGAGAAGATGGAGTGATGAATGGGAGTAGTAGAAGAAGAAGAAGAAACAGAGACATTTCTTCTTTTTTTGGTTGGATCTTGAGATTTGTGTTTTTGAAAGGTTTAAATGATCAAAAATGTTTTGGCGTTCTGTTTTTGTCAAGAGAGTGGAGAAATGAGTTGTCATTTTTAGCTTATGAGCTGGTTAGCAATGAGTGGTGATTATTCAAAAATACACAATATTAATAATATTTATTTCATACTATGTAATGATTTTATTAAATAATTCACGTAATATTGAATAAACAATATTATGGGTTGTATAGTCTAATTATGGGTTGTATTCTCTAACTATGTGAAATCATAGGGTCTAACTGGTGACCATCTCGGGAATAGTAGGAACGAAAAGGAAAAGAATTGATGGGAATAAAATTATGGGAATGATGAGGAACGGTTATTCCATATCAAATTTAGTGAGGAATAAATTTGTTCTTTAATTCTCTACAATAAAAGGAATGAGAAGGAATGAAAAGGAATGACTATTCCTAATGAATGGTAAAATTTGTTAGGAACATTAAGGAATGCATTATTCCTTTTCATTCCTTGGTCACCAGTTAGACCCGTAGTCTTTTGCCTTTACGTAAAGCCATGCTGAACTAATTGACGTGGTAACATCCGCAAATCACGGTTTGTTTCCTGGAAACACTATAATGGATTGTATATTAAAAAAGATTACAATGTTTTCTCTTTAAAACATAAATTAGTGGATTGTAAGTACCAATCATGGTTAAGTGTATTACACACATTATTCATTTATTTTTTGGTAATCAATTATTCATATATATATTAATATATATATATATATATTTTTTTTTTGGGGTAAAATTCTTCTCTTTTTCCTCTTAATTCCATCTCAAAAACAGAATACAGACCCATTACAATGGTAATAAAAAAATAATATTGATTATTAAAGAAACTACAAGGGATCATAAATTTCTGACGAAATTCACCATCTAATCTTTGATTATGAAGTATCTCTGCTACGGAATTTGTGAAATAATATTGTTTTCTTTGTTTCGTCAAGTCAGTCACCCATTTAGACATTATTCTTTGTCTTGTCTAAGAATTGTACAAGAAACGTGGGCTGTGGGACCAGACAGTCTTAGACCGAACCGAAAATGTCGGTTGAAATATTGCAATTTGAATGAGAAAATGCAATAACGAAACGTCAAATAATTCGAGTACTTCTAAAACCTTTGTCCATGGGACTAAAGTTACAGCAAACTTCAATAGAAAACATTAACGGAACCATGGATCACAGTCGGTGACGGATCTAGAAACTTCAATAGGGGCACAGTCACACTATTATAAATAAATTATATAATTTAGTATTAACTTTTTGATGTTATATATTAGACAAATAATTAAATATTTAATTGAAAGTATTAAATTTATATTTTTTTGTTTGTGAAAAAATGCTTAGGTTATTTTAAAAATTTATTCTCTACCCACTCTTCTAGTTAGTATGAAAAATTTGAAGAAAATAATGAACTAATATCAAAGAGCAAGAAGCAAAAAAAAAGTCATGCAAGACAGTTTTTTTTTTGTCGACAAGATACAGACTCATATAGACTCTGTGAACCAAACCGGGAGCTCCGCATCCATGTGAACGACAAAAGACGATTGCTTCCTTGCACTACGTGCTAAGCTGTCCGCCCTTTTATTTTGTGTTCGTGGTATATGCACAAGCTCTGAACTAGTGAAACTTCTCTTCAAGTGAATAATATCTTCTAAGTAACTTGCAAAGGTTGGCCACTCCTTTCGGAATACGAAAACAGGACATCACGTGGTTTGGTAAAGCCGTCGCCACTGATTTTATGATAACCTCTTTTCCCCCCTTTGTGAAGAATTTAAAAGTCCATCCATTTATCATATTATTTAACCGTTCCTGAACAAAACCAAACACCTGTGTTTTTGGGCCCCCCAGATTTTCTGGAATTCCTAAATACGATCCCATACCACCTTGGTTTTGAATCCCTAGGACATCTCGAAGTTCATGTTTGATAGATTCATCAATCTTATGTCCAAACTGAATTGATGATTTTTCAAAATTTATCTGTTGTCCTGATACCACTTCATATTCTTTCAAAATCCGAAGAATTGTCTGACACTCTTCCTTTTGTGCTTTACAAAAGAAAAGACTATCATCTGCAAAGAGTAAATGCGAGATCGGTGGACAAGCCCTCGCAACCTTTATACCCGTCAATAACTTTCCTCTTTCTGCCTTCTTAATATTTGCCACCAAAGCCTCTGTGCACATAATAAACAAATATAGAGATAGAGGATCCCCTTGCCTAAGTCCCCGCTGTGGAATAATATGTCTTTTTGGTTGTCCATTTAAAAGTACTCTGTACTGTATTGAAGAGATGCATCCCATCATTAAGTGAACCCAATGAGAATCAAAACCCATCTTGGAGAGGAGCGCTTGAATAAATTTCCATTCCACCCTATCGTATGCTTTGCTCATATCCGTTTTGATTGCCATAAACTTACCCTGACATGATTTATTCGTCCTCAGACCATGAAACATTTCCTGAGCAATAAGAATGTTATCCGAAATCAACCGTCCGAGCACAAAAGCCGATTGTGTCTCCGATATCAATGCCGGAAGGCACGCCTTCAATCTCTGACATAAAACCTTTGAAATAATTTTGTATCCAACATTACACAGACTAATTGGTCTAAGCTCTGTCATCTTTGTCGGTCTTTCCTTTTTAGGGATCAAGCATATATTCGTGATATTTAACCTTTCATCCAAATCCCCTGTGGACAAGAAATTATTTACCATATCCACTATATCCGTTTTAATAATATGCCAAGAGTGCTGGAAGAAAAGAGCCGTCATTCCATCTGGCCCAGGAGCCTTCTCCGGATGCATCTTAAATAGAGCTTGCCTAACTTCCTCCTCCGTTGCCAAACGAATCAAACGGGCATTCATCTGTGGCGTAATTGAAGGTGCGATGTCCTCTAAGAAATCATCAAACTCAGCTGGAGAGCTGGTTTCAAATAAATTAACAAAATAGTCTACAGCCACCTTCTCCACCCCTTGTTCCTCTATTATCCAATTTCCATTATTATCATAGAGACCCACAATCCTATTACGAGTGCGACGTTGTTTTGTAAGGGCATGATAGAAAGCAGTACTTCTATCCCCTGCTGTGTTCCACATATTACGATTCTTTTGTTGCCAATATTCCTCCTCATCCTTATAAGCTTCTTGTAATTTCCGTGAAACCTCTATAATATCCTCTTGGGTCCTGTTATCATCCATTTGAACCTCCTCTAATGCCTTTTGAAATTCGCCGATCTTCTCCTTTCCATAAGGTGGATTATTTTTCCGCCATGTGGAGATTTCATGTCGACAATTTGTTATTTTGGATACCAAATCACCCGTCCTGTCTGGTTCTCCCCCTGTCCTTTCTCGCCAGCCTCTCTCTATCGTATCTAGTAATCCCTCCTGGCCAATCCATCTTTTATCAAACCTAAACTGACCCCTTCTCCTTTTGATTTTATTCTCCAGAAATGCCACCACTGGCCTGTGATCAGATCCCACCATTCGTAAATATTCTGTATAGGAACACGGAAATAAAATGTGCCAATCCTCATTCGCTAGAGCTCGATCTAACCGACACCTAACCATCTTTTTATTCCTTCTCCCTTGCCAAGATAGTTTATTCCCTCTGGCGGGGAACTCCAATAACCCCGAATTCCTAATCATGTTATTAAAAGGAATGAAGGATTCTGCACTTCGTAGATTCCCTCCATCCTTTTCATGATTACCCGTAATTTCGTTTAAATCATCTATAATAAACCACGGATCCGACCTTGCCAAGCCATATCTAGTCAATCTTTCCCAAACTTGCTCTCTCAGTTTCTGTACCGGCTCTCCATAAACGAAAGTCATAAAGACTATTTTCCCCATAATTACTGCTTCCACATCAATCATTCGATTGCTTGTGTACAGAATTTTGATTTGATGCTCATTATTGTAATAAAGAGCTAAACCACCACTTCTACCAATAGGGTCTACCGTAACCAAATTGTCATACCCAAAATGAGATTGAAACCCCTGCATAAAATCCAAATCCTGTTTTGTTTCCGAGAGAAAAAGAAAATCTGGTCTATGAAATTGCCATATTTCTCGAAGATAACTTATCGTCCATTTTCTCCTGGCACCTCTACAATTCCAACTTAACACTTTCATCAAATTTTATTTTATTTTTTTCCTCCGGGCTTAAAGAGACCCTATCAAAACCAACCGCTGCCATTATTTTATTTTTATTCCTGCTGCACCTATTGAAAATTAAATTGTCAACCGTGACAACCCAATTCTGTTGTATGAACCCACCACTTTTCCACCGACCCAGTAATTGTTTAGATAGAAATCTAACACAAACATAAAAAAACTCGTGCAGCAGTTCTCCTGAATATGAATTTCTATAAAGAAAACGTGAATCCTCTGTTTATAAAATACAAACCAATTAGCCCATAAAATTATTCCTGTCACCTTTATGAACCAAATGAAAATTCCCACTGTTCCGTTACCCAACCAACTCCATTCCAAGCTGATTAGTGCTAGGTTTAAAGAGACCCAGCACCCCACTCTATTGTCAAGCCTACACCAAACCTGTATCATCCATAACTCAGATCCTGACCATAAACCTCTCTTTCGTCTGGTATAAAGATAGATAGACCCCCATTTGGAGCCCTTATGAAATGCAATATAAATAGCAGAACCAATTTGTATGCCATACCCACAATCCAATCTAAACAACCAGTAAGAAAAACTTCCAGTTTTATTTCTTGCAATGAAAACAAGACGGGTCACCCCCGAGCCCCACAAGAAGAGCAAACGAAAATAAGAAAAAACCTTACAACCATTGAAAACACAAATGCTCCTAGAGCTTATTAAAGACCAAAATAAAAGAAAACCAAAGCTCTCCGCCATCACCCGGAGATAGTGAAAACTACTGAAGGTCGTAACAATCATTTAGGATTCTGATTTCCATCTGTCAGGGTTTGATGTCCCCTTCCCCTCCATGCGTTTGTTACCCCCTCCAGTACGAGCACCCGTCTTAGCTGCAGCACGTTTGCGCGGGGAGAGCAAGGCATTAACATTTCTCAGTTTTGTGCTTCCCATCGTTCCCACTGGCTGCTTGAATAGCCTTTTACGTGTCCCCTCCACCTTTGCCAACTCCGAGCCTACTGCCATATCACCGTGTGGTATCTCAGTCTCAAGCTCAGCCACCACCAGCCCCGAGTCCTCTTCCTGATCCTTCATGTCCTCCTCCAGCAAGCTCTCTGAAAATTCCTGGTCATCAAACTCAGCATCCATATCAATCCCATGCTCTAATAAACTAGCTTTGATCTCATCCATATCCATTGTTGGGGATGGATTGTCACCACCCACAAGGCCCAGCGAACAGGAAGCCCATTACTATCGACGAGAGGACGATCGGCTCAGAGCCGACTCCCGACGAGCCGCGACTCGGCTCGTGACTGCTTTAGCTAGAAGACGAGTAGCCGAAGAGAGCGACCAAACGGCTTGGGCCGAACAGTCATTGCGATTGGGCTTGTACATAGAAAGGCCCACGACCAGAGGGGGATGAATTAGGTCAAGATCAACCGACCTAAGGGACTATATAAAGGGTTGAGGACAAGAAGGAAAGGCATCACCACTTAGACACACAGACTTGCGGCTAGATTAGGGTTTCCATTACTCTCTTTGTATCTCGCCGCTTTCTCTTGTACTTCCGGCTAGGAGCTTACCGAGCATCGACTAGCCGGCTTTCTTACTCTTGTACCCTCGTTATTCCGACTCTAATAAAACGTCTCTGTTCATCCCACTCTTGAGTCTTTTACTTTCTGTTGACCAAACTCACCTCAAACAATTGGCGCCCACCGTGGGGCCGATCAGAGTAACGTTTCTTAGGCCGATATGACGATTGGTGACTCGAACCCCGGCACTTCCGGCGAAGCAACTGAGCTTACGCCTCCGCCTCCTCCTCCTTTCTCTCATCGGACTTCATGAGCTCCGTGATGGCTCGTCTCGCGCATCAAGAAGAAGTCCAGAAAACGACGAACGAGCAGCTCGCTGCTCTTGTAGCTGCCCTCACTGCTCCTGCTGGACCGACAAACCGTTCCCAGCCCGTCTGCCGGCATCTTTTCCCTCCAACGCCGGCGGAAGACCGCGCCGTGGCCGAATCTGACCCTAACGGTCCTCCTGCCGTATACCCTGCTCCGACGACAGCAGATCCGACGACGATTCGCGAGATCGCCGAGCTCAAACTCAGCCTTCAACAAATGAGCTCGCAGATCCACCAAGCGACGAGCGCAGCCCCTCAGATCGACAGCGTCAACGCCTCTTCCCGAGCAACCGCCTCGTCCTTTGCACGGACTGCGTCCTTTAGAGCCCGGGTCGCGCGTTTGTTGGTCCTTTTCTGCTTACGAATCAACTCAAACGCTCCCTTCAGCTCCTCATCGTATTTCCTGACCAGGACGTTCCAGTCCCCGTGACTCTGCATAACGAGCAAAAATAAGTAACGTCAGCCAAACAAATGGGAAGAAGAAGAGGTAGAGTCAGGAACCCGATTTACCATGATAGAAGTACGAGAGGCAAAGTTGTATTCTTCCTTGAAAATCAAATCCTTGACCGGCGGCAGCTCGCCTCGATCTCCCCTGAACTGACGAACCAAACGACCGCACTCCTGTTCGTCATGCGCTAAAGGGACATCGCGATCGTAGGAGAAGGAGACCTTATCCGGACAACCCTTCTTCTTCTTCCTCCTCTTTTCTGAGACGACAACGGTCCCTTCGGCGACCTGAGGAGCGGATTCACCATGCACGTCATCGCACTCCGGGACCAACGATTCCCCGGAGCGGGAAGCATCCACCTGCTCATCATCCAGCTCTTGGGAAGAGCCCCGAGGAATCATTTCAGCGGCTCTTTTTCTTCTTTTCTTCTTGTCCTTCTTTCGAGCCTTTGGTGAAGTTACAGGTGGATCTTCATCACGGCTGCCAGCGGGCAGCGACTCGGGAACCACTTCATCCTTGGAGCCGCCACTCGGCTCCAGGTCCCTAAGCTCACCTTCCTCGACGGACGAGGACCGAATCGCGGAAGGATCACCCCTCGCCTTTTTCTTTCCCCTCTCCGATCTAGAATGTCCTTCGGGAGAGCCATTACCAACGTTCGCTTCCTCGGCGGCCGTACTCTCCTCCTCGCGCTGCCTTTTTCTGTTGGTTTTCCTCACCAACTGAGCATCAGCGTCCGACTCGGTCGCGCTTGGATCTCTTAGATCAGGCGAACCCGCGGTAACAGGCTGCGGCTTCTTCGCGAAGCCGGCTTTCTTCCCGACCACCAGACTCAAATTCGGCAAAGTCCTCATCGCTCTTGCTCGATTTATTTCTCTCTGCTCAGCCGAATTGAACAAATTGAGTCTCTTCGTCTTCTTCGTGATAATGGGGATCGTATCCGAACGCCAGACCTCTACGACGAATAAAAGAGAAATCAAATTCTATAGCAAAGTATGCATCGAGCAGAGGAAGTCGCAGAAGAAAGGACTTACGTTGGCTAATCCACCCAATCGATCGACGAATCCTCTGATAGGAGAACTTGTCCCAATGATCCTGTTTCTGTGATGCGATCAGACGCGCGCTCTCCAAAAAGTCCTCCTCGTACTCTGCAGTGTTCGGAAGAGCAACTGCGAAGAAAGACAAACAGGAGTTAGAATACGGGAAACGGAAAACGGAACTGACGGGTACTCTATACCCATCTCTCGGGTCCATAAAACACGGTAGCCGGTCTTCAGCGGTTCTTCGAACGCAGCCCTGTCGGATTTGACGTAGAAGTAGGACCGCTGCCAATTATTCGTCTTAGTCGGATAGCCAGTCACCACATTATAATTAGGACGGATCTTCAACGAAATCAGCCCGCCCTTTATCTTCGCCGACACCAGCTCCTCGAAAGCTCGAACGTTGAGGGGAACACCGGCTTCCGCCCCAATAATCGTTAGTGCGACGGCCAGCCGCCACGCACCGTTCAAAAACTGACTGAGGGCGACTCCCCGGCGCATCGTGAACGCAGTGATAAGTCGGGGAATCGGAAACCATAGCTTGGTGTCCCCCTCAAAATACGACTCGTAAACGCATTGGTACCCCTTCGGGGGAGACCAAGGCCGCTGGTCGCTCCTCGGAATTATAAACGTAACTCCCGCCGCGTCGCGAGCTCGCAGAAGTCTTGTCACCGATTCGACGGTCGATCTCGTCTTCAGGACGTCCCGCCAGTCCTGGCCTTCGACAACCGAAGGACGTATGCGCTCCCGATCAAGCGGAGGCTGCTTCTCGAAGATATTCCCCGGATAAAAGCTTACGGGGATCATCTGATCGTCAGTATGATCGCGACCGTCATCGTCTCCCCGCGATTGCACCATCGATTCCGAGATCAGGACACGCTGAGCCCGACTCAGGTTCTCCGTATCCATCATCGCTTCGCGATGAACCGCCTCTTGGCTTCCCTCCGACCCACGGACCGTCTCTAAGTCGTCACTGGATCCCGACGAAGCCGCGCGCATCTTGCCTTTTTGTTCCCGAGAAAGTTTCTTACTTGTTGACATACCGAGTAAGCGATAAAAACGAGAGCAGAAGAAAGAGAGAGAAGCGACTTAGAGAGAGAGAGAAAGTACCTGAGGACTGCGGAAGAATGAGAGACCTCAAGGCAAATCTCTTATTTATAGGGAAGGGTGCGCGCGCTCAACGAGGTGCCATAATTAGCCCTAAACGGGCCTAAATGGGCCTCTAGACGGGCTCGCGCGTTGATCCCAAGTGCGACGCTTCGACTTCCCGATCCAAAACCTAGCGACGGTTTGGCTTTTTTGCCAAAACCAGCGACGGTTCGATGTCACATCGCAAACCGGATACGATCGAATTCCCGGTTTAAAGGGTCGTTGTTCGGTATCAATTTTGGCGATTTATACCAAACAACAGAGGTCGACTGCTCGTAGCGGCGGATTAGCGGATCCTTTAGTCGAACGATTCCTGGAATAATCATCGAAGTCAGCAACAGTCCTCCTGTTCTTCGAGCCCCAAAACAACTAGTTCATGGCGATCGTTTGCTCGACTCGACAATGAACTAGGAGGGGACTTATTGTTGGGGATGGATTGTCACCACCCACAAGGCCCAGCGAACAGGAAGCCCATTACTATCGACGAGAGGACGATCGGCTCGGAGCCGACTCTTGACGAGCCCCGACTCGGCTCGTGACTGCTTTAGCTAGAAGACGAGTAGCCGAAGAGAGCGACCAAACGGCTTGGGCCGAACAGTCATTGCGATTGGGCTTGTACATAGAAAGGCCCACGACCAGAGGGGGATGAATTAGGTCAAGATCAACCGACCTAAGGGACTATATATAGGGTTGAGGACAGGAAGGAAAGGCATCACCACTTAGACACACAGACTTGCGGCTAGATTAGGGTTTCCATTACTCTCTTTGTATCTCGCCGCTTTCTCTTGTACTTCCGGCTAGGAGCTTACCGAGCATCGACTAGCCGGCTTTCTTACTCTTGTACCCTCGTTATTCCGACTCTAATAAAACGTCTCTGTTCATCCCACTCTTGAGTTCTTTTACTTTCTGTTGACCAAACTCACCTCAAACATCCATTACATATCCATCAGTTACTTCCTCTGATTCCTCTACCATTTCCCTAACCGTTTGTAAACCCATGTCCACATCAACAGGATTCGAAATTACCTCTGTCCCCTCCGCCTCTGTGTTAGAGAGAGCATCTTGAAACTCCTGCGATGGAGAAATCTGAACCTCCCGGTTCTGTGGAACTGCCACATCTGCCTTAATCTCCCCCTCTCCGGTCCTTCCTCTATAATCTCACTCGTCTTTCCTTTATCAGAGCTGCCACCAACAAGTTCGCCCTGTTCCCTGCCTCTGCGTTCCTCATTGCGAGTGTAGGTATGTCGAGAGCCCTCACTGCCCCCATTGTAGGCTCCCCGTTTGCTTGAACCTTGCCTATGCCCCTTCTCCGCAACCTTGACCCATTGTGCCTCATTATCATCCTGCACCTTACCTTTTCCTTTTCCATATACATGGCGATTGTCAGAGTTTTGATGTTGCTCACACAATTATATTTAGGGGTTGTATTCAATTATATTTTGTTCAATTTCATAGTGTTTTATGAAATTTTAAATTCAATAACACTGAATTTTTTTTTAAAAAAAAACACGTTTAACAACAGCTTTGTCATTTTAATATAAATCACTTCAAACTTCTATTTGAATACGACCCCTAAATGAAACGTGATTTTTCACGTAATCTATCCTATGGTGCATTTAACTGACAATCGCGATTGTCAGAGTTTTGATCTTAAATCATTATCATCCTGCACCTTACCTTTTCCTTTTCCATATACATCGCGATTGTCAGAGTTTTGACATCAGAATTTGGTTCGCTCACACAATTCACTCAATCCACCAAGCAACTAACTACCTTCTCCGATTACAATCATCTTGTATTTATACTCTTCTTCATTCCATTATTTGTAATTGTTTATTCTTCTTATTTTGCAGGTAACATGTGTTGCGGAATTTATAGTTTTAATATACTTGTTGAGTCAATCGTAACTTTAACAAGATTTTGCTGGAGGATTTATACCATCTCCTGGTCCCTTGATCTTTCCCATTAATTCAATCATTGTTAATAACTCAAGAATTTTTCACCCAGTTCATGGTCGCACCACTACATCTAGGGTGGATTCAGGATCCACAACATCCACTATGAAGTATCAGAAAGTACATCTGATGCGGTGTACAAGATCATAAATCTCTCTGTTCTCGGTATAAAAACCCTAGAGAGTATACAGAGATTACAAAAGAAGTAGATGGCTAAGCCTAGAATACATATATATGTCTAACTTACTCTATCTCTCCAAGAGACGCCATGAAAGCTCCCCTGAGACTTGGGGCTTCAGCCTCCTAGAGGCTTAACTTAGAAATTCCTCTCATGATCTATCATTCTTTGTATGTCAACAATTAACCTAATGAGCTTCGATGATTGAGACCATAGATTGTCTGCATGTGACTTTTGCAAGTCGGCCTAGCTGATGAACAAGTCTGATGGACTTGACCAAACCTCAATAAACTCCACCTGTTTGGTCCAAGTCCATAACCCTTCCTTTGTGTTGACACCTCCTGATGCTTGAGTAAGCATGCTCATCTCCTACATCGCCTTGTCTTCTCTTATCTCTTCTCACTTCTCTCAGCTCCATCTTGAACCAAGCTTGAAGTCCTTTCATGATCTTCTTAAACCCTGCATAAGCTTACACTTATATACCACAACCGTATAAGTGGATTAAACACTTAAACCCACTTAGCCCCACAATGAAAATAAACATCACTCTTGATGAAGGGTATGTGATAATCCCATTGCCATTATGAATTTCCATCACCTTCATCTATTGTCTTGAGTTCCGAACTCAGCTGATACACTCCAAGTGTCAAGCTCAACTCCTCATTGACGTTGTGTTACTTCATATCTTATTCTTCTCGTGAACTTATCAACAGCACAGCCTTGCTGTCAAAATCACGAACCTGTTCAAGTGCTTGAACAGAAGCCTGAACATCTTTCTGCAAGTTGATTTCCTCCTTGGCCTTTCAATTCCACTCATGTGCACTGAGCCTTGAACCAAATTTCCTAAATTCTTTGCAGTTACCTGCAAACCATATATGCTTCAGACCTGAAACAACCTCTGATTCCCTACTTGTAAAAAACACTCCAGACTTGAACAAGTTTTGTACTGTTGTTGCTCTGAACATGACCCGCCATCCAACCATCACTGCTAGACAGACTTTCGACCCAACCTTTGTTCACCCTTCCTGTTGTTAACATAAATTGCTACCACAATTCTCCTTGAATCAACTGCAAACCCTTGAAGTCACTCATGCTCCATATCTCTGAAACAGTCTTTGACTTATCCTTAATGTTTTTGAACATATTACACTTGAGCATCACTTTGTACCGCTACTATGACAAGTAGGTCATGCCGCCTAAAAACCACATGATTAGGAAGTTTTTCGACACAAATATCTTTGCCCCACCATCTGATCAACATGTTCTGCAACAACAGAACCCCACTAACAGATTTAGACCCCACTGCAAGTTAAGTGAACTGAGCCTCATACCATCTTCACCATGATACGCCTTGGCTCTTCTCATGAGCTGCATGTGATATTATATCTAGAATCCCTGTTATCCCTCATTTACTCAGCTGTGAATTCATTATCTCAATACCCTTCTTGTATTGAGATGTCTCTAATACCGAAACCTGTGCATCACCATCAACGACATGAACATGCCTATTAATCATTGAATATGCCATTAGCCAATGGACTTTCCTGCGGAAAGTGCCTCTCTCTGGTGCGAACATATATCCAGAACTACAATTGTAATTTTCCTTGCATTTAGACCTTCATGAAGCTTTTTTCAGTTCCATGACTTGAGCTATGAACCTGCTTATGGAGAACAAGTGTTACCCTTCCTGAGATGAACAAACTGCAAGACAATTCCCTGCAATCCTTACAATGTCTTCCAACAGTTTCTTACTTTGCTTCATCTCACTGTGGGAACCGAAATTCGACACCGTCAATATTTCGTATAAATAAGGAAACTAGGAAAACCCTAATTTCCCAGAAGGTCCCGGATTTCTGAGAAACCACATGTCAAGCAATCAGAACACGGTAACAACGGAAAAATAAAATATAAAACGTAAAAAAGAGAGCAAGAAGGGTTTTATTCCGAATCTGCGTATAAGCGTGACAACAACAGGACAACGTTCTTCGTCTACAAGAGCTGTCGGCGAGATCCCTAGTTCTAATACCCGAAGGTGGCTAAACCTAATTGAGTCGCAGCTCGAAAACAAAAACAAAAAGTTGCCTAAATTGCTCTAAGTGCTCATTTGCTCTGGAAAAAGTGATGCCTCTATGCCTCTCGCCTTGAACTCCTTATATACTCCCTCCAAGGTCGGTTTACGCTTCCCCCTTTTGCCCTTAAGCCGTCATAATCAAAAAATGGGAATATTCCATTTTTCCGATCTTCATGATTATCTGCGGAAAGTTTCCATTTTTTCCGCGGAAACTGATGCTTATCCTCCAAGCATAAACCGTCATAAGGTTTATGGGTTTTTAAGAAATCTCAAGTGGGCCTCGAATCAAGTTTAGGACCTCTTTTGGGCCGTATTTTTGATTCGAGACTTTTTTACGATTTTTCCGATAAGGTTAAGTTTCCGCGGTTTTTATCGCAAACAAAACGGACGATTCCATTTGATCGAGAGATCAAGAAACGGATAGTCGTGAGTTGCGGAGAACGGATATACGGATAGTCGAGAATGCATAGTTTTACGTCGTATCATCGTTTCGAAAGACTTTGGACGTTTCGAAAAATGATCGATGTACGGATACTCGCTCGCTATTGCGACCGAACTTTGTCCGCAGCTCGGTCGCTATGGCGACCAAGCTTGTTCCCGAGCCCGGTCGCTATAACGACCGAGCTTTGTATGGCATTTAATTCCGCTTCTCTTGTCTGTATAATTCTCAGCAAGACGGACGCTCTGAAAGGATGTCACAGACCATAAACAACAAGGTTCGTACACTCCTATTCCAAGCTAATCTCCCTTCTTCGTTTTGGGTTGAAGCTCTGCACACTGCTGTGTATCTTCTAAACATCTTACCATCAAAAGCTATTCAAGATCACACGCCTTACACCACTCTCTTCAAAAAGCCTCCTAACTACTCTCATTTAAAGGTATTTGGCTGTCTCTGCTATCCTAACCAAAACAATCCCACTAAACACAAGCTTTCTCCTAGATTATCACGGTGCATCTTTCTTGGTTATCCCCAAGACCATAGAGGATTTCGCTGTTATGACTTGAGCACTCGTAAAATCATTCTTTCGTGTCATGTACGCTTTGATGAGACTTCTTTTCCTTATCCAAACACAACTCCTCGAGTCGAGTCGTTCTATGACTTTCTCGATCTGGATTCCGAGCCATCTGCTCTGTTTCGTCAAATTCTCGAAAATTCTACACCTTCGGTACCCACTTCACCGGAGATACCAGCCTCATCCCAGGCGCCAACTCAAGTACGCCAAGCTGCTACTGAGGCACCAAGGCATGCCATGACCATTCGCTCTAAAGATGAGACTCGCAAGAGAAAACAAATAATGTCTTTGCACACAAACACATTCTCTCCTTTACCAAAAAATCATCGCCAAGCTCTTGCTGATCCCTTTTGGAATCCACCTATGAACGATGAGTACAGTGCTATTATTAAAAGTAAAACTTATGATTTGGTACCTCGACCACCTGGTGCAAATATAATCAACTCTTTGTGGCTTTACAAACATAAATTTGATGCTAATGGTGTTTTTCGGAAAGCAAAGGCTAGACTTGTTGCAGATGGAAAAACACAGGAACAAGGAATTGATTTTACAGAGACCTTTAGCCCAGTAGTCAAGCCTGCTACCATACACACTCTGCTACACATCGCTCTTGTTCATGATTGGCCGGTGAATCAACTAGATGTTCAGAACGCTTTCTTGCACGTCAAGCTTGAGGAGACTGTATATATGTTTCAGCCACCGGGGTTCGTTGACAAATCCAAGCCAAATCACGTGTGTAAGTTAAACAGATCCATCTATGGTTTGAAGCAGGCTCCACGTGCGTGGAATGCCAGATTTGTCTCCTTCATCACCAAACAAGGATTCAAACAGAGCAAAAATGACACGAGCTTGTTCATTTATGCAAATGATGGAATGAGGGCGTACCTGATTTTATATGTCGATGACATTGTCATTACTGCCTCCACATCTCAGCTTCGCAACACAGTTATCTCTGGCTCTCTGCACTGAAGAAAGAGTTTCCGATCACAGATGAGGGACAGATCAGTTCTTTCTTAGGCATCTCTGCAAAATTCAGTGACAAATGTCTTTTCTTAAATCAAAGTCGCTATGCTGAGGAAATACTTGAAAGATCAGGAATGCACGATTGCAAACCGTGTGCAACTCCAGTAGACTTGAAGAAGAAGCTAAGTGATAAAGAAGGTAAGCCTGTCGAGAATCCTACAGAGTACAAGAGCTTAGCAGGTGCTCTTCAATATCTTACTTTCACACGCCCCCCCCCCCCCCCCCCCCCCCCCGACATCTCATATACTGTTCAACAAGTTTGCCTCTTCATGCACGATTCACGTGAACCACATCTTCTTGCTCTGAAACGAGTGCTCCGCTACATCCAAGGTACTAATTAAACAACTCGATCTTCAACTTCTAAAATATCAGAAGATGACTATGACAGCTTACTCCGATGCTGATTGGGCTGGTTGTCCATCTACCAGAAGATCGACGTCGGGTTTCTGCATCTATCTTGGAGATAACTTGATATCTTGGGCAGCAAAGAGGCAGCCAACCATGTCTCGATCTAGTGCATAAACAGAGTATAAGGGTGTAGCTAACGCTGTTGCTGAAGCTTGCTAGCTTCGAAACCTTCTTTTGGAAATGGACTTCCATATACCTCAGGCCACAATCATCTACTGTGATAACATCAGCGCAGTTTACTTGTCCTCAAATCCGGTCCAGCATTAGCGAACTAAGCACATTGAGATAGATATTCACTTTGTCAGAGAGAAAGTCCAAATTGGTCAAGTCTGCATCTTGCACGTACCGTCTGTGCTCCAATACACAGACATTTTTACTAAAGGGCTTCCCTCCTCTCTGTTTAATACCTTCCGTTCCAGTCTCGGCGTAACATGAACTCGACGCTTCGACTGCGGGGGAGTATTAGATACCTTAGAATATGTCAAATATTTTGTATGTTATGTTTGAGTAAATATAGGGAGATCCCACTATTCTTGTAACAGAACCTTGTATATATTCAAGTGATCAATACAATGTACATTCAAGGGAAATAGTTTGTCTAAGAAATACACCCCCTAAAAAACTGCAAGAAACTAATATGTCAAGAAACAAAATGTTATAATAAAATATTATATCAAGGGAAATCGAACCCTTCACACAAGCTAAAAATGAGGCACACTGAAACAACCAAGATATTTGACCAGAAAACACAAATGTTTTTTTTTTAGAAAAACACTAATGTTAAAACACAAAATATATACAATGAGTCGGGGGCACGTGACCCCATACCCATTAACATGTGTCCGCCCCTTATCACAGTGCATGCGATTAGTTTAAACTAATGTCATTGTTCTTCTCCGTTTACAAAAAATATGATAACGTAGATTTCAAAAGCTAAATTTTCATGTTATAAAAAAAATATATTCATATATCTACAAATTTTACTTTCAGGATGCTAAGCAAAAACAATTTACGTTCATGACGTGCCAAAACTCTTGCAAGAATAGCGGGGATGAGGAAACCATAATTCTCTAACAACAATCTTCACTCAGTCCACCAAAAAATCACGTTTGGAAGGTAAAGACATAAGAACTTGGGTGTTACAAAAAAAAAAAAGACATCAGAATTTGGTTCGCTCACACAATTCACTCAATCCACCAAGCAACTAACTACCTTCTCCGATTACAATCATCTTGTATTTATACTCTTCTTCATTCCATTATTTGTAATTGTTTATTCTTCTTATTTTGCAGGTAACATGTGTTGCGGAATTTATAGTTTTAATATCACTTGTTGAGTCAATCGTAACTCTAACAAGATTTTGCTGGAGGATTTATACCATCTCCTGGTCCCCTGATCTTTCCCATTAATTCAATCCTTGTTAATAACTCAAGAATTTTTCACCCAGTTCATGGTCGCACCACTACATCTAGGGTGGATTCAGGATCCACAACATCCACTATGAAGTATCAGAAAATACCTCTGATGCGGTGTACAAGATCATAAATCTCTCTGTTCTCGGTATAAAAACCCTAGAGAGTATAAAGAGATTACAAAAGAAGTAGATGGCTAAGCCTAGAATACATATCTATGTCTAACTTACTCTATCTCTCCAAGAGACGCCATGAAAGCTCCCCTGAGACTTAAGGCTTCAGCCTCCTAGAGGCTTAACTTAGAAATTCCTGTCATGATCTATCATTCTTTGTATGTCAACAATTAACCTAATGAGCTTCGATGATTGAGACCATAGATTGTCTGCATGTGACTTTTGCAAGTCGGCCTAGCCGATGAACAAGTCTGATGGGCTTGACCAAACCTCAATAAACTCCACCTGTTTGGTCCAAGTCCATAACCCTTTGATGAAGACATTGAACCTGACCTTACTGAACCTGACATTCAAGACATGATCAGCAACATTACCAAACCAGATACTGAGCAAGAAGTGTCCATACCAACCGTGTTCAAGGGAGCTATCACTAGACAAAGAGCTAAGATACTTCAACATAAATTTAATGAGAGCATGATACTTGCTTCTGATCTTGGCCAGGTTAAACAAGCTGAGGAGATTACTAAAGAAGTCATTAAGGGAGATGCCGAGAAGGAGGAGGAGCCAAAGGAGAGTCCTCAAGCATCCAGAGAAGTCTTTGGCCATTCATACCAGACCAAAGTCACAACCATTTGATGATCATTACCATAGAAGAACCCATTGCTTAAGAAGGTTCTTGAACAGAGTCTAGCTACTAGGCAAGCTCTTTGTGTGTGCTCTTTTCCTTGCTCTTGGTTTTGTCCCACGAGGTTTTCCGGAGGAAGGTTTTTAACGAGGCCACAGCTGGCTTAACACATCACCTTGAAGCATCTCGGTCCAAGACTAAGAAGACTCATTGCTTCTTTCTTTCCTTATTTGAACCTTAGTCTATTTTAAGTATTTCTTTTGCGTAACAAGGAGTTTGTTCCTTGAGTCTTTATATTGTTAGGCGAAACCATTTGGAGAGTCAGACTTGATATTTTATAAAACTTTTCTTTCAAAGAAAACCTAGTTCTCTCCCAAAAGAACTCGCCGCCTCCATTGCCTTGTGAGACCAGCACCTCCACGGCTTGAAGGTTCCCTTGTGTTGTATCACGAGCTCTCCATCTCTCGTGTGGTGCACTTCATTCCCCTGGTTCCATCTCTCACGGTTTCTCTTGGTTGATTAGATCAAACAAAAGAACCACCTCTTGATCTAGATCAGCTCCATCTCTCTTGCTTGGATCATACAGCCTTTGTCAGCCTAGGCTTGTATCATTTCTGGTATCAGAGCTGAAGTTCTTTCAGCATCAGGTTGTATCTATCTTTACTCTTGTCATAAATCGTGTTAGTTCTTTGTTTCTTTCATACATCAAAAAAAAAAAAGAAAAGAGATTGCATCAAAACCGTGTTCTTCAAGTTTTCCTTTTATTCATGCATTGATCGGATTTTTCCATTATTCAAAACCACAGTTTTCTTTTTTTTTTCTTTTGAATTTGCGAAAACTTGTCTTTTAAAACTCAAAAAAAAAAAAAATATAGAAGTTTTCTTTTCTTTTAGTGTTACCAATTTGTTGATCAAGTTTTGTTTAAATCCCTTCCATTGATCAAACCTAAGCTCTAAGTCTTTTACTTGCAGGTACAATGGGAGAGGTATCCGAGATGGCTACCATGATGCTAGCTCTCAATGCCATGAGAGATGAGATGAGGGAGTTGCGGCAAGACCTTGGAGATAGACTCACCAGAGTTGAGCAGAGACCCACGGTTCAAGCTACCCAAGCTAATGAGAGGCTTCCAACTCAACACCAGCAGTATCAAGCTCCTAACAACCGACGTCCTGGAGTGCTCTTCAATGATGTTCCAGAGGCTAGTACTAGGAACCAACAGAATGAAGGAGATACTGGTCAGCAACGTGATCCTTATCCTAGAGCAAGAGTTCAGCAAGAAGATTCTGAAGAAGAAGCAGAAGAGGAAGAGGATTACTTTCCTCCACCTAGAGTGCAACGGAGACCCATCCGTAATCCAAGATATGATGAGGATGACTATGCACCTCAACAGCGAGGACCTCGCCAGCAACACCACCACCAAGGAGCGGATCTATTAAAGATGACACCACCACAGTATGCTGGAAAGGTTGATCCTGAAGCTTACCGTGATTGGGAAAAGAGAATGGATCACATCTTCTCTTACTACAACCATCCTGGTCCCAAGAGAGTTGCTTTGGCAGTAGCTCAGCTCACGGACAATGCCTTATCCTGGTGGGATAGATTGTGCTCTGACCGTAGGAGAGGGCACTTGAGGCAACTAGACGCCTGGGTAGACATGAAAGATGCTATGAGGCTGAGGTTTGTGCCACAACATTACCACCGAGACTTGCATAGGAAATTCAGAACACTTAAGCAAGGAAGCAAGTCAGTTGAGGAGTACTATGAGGAGTTTGAGAAGTTAAGGAACCACCTTGATCTCAATGAGGATGAGGAGACGATCATGGCTCAGTTCATAGATGGGTTGCAAGATAGGGTGAGCAGCAAGGTTGAGAGACAAGCTTATGGAGATCTCAAAGACCTATTCCACATAGCCGTGCAAGCTGAGCAACACATCAAGAGGAAGAGCACCAAGGGCAGATCTCAATCCAACTGGAACTCCAACAACCACAGCAACTACAACAAACCAGTAGACAAGGGCAAAGGGGTTGAGGGAGACACTCGCTCAAAGTCTCAAGCTACTGATAACAACAAAGACACCAGGACAGAACCATCTAAGACTACCCCTCCTCAACGTGCTAGAGATATCACTTGTTTCAAGTGTAGAGGCCGAGGACATATGGCTAGAGAGTGTCCAAACCAGAGAGTGATGATGCTCACTGAAGATGGGTATGAATCACATGATGAGGATGCACCTGAGTTACAATCCGACTATGGAGAGATGCAATATCCCGACGTGGGAGAGAGCTTGATGATCAGGCGTGTGCTTAGTGTCCTATTGGAACCAGCTGAGACTATCCAAAGAGAAAACATCTTTCATAGTAGGTGTACTATTAAAGGCAAGGTATGTAACCTCATCATTGATGGTGGGTCTTGTACTAATGCCGCGAGTGCTTACATGGTTGATAAGCTTGGCTTAGTCAAGGTCCCTCATCCGCATCCATATAGGCTAAGATGGTTAGATGATAAGGTTGAGCTTCAGATTAAAGAGCAAGTTACTATTCCTTTTAGCATTGGTAAGTATCAGGATGAGGTAGTTTGTGATGTGGTGCCTATGCAAGCTGGTCATGTTTTGTTAGGTAGACCTTGGCAATGGGATAGAGAGACTAGACATGATGGTAGAACTAACATGTATACATTCATGCATAATAAGCATAAGATTAGTCTAGCTCCTCTCACTCCTGCTCAAGTTCATGAATTGCATTTGCAAATGGTTAAGGAGAAGGAAAAGGTTAAATCAAATTTCCTAATCCAGCCTAGCCATATAAGAAAGGCAGCTGCTACCAAACACACAATGCTACTAATGATCTTTAAGGAGCTTTTGAGTGCAGGTTCAGGTGAAGTGGAGTATCCACCAGAGATTACAAAGCTTCTAGGCAAGTTCAAGGACTTATTTCCAGAGGAGATCCCACACGGCTTACCCCAACTAAGGGGCATTGAACATCAGATAGATTTCATACCAGGGGCTGCTTTGCCAAACAAACCAGCCTATAGAGTAAACCCCGAGGAGGCCAAGGAGCTGGAAAGACAAGTTCAGGACCTATTGGACAAGGGGTATGTGAGGGAGAGCCTAAGTCCTTGTGCGGTTCCAGTCTTACTAGTACCAAAGAAGGATGGGACTTGGAGGATGTGTGTAGACTGCTGTGCAATCAACAACATCACCATCAAGTACAGACACCCCATTCCCCGGCTTGATGACATGCTAGATGAGCTAAGTGGAGCCACCATCTTCTCCAAGATAGATCTTAAGAGTGGGTACCATCAGGTAAGGATGAAAGAGGGTGATGAGTGGAAGACAGCTTTTAAAACAAAGCAAGGTCTCTATGAGTGGCTGGTGATGCCCTTTGGACTCACCAATGCTCCTAGTACTTTCATGAGACTCATGAACCACATCCTTAGACCCTACATCAGTAAGTTTGTTGTGGTATATTTTGATGATATTTTAATTTATAGTACAAACTTACTTGATCATGTGTCACATCTTGAGCAAGTACTAGAAACACTTCGTAAAGAAGGACTCTATGCAAACCTCAAGAAGTGCACATTCTGCACTGATAAACTTGTCTTCCTAGGTTTTGTTGTGAGTTCGCAGGAATTACAGGTTGATGAAGAAGGTTAGAGCAATCCAAGAATGGCCAGTACCCACAAGCATCAGTCAAGTCAGAAGTTTTCATGGGCTAGCTAGTTTCTACAGGCGGTTTGTTCAGGATTTCAGTAGCATAGCAGCACCTCTCACTGCCATTGTCAAGAAGAGTGTTGGGTTCAAGTGGGAGAAAGCTCAAGAAGAGGCCTTTCAGGCTCTAAAATACCGGCTAACTCATGCACCAGTTCTAGCTCTACCAGACTTTAATAAGACCTTTGAAGTGGAGTGTGATGCCTCAGGGATTGGAATTGGAGCAGTATTACTTCAAGGACGCAAACCAGTGGCCTATTTCAGTGAGAAACTCAGTGGAGCTGCTCTTAACTACCCTACATATGACAAGGAGTTATATGCCTTGGTGAGAGCTTTGGAGACATGGCAGCATTATCTACTCTCCAAGGAATTTGTGGTGCACACTGATCATGAGACCCTTAAACATCTCAGAGGACAAACCAATCTCAAGAGGAGACATGCTCGGTGGCTGGAGTTTATAGAAACCTTTCCATACATCATCAAGTACAAGAAGGGGAAAGATAACATTGTAGCTGATGCACTCTCCAGGAGACATGCCTTGATCGCCACAATAGAAGCTAAGGTGCTAGGATTTGAATTCATCAAGGAACTATATGGGGAGGATCCGGATCTTGCTGACACCTACACCAGCTGCACCAAAGGACCTCACGGGAAGTTCTACTTGCATGAGGGGTTCTTGTTTAAGAGCAAGAGATTATGTATTCCTCAGTGTTCTTTGAGAGACCTGATCACTAGAGAAGCTCATGGAGGAGGTCTCATGGGACATTTTGGAGTAGACAAGACACTTGCTGTGGTCAGAGAGCATTTCTATTGGCCGCACCTAAAGAAGACAGTAGAAGCTCATTGTGCAAGATGTGTGGTATGCAAGAAAGCTAAGTCAAGAGTACAACCCCATGGTCTTTACATGCCACTGCCCATTCCCACAGCCCCTTGGGTGGACATATCCATGGATTTTGTACTAGGATTACCCATGATTCAACACAAAGATTCAATCTTTGTTGTGGTGGATAGGTTCTCCAAGATGGCACACTTCATACCTTGTGCCAAGGTGAATGATGCATCCAAGACAGCTGACTTGTTCTTTAGAGAAGTGGTTCGCTTACATGGGATCCCAAGAACCATTGTATCAGATAGAGACACCAAGTTCCTCAGCCACTTCTGGAAGACACTATGGAAAAAGCTTGGAACAAAGCTACTCTACTCAACTACTTGTCATCCGCAAACTGATGGGCAGACAGAAGTTGTTAACAGAACTCTCTCCACATTGCTTAGGGCCACTATTGGGAAGAACATGAAGAATTGGGTTGATTGTATTCCCTTCATAGAGTTTGCTTACAACCGGGCTCAGCACTCAGCAACAAAGATGTCACCATTTGAAGTTGCTTACGGGTTCAACCCAAAGACACCCCTCGATCTTACTCCTCTACCTCCAGCTGAAGTCATTAGTCTAACTGGTGAAGCTAAGGCTGCTTATGTCAAGGAGCTACACCACAAAGCCCTGGAGAACCTAGAGAAGCGAACTGAGCAGTATGCAAGACAAGCTAACAAGGGTCGCAAAGAGGTTATATTTGAACCAGGAGAGTGGGTTTGGTTACACATGAGACAAGAGAGGTTCCCAAACCAGAGGAGTTCCAAGTTGAAGCCAAGAGGCACTGGCCCCTTCCAAGTCCTTGAAAGGATCAACAACAATGCCTACCGTCTTGACCTGCCAGGTGAACTAAATGTATCATCCACTTTCAATGTTACTGATTTGTCTCCTTGTTTTGCAGATGAACCAGTTTTGAGGTCAAAACCTTTTGAAGGGGGAGGGAATGATGAGGACATTGAACCTGACCTTACTGAACCTGATATTCAAGACATGATCAGCAACATTACCAAACCAGATACTGAGCAAGAAGTGCCCATACCAACCGTGTTCAAGGGAGCTATCACTAGACAAAGAGCTAAGATACTTCAACATAAATTTAATGAGAGCATGATACTTGCTTCTGATCTTGGCCAGGTTAAACAAGCTGAGGAGATTACTAAAGAAGTCATTAAGGGAGATGCCGAGAAGGAGGAGGAGCCAAAGGAGAGTCCTCAAGCATCCAGAGAAGATCTTTGGCCATTCATACCAGACCAAAGTCACAACCATTTGATGATCATCACCATAGAAGAACCCATTGCTTAAGAAGGTTCTTGGACAGAGTCTAGCTACTAGGCAAGCTCTTTGTGTGTGCTCTTTTCCTTGCTCTTGGTTTTGTCCCACGAGGTTTTCCGGAGGAAGGTTTTTAACGAGGCCACAGCTAGCTTAACACATCACCTTGAAGCATCTCGGTCCAAGACTAAGAAGACTCATTGCTTCTTTCTTTCCTTATTTGAACCTTAGTCTATTTTAAGTATTTCTTTTGCGTAACAAGGAGTTTGTTCCTTGAGTCTTTATATTGTTTGGCGAAACCATTTGGAGAGTCAGACTTGATATTTTATAAAACTTTTCTTTCAAAGAAAACCTAGTTCTCTCTCAAAAGAACTCGCCGCCTCCATTGCCTTGTGAGACCAGCACCTCCACGGCTTGAAGGTTCCCTTGTGTTGTATCACGAGCTCTCCATCTCTCGTGTGGTGCACTTCATTCCCCTGGTTACATCTCTCACGGTTTCTCTTGGTTGATTAGATCAAACAAAAGAACCACCTCTTGATCTAGATCGGCTCCATCTCTCTTCCTTGGATCATACAGCCTTTGTCAGCCTAGGCTTGTATCACCCTTCCTTTGTGTTGACACCTCCTGATGCTTGAGTAAGCATGCTCATCTCCTACATCGCCTTGTCTGCTCTTATCTCTTCTCACTTCTCTCAGCTCCATCTTGAACCAAGCTTGAAGTCCTTTCATGATCTTCTTAAAACCTGCATAAGCTTACACTTATATACCACAACCGCATAAGTGGATTAAACACTTAAACCCACTTAGCCCCACAATGAAAATAAACATCACTCTTGATGAAGGGTATGTGATAATCCCATTGCCATTATGAATTTCCATCACCTTCATCTATTGTCTTGAGTTCCGAACTCAGCTGATACACTCCAAGTGTCAAGCTCAACTCCTCATTGACGTTGTGTTACTTCATATCTTATTCTTCTCGTGAACTTATCAACAGCACATCCTTGCTGTCAAAATCACGAACCTGTTCAAGTGCTTGAACAGAAGCCTGAACATCTTTCTGCAAGTTGATTTCCTCCTTGGCCTTTCAATTCCACTCATGTGCACTGAGCCTTGAACCAAATTTCCTAAATTCTTTGCAGTTACCTGCAAACCATATATGCTTCAGACCTGAAACAACCTCTGATTCTCTACTTGTAAAAAACACTCCAGACTTGAACAAGTTTTGTACTGTTGTTGCTCTGAACATGACCCGCCATCCAACCATCACTGCTGGACAGACTTTCGACCCAACCTTTGTTCACCCTTCCTGTTGTTAACATAAATTGCTACCACAATTCTCCTTGAATCAACTGCAAACCCTTGAAGTCACTCATGCTCCATATCACTGAAACAGTCTTTGACTTATCCTTAATATTTTTGAACATATTACACTTGAGCATCACTTTGTACCGCTACTATGACAAGTAGGTCATGCCGCCTAAACACCACATGATTAGGAAGTTTTTCGACACAAATATCTTTGCCCCACCATCTGATCAACATGTTCTGCAACAACAGAACCCCACTAACAGATTTAGATCCCACTGCAAGTTAAGTGAACTGAGCCTCATACCATCTTCACCATGATACGCCTTGGCTCTTCTCATGAGCTGCATGTGATATTATATCTAGAATCCCTGTTATCCCTCATTTACTCAGCTGTGAATTCATTATCTCAATACCCTTCTTGTATTGAGATGTCTCTAATAACAAAACCTGTGCATCACCATCAATGAAATGAACATGCCTATTAATCATTGAATATGCCATTAGCCAATGGACTTTCCTGAGGAAACTGCCTCTCCCTCTGGTGCGAACATATATCCAGAACTACAATTGTACTTTTCCTTGCATTTAGACCTTCATGAAGCTTTTTTCAGTTCCATGACTTGAGCTATGAGCCTGCTTGTGGAGAACAAGTGTTACCCTTCCTGAGATGAACAAACTGCAAGACAATTCCCTGCAATCCTTACAATGTCTTCCAACAGTTTCTTACTTTGCTTCATCTCACTGTGGGAACCGAAATTCGCACCGTCATTATTTCGTATAAATAAGGAAACTAGGAAAATCCTAATTTCCCTGAAGGTCCCGGATTTCTGAGAAACCACACGTCAAGCAATCAGAACACGGTAACAACGGAAAAATAAAATATAAAACGTAAAAAAGAGAGCAAGAAGGGTTTTATTCCGAATCTGCGTATAAGCGTGACAACAACAGGACAACGTGCTTCGGCTACGAGAGCTGTCGGCGAGATCCCTAGTTCTAATACCCGAAGGTGGCTAAACCTAATTGAGTCGCAGCTCGAAAACAAAAACGGAAAGTTGCCTAAATTGCTCTTAGTGCTCATTTGCTCTGGAAAAAGTGATGCCTCTATGCCTCTCGCCTTGAACTCCTTATATACTCCCTCCAAGGTCGGTTTACGCTTCCCCCTTTTGCCCTTAAGCAGTCATAGTAAAAAAATGGGAATATTCCATTTTTCCGATCTTCATGATTATCTGCGGAAAGTTTCCATTTTTTCCGCGGAAACTGATGCTTATCCTCCAAGCATAAACCGTCATAAGGTTTATGGGTTTTTAAGAAATCGCAAGTGGGCCTCGAATCAAGTTTAGGACCTCTTTTGGGCCGTATTTTTGATTCAAGACTTTTTTACGATTTTTCCGATAAGGTTAAGTTTCCGCGGTTTTTATAGCAAACCAAACGGACGATTCCATTTGATCGAGAGATCAAGAAACGGAAAGTCGTGAGTTGCGGAGAACGGATATACGGATAGTCGAGAATGCATAGTTTTACGTCGTATCGTCGTTTCGAAAGACTTTGGACGTTTCGGAAAATGATCGATGTACGGATACTCGCTCGCTATAGCGACCGAACTTTGTCCGCAGCTCGGTCGCTATAGCGACCAAGCTTGTTCATGAGCTCGGTCGCTATAGCGACCGAGCTTGCGTACGAGCTCGATCGCTATAGCGACCAAGCTTCGTATGATCACGCGATTACCAAGTCCATATTCTCGTGTTTCGACGATTCTTTTGCTATCTTCGATGATCGTGTTTTGTCGAGAACTTTGTTTAATCTGCGGAACTTTTTCGCAAGGTATTTTATTTTTACGATTTCATTTCGTAAAAATAAAAATAAAAATAAAAATAAAAATAAAATTTATTTTTACCGAATGTTTGGATACTAACTTAGCCCCCAGTACGTTAGAATCGTAGAAAGATTCAAACGTATGTTTAGGTGAATCGGACAAGATAGTCGTTTCTTTTGACGAAGTTCGTAAACTCGTAAGGTATACGAAATTTTTTTTTTTTTTTTTGAATAGTATGCAGCCACAATCTTATAAGTATTGAGCTTTTCCACTTCATTTCTTTCACACCTCTTTTCTTTCTCTCAAATTCTCTCTCAAGATGTCTTCCTCTCAAGATGGCAAGATGAACTCAGATGCTGAAATGGTTGAAGCTCCGCTGGCCCCAATTGATGGATCTGCACCTGAGCCAACCTGTGTTGCTGGTTTCCTCTCTTTCCACGAGAGGATGGCTCGTCGCAAGGCCGAGAAAGAAATCATCCAGACCACCGAAGAGAAATCGTCCTCTCCTGCCGCGACGTACGTCCCAGTTTCTGGTTCCGAGGTTCCAGTTCTTCCCGAGATCGGAGAGCGCTTCGAGACGCAGTCTCTTGGAGCTCCATCCCAGGTTCCGGGATCGTTGTCCGTTCCGATCATCCTTGAAGACAAGGAAGAGGCTGTTGAGCCCGTTCCTCCTGCCAAGTAGGAGATCGTTCTGGGGTTGCGAGCAGCAAGTGCTGTCCCGATCTCTCGGTCTCGGAAGAGGAAGTGTGTGGCACCTGTCGAGGGAGGTCCTCCGCTGCCGGAGGGATTGCGTATTGCACCCGTTCTCCGCGGAAAGGTATGTTGTTCAGATTTTAACTTATCCTTCCGTTTTGATTTTATGCTTATTAACACGGTTTTTCTCCCCGCAGTTCATATCTCTGATGACGGGATGATTGGGGATTGCAGTACCGAGGCCGCTCGTCTTGCCAGGGAGCTCGGAGAAGCGCAAGGCCAATTATCCGAGGTCCAAGGCGCAATGACGGCGCTGACGGATTCCTGCACCGCCAAGGTGTCTAGGCTCGAAGGACAGGTCGGCGAGCTTGAGAGGGATCTTGGGAAAACTGCGAGTGCTTTGATCAAAGAGAAGAAAACCAGGAAGGCAAAGGCTTCGGAAGTTCGTCGACTCCAGCACCAGATTGAGACTAATGAGGGCTTGATGCGTCGCAGTGCGGATGACGCCTTAAGTGCTTTGCGTGCCGGGTTCCAGTCTCGTTTGGCGGGTTTTGCCGAGATCCTGGGCTCCTTAGAGCTTGTTTACCGCAGGGATCTGATTTCAGCGAGCATTGAAGGTGGGATGGCCGTTATTCATGCGCTTAAAGGCGATCCCTCTTTGTCTCTTCAGTCCGAGGAGGATAGCTTGTTGGCCCGCAGGTCCGAGTTGGGATCTGTGGACAGGACTTTCGAGCTGCTGCTGTCTGATCTGCGATCTGAGAGCGTCCGGGATCGATCTGCGGAGGATGCTGAGAAGCCCGGTTTGGTGACTGGAGAAGATGGTGACGAAGCGGCTGGGAGCGAGGCAGGTGAAGGGGACGTCTAGGTTTAAGGTTGTGGTCTTTTGGTTTAATCATTTTATGAGTTTGTGTTTGTTCTGGCCTTGAAAGGCCGTGTTTTTATCTTCGGGACTGGCCACTTGTGGCTTTGAATCCCTACAACGTTGCGGTTTTTAATTAATGAAAATTTGGATTCGCGTTTTTATAAGAACTTCCATATATCTAAGTTTGAAAGGTAGGGTATGAGTTGTCGTCTCATTCCTGCCTTTCAGATGATCACCGTATCTATCGTGTGTTTAAAGCGAGATTTTCCGCAGTTTACAAATTTACGCGGAGGTTCGTACAACGTATAGATTTTAGCGAAGAGGCAAATTTGGGATCTCGTATCGGGTGTTGATACTATGCCTATGAGATGTTAAGTACCAGCAAGACTGGGTTTAGGGCAAGACCTAGGTTTACTTTCGGACTGAGGCTTTGCGATGACAAATCGGCTTTCGTTTTGCCTGTTTGCGATTTTGACCTGACTCGTACCGTTTTAAAATCTGTGAAGTGTTATCAGCTTATAATGATTTGTCTCGATACGAGTCGGAGCTACTTCCTTTACGAAGTGCCCGGACGAAATTTCGATTTTCTTGTATAGCGCGCTATGGAATCCTGGTCGGATGTAAGAGAGCCTACCCTTAGGTGGCTTGTCTGTTTAGGACGTTAGAGTTCGTTTGTTGTGATCAGCAACAAAGACGTGATGCCGTTCTGTAGGCGTTTCTTATTAAAAGTTTTTACGAGAGAAAAAATTTATTCGGGCACAAAGCGACGTCTCGCAATGCGGTGAACGGATTTTTCTTATGATATAAAAGAGTTATGGGTTTTTTGATAGTGTGGTTTAGATGAGTGACGATTTTCGGATGTGATAATCGTTGTTGAATTGTTTCGAAAATTCAGATTTTTTCGTAAAATTTAGAAAGTCGTGGGAGTATACGAATATACGCACCCCGCTCCCCCCTTTTTTAATCGGGGGGGATAGCTGAACCCGCCGGTTAGCGAGTTGCCTACGTACCCCTTTCCGGGGATCAAGCCATCTCGTAGTTCTTTGATTGTGATTAGTGATAGTATTTTTTGAGATGCATGATGTTCCAAGTTCTTGGGATTTTCACACCTTGCATGTTTTCGATTTCGTAGGAACCAGGCCGGACGACTTTTATGATTTTATACGGTCCTTCCCAGTTGGCTCCTAGCTTTCCTGCGTTTCGTTCAGCAGTGTTCTGGAAAACTTTGCGCAAAACTAAGTCTCCTACGTGGAATCGTCGATTTCGGACGTTGGAGTTATAGTATTTCGCGGCTGCGTGTTGATAATTTTGGATTCGAGTTAGGGCCCGATCTCGTTGCTCGTTGACGAGATCGAGGTTGTCCAATAGCATGGCATTGTTTATTCCTTCCCTTTCTGGGAGAAGTCGTCTACGGATCCCGGGAAATTCGACTTCTGCAGGAATCATGCACTTGGTGCCGTACACGAGGGCGAAGGGTGTTTCTCCCGTCCCTCGCCTCGGAGTTGTGCGGTGTGACCAGAGGACTCCTTCGAGTTCTTCCGCCCATCTCCCTTTCTTTTCGTCTAGGCGTTTCTTAAGTCCGTCAAGGATGGTCTTATTGATTGTTTCCGCCTGTCTGTTGCACTGCGGATATCTGGGAGTTGACTTGTTCAATCGTATCTTCCATTTTTCGCAAAATGCTTCAAAGCGGGTAGAGATGAACTGGGATCCGTTATCGGTTACTATTTCGTATGGGATTCCATGTCTACAGATAATGTTTTTCCATACGAAATTTTCGACTTGGGCGTCCTTTATACTTGCTTGGATTTGTGAAGAGGTCCTACAATATCCATAGCCCAGCGCATGAAGGGGTATGGTGACGTAATGGAGGAGAGTTCTTCTGCGGGTTGCCGAATAGTTGGAGCGTGCCTCTTGCATTTTTCACATTTTCGTGTGAATTTTTCGCAGTCTCCGATCATCGTTGGCCAGTAATACCCATGGCGTTTTATTTTTACGGCGAGTGACCTTCCGCCGGAATGATTTCCGCAGGAACCAACGTGGACTTCTTCCATTACCTTTCTGGCCTTATGTCCCTCCAGACAAGTCATGAGTGGTCCAGAAAATTTCCATTTGTAAATTTCTCCGTCGACTGTTACATAACGGGCAGCTTGGGTTCGGACTTTTCGAGCCGCCCATTTCTCAGGAGGTAATTTTCCGTCAATGATATACGCTCGTATCGCCTCTAGCCACGGCGCATCACAGCCATACTCGTTTTGTTTTGGCGTTTCTTCTGATTCGACTGCGATTTCGTCCTCGTTATCATCTTGAATAAGGTTGATGATGACGGGAGGTCCAATGCTTGGATGTTCAATGAACTCTACCGGGATTACTCTTTTAAGTCCCGGATCTGAACTCGAGGCCAGGGCTGCGAGTGCGTCTGCTTGCGTATTCTCGGAACGAGGGATTCTAGTCAGGGCGAAAGAATCAAAGTCCTGGGATAAGTTTTGGACTAGTTTGAGGTATGCTTCCATCCTTTCGTCCCTGACTTCGTACTCCCCGCTATACTGGCTTGCAACGAGTTGAGAGTCACAGTAAGCGTGGATATTTTGTATTTTCAAACCGTGGGCTAATCGTAATCCTGCGATAAGGGCCTCGTATTCTGCCTCGTTATTCGAGGCATGGAACTCTAATCTAAACGATTGTTCGAGGATTTCTCCGGTCGGCGACGTCAAAAACGGACGCCGATGCCGGATCCTTGTTTTGATGATGACCCGTCAACGTGGAGGAGCCAGGTTGAGTTAGGTTCTTTGTTAGTTATGGCTTTGGTCGGCAACTCCACCAAGAAATCTGCGAGGACTTGAGACTTTGCACTCGTCCTGGGGCGATAGTCTATATCGTACTCGCTGAGTTCGACGGCCCATTTGGCTAACCTTCCCGACTGGCTCGGACTATGTAAGATAGTTCGGATGGGGAATGTCGTAAGGATGATGATGGTGTGGGATTGAAAATAAGGTCGAAGTTTCCGCGCCGATGTTACGACTGCGTATGCTAATTTCTCCATCAAGGGATAACGGGTTTCGGCGTCCAGGAGCGTCTTGCTTACGTAAAAAATGGGTTTCTGATCGCCACGTTCTTCTCGTATCAGGACGCCGCTAACGGCCGTTGCTGATACTGCTATGTACAGGAATAGAAGTTCCCCTTCTACGGGTTTTGCGAGAACTGGAGGAGTCGCCAGATAGTGCTTTAGTTGTTTGAAAGCGTCTTCGCATTCGTCGGACCACTCGAATTTTTTGTTTCCGCGCAGGACGTCGTAGAAAGGTAATCATTTATCCGTTGATCGGGATATAAACCGATTGAGTGCTGCGACCCTCCCGGTCAACCTTTGTACTTCTCGCTTGTTTTTGGGGGAGGCCATCCCGATGAGTGCATCGATCTGTTTTGGGTTGGCTTCAATCCCGCGATAAGTTACCAAGTACCCGAGGAATTCTCCCGATGCTACGGCAAATCTGCATTTGGCCGGGTTAAGTTTCATGTTATGTGAATTCAGCCGTGAGAAGCACTCCTCAAGATGGTCGACATGGTCGTTAGCGTGGAGGGATTTGACGAACATATCGTCAATGTATACCTCCATTGTTTTTCCGAGTTGATCAGCGAACATTCGATTGATGAGTCGTTGATACGTTGCACCGGCGTTCTTGAGGCCGAAAGGCATTACTTTATAGCAATAAGTCCCGCGATCCGTAATGAACGCTGTTTTCTCGCGGTCATCGGGATTCATCATAATCTGATTGTATCCTAAGAATGCGTCCATGAAGGACAAGAGTTCGTTTCCTGCTGTTGCTTCGACCAACCGGTCGATGTGCGGCAAAGGGAAACTATCTTTTGGGCATGCTTTATTGAGATCGGTAAAATCGACGCATACTCGCCATTTTTCGTTCTTCTTTTTAACCACGACGGGATTTGCAAGCCAATCGGGGTAACGAACTTCCGTTATAGATCCACTTTAAGAAGTTTTTCGACTTCCTCGTTGACCGCGGTTGCTCGATCGGGGCCTAGTTTCCGCCTTTTCTGTTTGATTGGTTTGAACGTTGGATCGGTGTTTAGTTCATGGCAGGTGATGTTAATGTCAATTCCTGGCATATCCTCCGCAGTCCATGCGAATGTGTTAAGATTCTTCTTAAGACAGGCTACGAGTTTTGTCTTTAAGGGCTCGCGGAGATTGGCTCCGATTTCGACACAACGTTCTGGGAATGCTTCATCGAGACAAACAGTAATTACGGGCTCACAGGTTGGTTCGCGTTTTTCTTCTAGGGCATCAGCCCTTCGAGATTGCCAGAAGAGTTCAGCCAAATCCCGTGTGTCTTCTTCTGAAATCGTTTTCTTAGTTTTCTTGGGAGCGGTGTCGAGATCGGACCTCTTGCGCTTGAGTTCCGCAGCGAGACATATCTGCGACATTCTGGGATTTCCCCAGATTGTTTCGACCCCGTGGGGGGTCGGAAACTTGAGGCACAGATGATATGTCAGTTTTTCTACCGTTCCGGCTTTGACTGCGAAACTGATCGACCCCGAAGCGATGGTGGGTTCTCCCGAAAGCCCTACCAGCGGACTGGCGTCTTCTGTAATTTCCGACGAATCGTTCTGCATTTTCGCGAGAGTTTCTTGGAAGATGATGTTAACCGAGCTTCCGGTGTCGATCAGTACTCTCGCGACGTCGATGTCGTGGATCGTCAGCTCAATTACCAGGAGGTCGTCGCGAGTTTTAGCCTGTTCGGCCGCTGCTCCCTCCATGAATGAGATCTTGTCTGAGATTTCCATCTTGCGTCTGATTGTTGAGCGTGAGCTGGTCGTGAGTAAGATTGATCCGTACCTCCCCCTCCTTCTAGCGCCAAACTGTGGGAACCGAAATTCGCACCGTCAATATTTCGTATAAATAAGGAAACTAGGAAAACCCTAATTTCCAAGAAGGTCCCGGATTTCTGAGAAACCACACGTAAAGCAATCAGAACACGGTAACAACGGAAAAATAAAATATAAAACGTAAAAAAGAGAGCAAGAAGGGTTTTATTCTGAATCTGCGTATAAGCATGACAACAACAGGACAACGTGCTTCGGCTACGAGAGCTGTCGGCGAGATCCCTAGTTCTAATACCCGAAGGTGGCTAAACCTAATTGAGTCGCAGCTCGAAAACAAAAACGGAAAGTTGCCTAAATTGCTCTAAGTGCTCATTTGCTCTGGAAAAAGTGATGCCTCTATGCCTCTCGCCTTGAACTACTTATATACTCCCTCCAAGGTCGGTTTACGCTTCCCCCTTTTGCCCTTAAGCCGTCATAGTCAAAAAATGGGAATATTCCATTTTTCCAATCTTCATGATTATCTGCGGAAAGTTTCCATTTTTTCCGCGGAAACTGATGCTTATCCTCCAAGCATAAACCGTCATAAGGTTTATGGGTTTTTAAGAAATCGCAAATGGGTCTCGAATCAAGTTTAGGACCTCTTTTGGGCCGTATTTTTGATTCGAGACTTTTTTACGATTTTTCCGATAAGGTTAAGTTTCCGCGGTTTTTATCGCAAACCAAACGGACGATTCCATTTGATCGAGAGATCAAGAAACGGACAGTCGTGAGTTGCGGAGAACGGATATACGGATAGTCGAGAATGCATAGTTTTACGTCGTATCGTCGTTTCGAAAGACTTTGGACGTTTCGGAAAATGATCGATGTACGGATACTTGCTCGCTATAGCGACCGAACTTTGTCCGCAGCTCGGTCGCTATAGCGACCGAGCTTGTTCTCGAGCCCGGTCGCTATAGCGACCGCGCTAGTTCCCGAGCTCGTGTTTTCGACGATCCTGCGATTACCAAGTCCCTATTCTCGTGTTTTCGACGATTATTTTGCTATCTTCGATGATCGTGTTTTGTCGAGAACTTTGTTTAATCTGCGGAACTTTTTCGCAAGGTATTTTATTTTTACGATTTCATTTCGTAAAAATAAAAATAGAAATAAAAATAAAAATAAAATTTATTTTTATCGAATAATTGGATACTAACTTCGTAACGACGGTTTTTGACCCCAACACTCACCATTCTTCATCTCCACTGCTCAATACCTCAGTTTAACTAAGTACTTTACCAAGTGTTATCTTGCATCATACTCGGCTCCTCTGTATCAATTTTACTGCAGTGTACTCCTGATACATATGACAATTTACTTGTCTCGCCTAAAAGTTCCTTTATGTAAGACTCCTCTTACAAATCTCCTTATGATGCACCTTGTACTTGTTAACTGATCTTGGCACTCCTGGCTTTGACAGTCTAAACATGTCCACGATCCTCTTGTCATGGAATACCTTTCCTTTCAGCTCAAACTCCCTTGAGTTGACCAAGTTTCTAACCCGAAAATTTTACCTTTCAGCTGAACCAATCAAGACATCTTCTAAACTAGTGACTCACTCCACCTGGAATCAGATTATATATTTCCCTGATGCATCAATCCTTATATAATCTCAGTGGCTCCACCTTAATCAAATAATCGTTTAGAATTACTATGCCTTTGTAACAAAGTGTTTGCAACTGTTTATTGTTTCTGTCAGCATTTTAACCATATCTCTCATCATCCACGCCTGAGATACTCCAGAGATACTCCCTTACATCTTCTCCTGTGTCAAACTCGAGTCTCATGACGAGTTTCTCCAGCTGTAACTATACCTTAACATTGACTTGTTCAAGTATGAAGTTACGACCTGGTAAAGTCTGCAAATTTCTCCTTTTTCTTGTGAGTTTCGATTCTTGTCCGAGAGTTCCACCTCACACCTATGGTCATGACACCAGACCGGCATTCCTTACTTCTCCTCTAAATCTATTCATCTAGAACTCCCAACTCATACATCCTTGACGATTCCTCTAAAGTATAATTCACACACGCTTTTGCTAGATGTGGTAGTGACTTTTTGCTTCTTGAACAAGTGTTGATGATTGTTGTCTCATACCTTTTATCCTCAGAATTACTGTAAGACCCGAACCTGGGTTCCTTAACCCAACCAGTCCGCGACCTTACCTAATCATCTATTGTGTAATTGATTCAAGTTCAGTTCATTATTTCTAAGTCATTTTCATATTATTGAGGTTCATTCATGACAATACATAAACGGCCATACATAAGATAAACATTCATTGTATAAATATAAAACATGAGATTCACAAACAGGTTCAGTTTGCACAATAGGCTATCATAAATTTATAATATCCAATCTATCCTACACATCACACATCCATCACGGCCCATGTCTTCACGGCTCCTTAGCCTTACCACGATCCTTGTTTGATTCCGAAACCACAAACCACAACACATAAACATATGTATATAAACCGATAGCCTAGTAATCAAATCTAAGTATGCATGGTTCGGTTCCCTTAACTAAATCCATATAACCTATCTAAACCAACAACTAAACACTCGGCCATGTCTAGATACCTATCTAAATCAATCGCCCATTATTTAATCCAACCATAGATGGATTACTCTAATGTGATCTAACCCATCGGTTATAACCACTAGCAATCCGATCCATGTATAAGTCCAGCCGATGGCTAAGGACTTACTAATGAACCGGCCAAGGCCTTGGTTCATGAATTCCCTGCAAAATATCACTCATACTTACCCCGCATAAACATAGAAGAGGCGATCAAGCAAGCAAAGAGAAGAGATGGATGTGACCATCACCAAACCTACCAAATCCCACTCAGAATCTCACTGCGGCTAAGGATGGATGGTGCGGTTCACACCACTCACCTTGGGCGTGCGCTCAGGAGTGCTCAAGCCCTTCTCCATGTCCTTCTCCTTTTGTCTGGTTGCCATCTCCACACGATCATCTTCCTTTCCCACGGTTAGTCTCCTTGCAGGAACCACCAACACCTTTCAGTTATGCCTTCAACCCGGTCTCTCTCTCTCTCTCTCTCTCTCTCTCTCTCTCTCTCTCTCTCTCTCTCTCTCTCTCTCTCTCTCTCTCTCTCTCTCTCTCTCTCTCTCTCTCTCTCTCTCTCTCTCTCTCTCTCTCTCTCTCTCTCTCTCTCTCTCTCTCTCTCTCTCTCTCTCTCTCTCTCTCTCTCTCTCTCTCTCTCTCTCTCTCTCTGTTTATGTATAAATTTGGACAGAGGTTCCCTTTATTGTTTGATGATGAAAAATCGACACCAGAACCCTCATTTATAGAGTGGGACTCTCAAACTGCCCCCTTGGACGAACAGGTGCAAGCGGTTGGGAGAATGAGTGCAAACTACTCCCTTCCCACCCTTTTCGCCTAATAACCGATCCCAACTGCTCCCAACTGCTCTTCCCACACTTGGACTGATCGATCTCAAGCCCACCATGCTTGCCTACGTGCATGTCCACTTGCCATAACCCACAAACCCATGGGCATCCAAAACCACCAAGCCTGGGCCCATAACCGTCAATGACCCGAGCCCACCGTCCAAGACCCGAACACTCCACCTAGCTGAGATGAGCTGGTTGCTAGTTACCCCAGCTGAGTGAGCTAGTACTCCAGCTACTGGAGCTGACCTTCACTTCCATGAGCTACACTGAGCTGCCTCACACTTCATCTAGCTGGTCGAGCTTGCTTACCGCATCGACCAGCGTCCCAAGAACTCGTCCAGCTCCCTTGAACTTGTCTCCTTCTCATTTTGGCTAAGTCTCAACTTCCTGATGCACTTAACCTTCCCCTTGGACCATGATACGCTCGTCTTTAGGTCACATGAAATTACTGGTGCATCTCCTTGCACCATGGTCTGGACGATCCTATCTAGGATCGGGGACATGACAATTACAATTAGTCGCAACAACATGTTCAACCCGATTCTGCCTGAGCATTTTTCTCAGTCTTCGACCAGAATCTTCAACATAAGTCTAACCTTGAATCGTCTATTATCTTTAGGTTTTTTATTGTCACTCACACGACTTCACTAAAGCTTCTACATGTTGTTACCACAAATAGCCACTTGCTCCAACATACTCTTTGTATGCTTTACACATGATATACCATGAATTTCACCCACTTTTAGCCATGGTATATAAGAGTTTTCAATTATATTTATAACGTTTTCAAAGTATTTTAGAGTATTTTCAGGCACATGTACCTACTTGGAGAAAGGAATACTTTTAAGGCATTTTTGGAGTATTCTCACGAATGAAGAATCGACCGTTAAGAAACATGTGACATCGGACGATTGAAGCCAATTACAATCGATCGACAAATATCAAAGAGTGTCGATCGACATCAAGCCATTCGATGGATAACGATTTGGAAGATTTTCAAGTATCACAAAGTATGCTATTTACACACCAAGTCTCTGGCCGCCTGTTAGGCCTTATATATTAGGGTTTTGTATCATTTTAGAGGCAGACTTGCCTAGAGACCTAGTGGAGAAGAGAAGCAATTTGGCTACCTTAGGAGAAGAGTTAGAGTTGGAGAGATAGATCTGAGACTACAAAACAGAGAAGATCTTGAACTCCCTTTTTATTCTACTCATACTCTTTGTGTTCCTTATTTCATATTAAGATTTATTCAAACTATCATGATTTTGTCTCTCATGAATATGTCTGAGTAAACCTAATTGTTAGATTTAGGTTTCTCATAAGGGTGAATTATGTGATGAGTTTGTGACAATTGTTAGGGTGACAAATTTAGTTCTTTCATTTTAGTTGCTCTTAATACTAGATTTACATTTGATCACCCTTAAATCTAGACCTTAGGATTGATGAGATAACCAACTGTATACTCTCAATACCCAGAAATAAACTAGAGTGATTTAACTGACTAGACACATGCGAAAGGTGGTCTAGATCATTAGAGAACGATATCGAACCAATCCGATAAAGCTTGCTAGAATTACCGTCGATGGATACAACCACTGTTGTAGCGATCGATTGGACGAAAGTCGCATCGATCGACTCTTTTCCGCAATCAACATACGACAGTTGAGATCCAGGATCTAGTCAAAGGAGACCCTACTGGTCGTACCTATTGTTTGAGTTCAAAGAACTAAAACCTTAAAGTCACTTTCAAACTGCATAGTTTCATACCTGAGAAGTTACCTGAATCTAGTTATTTTACTCATTAAGAAAGAACCTTCACTTCAGTTACTGAACAACAACCTTGTTCACCATATTATTTACTGCTTTAAAACAAATAAACCTTTAAGTATATCTTCATTTCTAATTCATTAAGCCTTCAAGTAATCCTAGAGTCCTTGTGGATTCGATCCCTAAGTACTACATCTGAACCTCTTATTTGAGAGAGTAATTCAGTTTTTAGGGTAATTTGAGTGATATCAAATTTGGCGCCGTTGCCGGGGACTCTTTCTTATTACTTTTAGATTTAATTTAGAATTAGCATAGATTTTGTTACTTTTGCTAATTTTTCTATTCTTTCGTTTTACAACACTAAGAATGGAGAATACAGACGTCGGCCAAGCATCGATCGACACGGACCAATGTCAATCGAGAGACGCAGATACAGAAGAACCGATCGCTTCATCCGAAACCTCATCGAACGATATCGCTCAGCCGGAAGCAGGTAAGTACCCTCTTACCGATGCTGCAAATGAGAAAGTAGTCCAAACTGAACCAATAAGTCAATCAAGCAACATTTCTAGCCAAACCACTGAAAAACAGGGGACTGAAATCCCTGTTAAGTCAAACTCTACCTTAAACATAGGTAAAGAAATTAAATTGCCCTTGCAAGACTACTTAAACCCCAATAGGACCTATTCCAATAGGTCCGCTATCAGAGTGCCAGACGACGTTACCACAAAATCCAAGTTTAATGTTTATTACTATAATATGGTACGTCGAAACCTTTTAAAGGATCTCCCTTAGAACACCCACAAGCCCACATTGAAGGTCTAGAGGAATTAATTCCAGACGAATGCAGTCGCTGCAGACTTTTTCCATTTTCACTAGAAGGGGAAGCTTTAAGATGGTTAAACTGTCTACCAAAAGGATCCCTTACTGGTTGGAAAGAGATTAGAAATGTCTTCCTTAAGAAATTCTTCGACGATACTCGTTACTAGGAAGTGAGAAGGAGGATTTCCCATCAAAATCCTCAAGATTCGTTCAAAAACGCATGGGGAAGATTCAAGAGTTATGAACTCGAGTGTCCCCATCATGGTTATCTAGAACCACAATTCTTTAAGATCTTTTACAAAGGTGTTATTCTGAGCTATAAAACAACGCTTGATACAGCAAGCGAAGGGAATTTCGTTACTAGAAATCCTAAAGAGGCAAGACGCCTAATCGAAAACATGGCAACAAGAAGATCTTATGAAGAGATGAATGAAGAAAGAGAAAAAGCTATAAACTCAAAAGGAGATACCAAGTTAGCTGAGATAAAGAATTCTATAGATTCGCTTCATTCCCTTCTGACAGATCGAAACCCACCTAACCTACGCCAGTACTACAATAAAACTCCTCCTGTATCAGAAGATGAGCTCGACTTTACAGAAGAGTTGGATACTACTGATCCTCATTCTGTGTTTAACGTCGACAGTTTCACACGAGATTATGAAATCTGTGTGCAGTCTTGTACCGAGAGAGAGAAGTACAATCTAAAACAAGCTTTTACTGGAAACCGTAAAATGAAATCCGATTTTAATGGGAAAATAAACATCGTTTACGGTGAACTAAATCAGAAGATGGATTCATTAATTGAACACCTTCGGGGAATGGAAGATAAAATAGCTAACCTTGCAACTACTTTAAAAAGAGAGACAGGTCGTCATCCTGGGATAACCGATACTAACCCTAGGGTAAAACGCCAGGTATGTGCCGTAATGTTGCGAAGCGGTAAACACCTTGAAAAAAATACCAGAGACGATGCCAGCAATAAAAAAATCATCGATAATGCAGGCAAAAGCAATTCCAATCCCATAGAACTTCTTGACAATTATTCTGACACATGAGCATCCGAATAAAGAAGGAACTCTTCAAATAAAAAGGATGAGGGAAGAACTATAGACTTAGAAAAAGGAAATTCGGATTCCGAGATCGAAATCGATCGTCTAGATGAATCAATCGTCGATCGATCCATTGGGAAGGAAAACGGTCGACCATCTGGTGACACTAACGATCGCAATGCACAGCCTACCGGAACTGAACGAGTCTATAGAACTCCACCCCCATTCCCTCCAAACAAACCACAAACCAAGAAGGCATTGGAACATGCAATATGCAAAAAGGCTTTTGATAAAATCACTTTCGAGTTACCCCTCAGTGACGCCATTAAGATAGCACCCTCTGTAAAGAAGTACATGAAAGATATGATATCTTCAAGTGGAGAACATAGCGTGATGATGGTGTCAGAGGAGGTGAGTGCGATGATACAAGGAGAAACTTCAATCAAAAGGACTGACCCTGGTAGTTTCATCCTAGATTGCAAGATACAAAATACACGCTTTCCTCGATTTCTTTGTGATCTTGGTTCTAGTGTAAACCTCATGCCATATTCAGTGGCAGTTTCATTAGGATATGATGAATTTGTTCCAACACCAATCACTTTAGTTCTAACTGATCGATCTATTAGGGTACCTGAAGGGATCCTCGTAGATGTGCCAATCAAAATCGATGATTGCTTCATTCCAACAGATTTCGTTGTACTTAAGTATAAACAAGTACTGAAAGACCCCCTTATACTGGGTCGGCCTTTTTTGGCCACAGCCGGAGCAATCATAGATGTTAAAGGAGGAAAGATTAACTTAAATGTTGGAGATATATCAATGAACTTCGACATGAAAGCTAGTCAAACGTCCTCTGATAGACGATCACGCCTTTTATACAGAAGAAGTTTCTGAGCTAGAAAAAGAATATCTTATGGATATTTGCTCTGATGATCCACTAGAAGACGTGTTCACTCTTGATGAAAAAGAAATTCTGAGCGTAGACAGCAGGACAGAAGATTATGCGAACCTTATGGACGCAAGTATCGGAATCGCAAAGGAAGAAAATGATGATTCAGAAATCATTATGGATCAATACCTTAGGGAAACCATTGATCGATCATCCTCTTCATCGACCGACTGGAGTAAAGAAAAAGCACCCAAAGTTTAGCTAAAACCACTTCCAGCTGGCCTAAAGTACGCGTTCCTTTGCGATTAATCATATCCTGTCATTGTTAACGCCAATCTCACGAATGGAGAGCTTGCACTTCTATTAAACAAACTGCGTAAGTATAGGAGAGAAATTGGGTATTCTCTCGATGATATTCCCAGAATAGCTCCTGGCCTTTGCATGCACCGTATCCATCTCGAAGAAGACGCGAAATCTTTGATAGAACAGCAAAGGAGACTGAACCCAAACCTGAAAGAAGTAGTGAAAAAGGAAATAATTAAACTCCTAGATGCTGGAGTTATATATCCTATCTTAGACAGTAAATGGGTAAGTCCTGTACATGTAGTGCCAAAGAAAGGTGGTATCACAGTGGTTAAAAATGATAAAGATGAACTTATCCCCACACGCACTGTCACTGGACATCGAATGTGTATCGATTATAGGAAACTAAATGCTGCTACTAGGAAAGACCATTTTCCTTTACCCTTCATTGATCAAATGCTAGAAAGCCTTGCAAATCACAAATGTTATTGCTTTCTTGACGGATACTCGGGATTTTTCCAGATACCTATACATCCTGAAGATCAAGAAAAAATAACTTTTACTTGTCCTTACGGAACATTTGCATTTCGCAGAATGCCATTTGGACTATGTAACGCACCAGCCACTTTCCAACGTTGCATGATGTCAATATTCACGGACATGATCGAAGATTTCATGGAAGTCTTTATGGACGATTTTTCGGTATACAGATCAAGTTTTAAGGATTGCCTGGACAACTTGTGCAAAGTATTGGAAAGATGCGAAGAAAAGAACCTTGTCCTAAATTGGGAAAAATGCCATTTCATGGTTAATGATGGTATAGTCCTCAGACATAAAGTTTCTGCTGCTGGAATAGAAGTGGACAGGGCCAAAATCGAAGTAATGACTGGTCTACCGGCACCCACGAACGTTAAAGACATAAGGAGTTTCCTTGGACATGCCGGGTTTTATAGAAGATTCATAAAAGACTTCAGTAGAATTGCTAGACCTCTAAATAATCTTTTATGCAAAGAGTTTAAGTTCGATTTTTCTCCCGAATGCAAAATAGCTTTCGAAGAGCTGAAAAAGTCTCTTATAACTGCCCCAGTCGTACAGGCCCCAGATTGGAGTCTACCTTTCGAGATTATGTGCGATGCGAGTGATTTCGCAGTTGAAGCAGTTTTAGGACAACGAAAAGATAAGAAACTTGATGCTATCTACTATGCAAGTCGCACACTCGACGAAGCACAACGGAATTACTCTACCACAGAAAAAGAACTACTAGCAGTAGTTTACGCTTTCGAAAAATTCCGCCAGTACTTAGTTGGAGCCCATGTTATAGTCCACACTGATCATGCTGCTATTAAATACTTAATGCAGAAGAAAGATGCTAAACCACAAATCATAAGATGGATTTTATTACTCCAAGAATTCGATATTGAGATCAAGGATAAAAGAGGAGTAGATAACAGAGTCGCTGATCATCTTTCCCGTATTCGTATAGAAGATAAAGTTCCTATAAATGATTACTTCCCTACAGAGAATATTGCTCTTTTGGACACGTTGTTCATAGGTCACATATCGCTCAAATCTGATGGATCATTGGACGACCCAACAGACGAATTGTTAATCGACAATACTGATACAGAATCAATCATAGCTATCAATGACAAAACATCACATGAGCTTATTGACATACCAGTTAAGATCGCCTGTAATGCTTTGAATCATAATGTATCTGATATCTCTCAACGAGAAGAAAACGCGATTGGAGAGAACATCAAAGATCGACCTTGGTATGCCGATATAGTTAACTATTTAGCCGCTGATTTTGAACCAGAGAATTTAAAAGGCTACAAAAGGAAGAAATTCTTTCGTGAAGTTCGGAGATATCATTGGGACGAACCTTACCTCTACAAGCATTGTTCTGACAGCATATATAGAAGATGCGTCTCTGAAGCTGAAATCCCAAACATTATTTTCCAATGTCATGGCTCTGACTACGCAGGACATTCACTACTTTTAAAACAGTCTCCAAAATTCTCCAAGCAGGACTTTGGTGGCCAACAACATTTCGCGATGTTCACGCTCATATATCACAATGCGACAGATGTCAGAAGAGAGGAAATATAAGCAAGAGACATGAGATGGAACAGAATTTTATCTTGGAAGTAGAAGTCTTCGACTGTTGGGGTGAAAAACGGTCACATCAAAATTAACTTCCGAAAATATTCCTCGAAAAAGATAATTCTCGTAAAAATTGCTTAAACTAATTTTTTTCGATAAAATTCTTGAATAGATTTGTCCGCAGCGTCGAAACAAGCTCCAAGGGTTCATGTTGACGACGAAGTTAGAATCAAAACATCCGATAAAAATATACGTCTTAAGAATTTCTACGTTTTCAAGGAAAACTTATACGAAAAACTTATACGAAAAACTTGCGGGAAAATCTTGTTTTTAAAAACAACGATTTCTTAAATCAACGATTTAAGAAAATTAACGATTTTAAATCAACGATTTCTTAAATCTACGATTTCTTAAAAATCGTCTCCTTGCAAAAGGTTCCGCGACTAAACAAAGTTCTCGTTAAAACACGATCATCGGAGATAACAAAAGATTATTAAACCACGAGGAAGCGGCTTGGCAATCGCGGAGCAACCAAGGGGTCATACGGGGTATTGACGAGCTCACCAGACCCGTCTCGACGAGGGCTTCGATTTGATATCTTGATCGTTTTCTGGGTCCTCACGGTTTGAGAGAACGGCCTCTTTGAAGTTCCAAGGCAGATTCCTTAAAATCTTGTTTTAAGACAACGATTCTTTAAAACGACAATTTCCTAATCAACGATTTAAGAAATCAACGTTTTCTTAAAAACGAAGATTTCTTAATAAACGATTTCTTAATCAACGACTTGAGAAATCAACGATAACGATTTCTTAAAATCAAACGGAACTTTGTTATCAAAGGACCAAACCTCCGCAAACAAGCATCCTAAGAGAATCGTAGCTTTGCGATAGGTTCAAACACTTGGATAACGGACCTCAGACCACGGCATAAACCCGATCGCGATGGCAATTTGGTCACGAACGAGAGCTCGGTAGCTATAGCGAACGGATCACGAAACCACGCTCGGTCGCTATAGCGACCGAGCTACGATTACATCTCGGTCGCTATAGCGACCGAGCTACGATTACAGCTCGGTCGCTATAGCGACCAAGCTCCGAACAGAGCTCGGTCGCTATAGCGACCGAGCCGCGGATAGATCTCGGTCGCTATAGCGACCGAGCTGCAGACAAAGTTCGGTCGCTATAGCGATCGAGCGTTCGTACATCGATCATTCTCCGAAACGTCCAAAGTCTTCCGAAACGACGATACGACGTAAAACTATGCATTCTCGACTATTCGTATAGCCGTTCTCCGCGACTCACGACTATTCGTTTCTTGATCTCTCGATCAAATGGAATCGTCCGTTTGGTTTACCATAAAACGGCGGAAACTTAACCTTATCGGAGAAATCGTAAAAAGTCTCAAATCAAAAATACGGCCCAAAGAGGTCCTAAACTTGATTCGAGGCCCACTTACGATTTCTTAAAAACCCATAAACCTTATGGCGGTTTATGCTTGGAGGATAAGAATTAGTTTCCGCGAAAAAAATGGAAACTTTCCGCAGATAATTATAAAGATCGGAAAAAATGGAATATTCCCATTTTTCGACTATGACGGCTTAAGGGCAAAAGGGGGAAGCGTAAACCGACCTTGGAGGGAGTATATAAGGAGTTCAAGGCGAGAGGCATAGAGGCATCACTTTTCCAAAGTAACTTAGCACTTAGAGCAATTTAGGCAACTTTCCGTTTTTCTTTTTTTCGAGCTGCGACTCAATTTGGTTTAGCCACCTTCGGGTATTAGAACTAGGATCTCGCCGACAGCTCTCGTAGCCGAAGCACGTTACCTTGTTGTTGTCACGCTCATACGCAGATTCGGAATAAAATCCTTCTTGCTCTTTTTTACGATTTTTATTTTATTTTCCGTTATTGTCGTGTTCTGATTGCTTGACATGTGGTTTCTCAGAAATCCGGGACCTCAGGAAAATTAGGGTTTTTCTAGTTTCCTTATTTATACGAAATATTGACGGTACGAATTTCGGTTCCCACAGTTTGGCGCTAGAAGGAGGGGGGGTACGGATCAATCTTACTCACGACCAGCTCACCCTCAACCAGACATGACTAACGACGATTCAGCGAACTTGCAAACTCCTCTAAACGGAGCACCCAAGGACGTCTTGAACACTCAAGCAGCGGATGTTTCCGCGGCCAACGCACCTGCTAACGCCGCGTCGCTCGACGAGTTCAAGAAGCTGCTTTCCGCCTACGATAAGAGGTCGAAAGAGCAGGATAAACTCGTGGGAACCCTTACCAAACAGGTTCAAACCCTAACGGCCGGATCCCACGCAGTCCTCCCTCGCGGAGCCACAAAACTCTGCGGCAGGAGACTCGAGTTCGCGACCCCACACGATAGGCCTGGAACTTCGCAGGAACGTCCTTCCGGACAAAACCCTAGCGAAACATCCCCTGTCGAGAAAGGCAACTCAGAAAACTCTCCGCACTACGCAAACGCCGTAGTGTTCAACAAAAACGAAAATTTAGTCGCGACCTTCCATCACTGGAAGAGCACTAAATCGAGCTCGTGATTTTTCCCTCCAAACACAAAGGACAACGATAAAAGCATTCCAACTCCGTGAAATTCTTCTTATTACCGAGTTGGAGAAATCTCAGTTCATAAGGGTTTGACCAAGACGATTTCTCCGAAAACGTTTCGGAAAAGTAAAACTCGCTCCCCCAATAACTGCGGAAAAACCCTAGGTTACTCGCAGAAAGTTAAACTCAAAGCCAAGCTCGGTCGCAATAGCGACCAAGCATCAAACCAAGCTCGGTCGCTATAGCGACCGAGCATCGAACCAAGCTCGGTCGCTATATCTAGCCAAGCTAGGTCGCTATAGAGAGCCAGCCCCAAGATGAGTCCTCCTCTGCATTCTCCTTTGAATCCTCTTCGAAAGGCTTTTCGTTTCGTCTCAATCGGAGTTTCCGTTGAGATTTTACGACGAAAACAAGTTAGACTCGTCTTCGCTCCCTTTCACTCGCTATAGCGACCGAGATGACATCGTCACTCGCTATAGCGACTGGTCAGGCCTCAAAGGAATCCTCCTTTGTGCTCTCCTTTGATTCCTCTTCAAAACGCTTTTTGTTTCGTCTCAATCGGAGTTTCCGTTGAGATTTTACGACGAAAACAAGTTGGACTCGTCTTGGCTCCCTTTCACTCGCTATAGCGAGTGACGATGTCTATAGGGACCGAGATGACATCGTCACTCGCTATAGCGACCGGTCAGGCCTCAAAGGAGTCCTCCTTTGTGTTCTCCTTTGATTCCTCTTCGAAACGCTTTTCGTTTCGTCTCAATCGGAGTTTCCGTTGAGATTTTACGACGAAAACAAGTGGGACTCGTCTCGGCTAGCTTTCACTCGCTGCCGCCGGGCGGCCAGACCGACGTCACGGTCCTTGGCGCCGGGCTGCGGGTCGTTCAGAAAGTTCGGCCGATTCCTCGTGAAACCATCCCGACACTAGTCCAATCACGTACTTTGCATCCTCGCTCGAAGCCACGTAGTGCAAATTCTTAAAACCGTGAATCTAAAACCCCCATTTCATTTCGATCAGAACGATCGGGAAAGTTACGGAAAAAGTCGGAAGGTCCGGCTAACGAATGGATTGCAATTCATCGTATAAAACGATTACGGTTACTCTAAAAACACCAATCATCTTAACTATACGAGGAATTGGGATTTATTCGGAAGACCGATACCATTACCATACTTCTTCTGAACAACTCTTCCGAACAACTCCCATTGCGAATGTGGTTTGTCTCGACTCTGTGGAGTGATTTCTATAAAATCACTCGAAACTTAAAACGGTTAACGAAGACTAAACAAAGCCAAAACGAGAGATCGTATCCCTCATTGCTAAGACGTTTTCTGACACCTAAGATTTCGCTCGTTGCGGACTCTCGACTTTTGTCTACTAATCTTACTTTCGGAAAACTACTCAAAACTCCTTCGGATCAATCCCACGGAAATGAGAAAGTTTATGATTAAGATTAGTCACCAAAATTACACCTCACCGCAGCTAGGGATTCCGATATTAAAATTCGATAACTTTTACGAAACACCTTTCGTAAGACAAAACTCGACAAATATTTCACGAGAAATATTTTGTACAATTAAACTCGACAACAATTTTACGAAAGCGACTTCCGTAAAATTAACTCGGCAGCAGTTGTGAAATAACTCTCGAAAAATAAAAGCTCGACAGCGCTTTAGGAAACAACTTTCGTAAGATCAAGCTCGGCCATATTTTACGAAACATCATTCATAGAGCCAAACAATATTGTATCTGGAACATAACCAGTTCGCTCGCAGCCTGACGAACTGAGAGCCTCACTCGAGTGACGCCTTGTCCATTGACCCGTCTTTCCAAAACGCCCTCCTTTGTCTACTTCTCCTCCCTTTGGTTCAACGATTTCGTATAATTCCTTTGATGCATAAAACACAATGTGATTTTACCAGATTCTGCCACGTTGAGTCGAAAGCATCTATTCATAACGTTGATAGACTTTTAAACAATATACAAAGTGCACCTGGTCAATTTGGTAAAACCAGAGATACGAAGAAACGAGGACGAACTTGGACATTGATATCCCTTCCTCATTCTGATATTCTCGAAAACCAATTCATATGAAATTCGGTAACTTACTTTTCGAAGTCCTTTGACGTTGAATCGAAAGTGGCCATTCCTAAACGCATAATAAACTTTCGATAAAGTCAGAAGAAAAGAGGAGAAGAAGAAGGAAGAAGGGGCAATCTCGAATCATCAATGGGACTAAGGTACGTCCGACTAAAAATTCCGTCAAGGTTTTAATTTTTTGGTAGGAAAGGAACGAAACGTCTTGAAAACTGCCGTAGAATTTAGGGAACTTAGAACCTAGGTGGATAGTCTAGCAAGCTAAGTCTTAGGCAAATTTTCCAGTCTTGTTCCATTGTTCCTTGACTTTCCAGGCAGAACTTGCAAACCGATCTAGTCTCTCGAAAAAACCGAGAAACGATCGCCACAGCATTCTAAGGCACACTCGTCCTGCTTCCTAAAGAAAGAAAAACCTTCGAAAGAACGGTTAACCCGTTTTCTTTCGTAAAATAAAATAACGGATCCAATGGATATCAGTCGTAGATAATTTTTGCTCCATAAGGTTGTCGATTCCTGCTTTTACTACCCTCGGCTACGTCCAAGCAGGAAATGACCCTACAACCGAATCCGCACATATTCTACGACGATCCTTTACCAACAACTTCCCTGGCTATACGGCTGCACCTAGCCTCCATGCCAATCCAAAACTACTGAGCGATCACCGCTCCAACCGCTTAAACGGCTAACGGCTAATCGACAATCCACGAGTTGTCGTGAAACGCCAAGTGACTATTATGGAAGCAGTTTGTCGTATAACCCAGAATCGGAAATTATACGATGAATTCTTCGTAACGAAACTCAGTCGAAACAACCATATGGTTAACGGAAGATGTAAACTTATCATCAATAGATTAAGTTCTATACGCCCCATAAAACGCGGCATAAAAAGAAACACTCGTAACAAAGCTCCTAGAGCTATACGAGTCATTCTTAAAAATTCAAAAAAAAAAAAAAGTTCCGGAAGGCCAACACTTCACGAAACACAGTGAAGTTAGACGCTTCTCCCAGGTAAATTTACACGACCCTTCGGTCCAAAATCCTCAAAACAATTCGCCAACTACTAAACGGCTACGACAACGGATCCAATATCCACAAAACGATTATCACATCCGGACACATGTCTCTCATAGCGTACACCTAAAAATGCTCGCTAAAAAGTAGCATACGGACCAAGCGACAAAATCAAAATCCGAAGTGACTACTCGGATTCTACCCTTTGCACTTGACGAAAGTATAGATCATAAGGAAAAGCCCATAAATCTTCTTATGGCATAAGAAAAATAAAGTCGCAGCATTGCGAGACGTCGCTTAATGCTCGAATAAACGTTTTTCGACCAAAATTTCATACGCCTTCTAAATGGCATCATATTGTGGTTGCTGATCACAACAAACGAACTATAACGTCCTAAACAGACAAGCCACCTAAGGGTAGGCTCTCTTACATCCGACCAGGATACTATAGCGCGCTATACAAGAAAACCGAAATTTCGTTTGAGTGCTTCGTAAAGGAAGTAGCTCCGACTCGTACCCAGACAAATCGTAATAAGCCGATAACACTTCGAAGATTTTAAAACGGTACGAGTCAGGTTAAAATCGCAAACAGGCAAAACGAAAGCCGATTTGTCATCGCAAAGCCTCAGTCCGAAAGTAAACCTAGGTCTTGCCCTAAACCCAGCCTTGCTGGTACTTAACATCTCACAGACATAGTATCAACACCCGATACGAGATCCCAAAACTTGTCTCTTCACTTAAGTCTATCTGTTTCACGAACCTTCGCGTAAATCAGTAAACCGCGAAAAATCTCGCTTTGTACAATCGATGGATACGGTGATCATCGGAGAGGCAGGAATGAGACGACAACTCACACCTTGTCCCTCTAACTTCGATAAACGGAAGTTCTCTCGATTTATAAAAACCACGATTTTATAGATTTGAGCAAAATATTTTTTACAGGCCAAACTTGGCCAAATTAAACAGCCTCCGAGGTACTCTTGCGGCCGACAAAGGTCCAATACAAAATACCATCGACAGCAACATGCTCGAAATAACTAGACGATAAAGTCTCACTGGAAAACAGGTCATAAGAATCTTAACTCCAAGACGAACTACGAATGGCTTGATCCCTTTTGACAAAGGGTATGTAGGCAGCTTTCATCAAGCGCAGCCCCAATCTTATAAGATTCCACCCTTCTTAGAATGAACGTACAACTTTCAACGGACATTTTCCACCGTTAATTCCGCCTAACTTGACTAACTTGTCTTATCGCACGCTAGAACCTCGCATCTACGATACACGGTTTTAACGGGCTTGGAGGCTAACTGTTGGGGTCAAAAACGGTCACATCGAAATTAACTTCTGAAAATATTGCTTAAACTAATTTTTACGATAAAATTCTTGAATAGATTTGTCCGCAGCGTCGAAACAAGCTCCAAGGGTTCATGTTGACGACGAAGTTAGTATCAAAACATTCGATAAAAATATGGGTGAATGTGTGATATACCCTCAAGGGAGGTCCAAATTAGAGAAATGTCCATGATGTGACATAAAGGCAAAACATGATGATTTTTGTGATTTGAATGGACAAAATTACCCTTACTTCGTTATACAAAATTTGTTAGCGAGTTAACATATTTTTAACATGATATAAAAATTGTTAGCAATTTAACAAAATTTTAACATGCTTCAAATTTTGTTATCGGTTACGTCTATTTATTAACGTGTTAAACAAATCGCTAACAAACAGGTTAGCAAGTTAACAATGCTAGTATCATAAAAATACATATATTAACCGTTAATCAATTATCTATCAAATAGCCGTAAACCTATTTGTAACAGCTAACATTATATGTATCCGTTACAAATTCATTAAAATATAATAATAACGGGTAAATAATGAAATAGCTGCTAACTTACATAAAATCTAAATAAAAGAATGTATATTTCAAGATATGAAATTGAAAATAATATAATTAGTATGAGATAATAACATTAGCAATATGGGTGTCAAAAGAATCAGAGTAAAAAATAGAGATTTATGGTGAAAAAATGAAAGCATAAATATGATATGGGTGAGAGATAAAGAGATTAGAAGATAGGAAAGAGAAGAGAGAGAGAATGATATAAGGGTAAAATGGTCCGGTTTTTGGATCTTGAAAACTGAGGGTAAATCGCCAATTAGGGCTCGGTTTAGGGACAATCCCACCAATTTCTCTAAAAATATACGTCTTAAGAATTCTACGTTTTCAAGGAAAACTTATACGAAAAACTTATACGAAAAACTTGCGGGAAAATCTTGTTTTAAAAACAACGATTTTTTAAATCAACGATTTAAGAAAATTAATGATTTTTTAAATCAACGATTTCTAAAATCTATGATTTCTTAAAAATCGTCTCCTTTCAAAAGGTTCCGCGACTAAACAAAGTTCTCGTTAAAACACGATCATCGGAGATAACAAAAGATCGTTAAACCACGAGGATGCGGCTTGGCAATCATGGAGCAACCAAGGGGTCATACGAAGCTCGGAGCAACCGAGCTCACCAGACCCGTCTCGACGAGGGCTTCGATTTGATATCTTGATCGTTTTCTGGGTCCTCACGGTTTGAGAGAACGGCCTCTTTGAAGTTCCAAGGCAGATTCCTTAAAATCTTGTTTTAAGACAACGAATCTTTAAAATGACGATTTCCTAATCAACGATTTAAGAAATCAACGATTTTTAAAAAAACGACGAATTATTAATCAACGACTTAAGAAATCAACGATTTCTTAATCAACGACTTGAGAAATCAACGATTTAAGAAAATAACGATTTCTTAAAATCAAACGGAACTTTGTTATCAAAGGACCAAACCTCCGCAAACAAGCATCCTAAGAGAATCGTAGCTTTGCGATAGGTTCAAACACTTGGATAACGGACCTCAGACCACGGCATAAATCCAATCGCGATGGCTATTGGGTCACGAACGAGAGCTCGGTTGCTATAGCGAATGGATCACGAAACCACGCTCGGTTGCTATAGCGACCGAGCTACGTACACGGCTCGGTCGCTATAGCGACCCAGCTCCGAACAGAGCTCGGTCGCTATAGCGATCGAGCGTTCGTACATCGATCATTCTCCGAAACGTCCAAAGTCTTCCGAAACGACGATACGACGTAAAACTATGCATTCTCGACTATCCGTATAGCCGTTCTCCGCGACTCACGACTATCCGTTTCTTGATCTCTCGATCAAATGGAATCGTCCGTTTGGTTTACGATAAAACCGCGGAAACTTAACCTTATCGGAGAAATCGTAAAAAGTCTCAAATCAAAAATACGGCCCAAAGAGGTCCTAAACTTGATTCGAGGCCCACTTACGATATCTTAAAAACCCATAAACCTTATGACGGTTTATGCTTGGAGGATAAGCAACAGTTTCCGCGAAAAAAATGGAAACTTTCCGCAGATAATCATGAAGATCGGAAAAAATGGAATATTCCCATTTTTTCGACTATGACGGCTTAAGGGCAAAAGGGGGAAGCGTAAACCAACCTTGGAGGGAGTATATAAGGAGTTCAAGGCGAGAGGCATAGAGGCATCACTTTTCCAAAGCATCTTAGCACTTAGAGCAATTTAGGCAACTTTCCATTTTTCTTTTTTCAAGCTGCGACTCAATTAGGTTTAGCCACCTTCGGGTATTAGAACTAGTATCTCGCCGACAGCTCTCGTAGCCGAAGCACGTTACCTTGTTGTTGTCACGCTCATACACAGATTCGAAATAAAATCCTTCTTGCTCTTTTTACGATTTTTATTTTATTTTCCGTTATTGTCGTGTTCTGATTGCTTGACGTGTGGTTTCTCAGAAATCTGGGACCTCAGGGAAATTAGAGTTTTCCTAGTTTCCTAATTTATACGAAATATTGACGGTGCGAATTTTGGTTCCCACATCGACTGTTGGGAAATAGATTTTATGGGCCCCTTCCCATCTTCTTATGGAAACAAATACATCCTAGTCGCTGTAGACTACGTTTCGAAATGGGTTGAGGCAGTTGCTTCTCCAACGAATGATGCATCCGTAGTTGAAAGCTTTTCAAGAGCATTATCTTCCCAAGATTTGGAGTTCCCAGAATAGTCATTAGTGACGGTGGATCACATTTCATCAATAAAGTTTTCGACCGATTACTCGAGAAGAACGGTGTTCACCATCGAGTCGCTACACCTTATCACCCACAAACCATTGGTCAAGTAGAAGTTTCGAACCGACAAATCAAAGAAATTTTGGAGAAAACTGTTCGAATTGATAGGAAAGATTGGTCTCGCAAACTAGATAATGCTTTGTGGGCATATCGGACCGCTTACAAGACACCACTGGGAAGGACACCCTTTCATTTACTTTATGGGAAATCATGCCATTTACCAGTTGAACTGGAACATAAGGCAGCCTGGGCAACCAAATTATTAAATTTCGATATCAAGCCAGCTGCCGAGAGACGTCTAATACAGCTCAACGAGCTCGATGAAATCAGACATTTGGCATACGAGAATTCGAAGTTATATAAGGAACGAACGAAAGCTTATCACGATAAGAAGATCATATCTAGACAGTTTGAACCGAACGATCAAGTTCTCCTATATAACTCCCGATTAAACCTTTTCCCTGGAAAACTTAAATCTCGTTGGTCTAGACCTTTCACCATCAAGGAAGTCAAACCTTCCGGAGCACTAACGATCAGTAGTGAAGAGGACAACGAGTTCACAGTAAATGGGCAGCGAGTAAAGCATTATTAGGCCAAGCCACCAGGCATAAAGCCCCTTCCGCTGCCACCACTCCGTGATAACTAAATCCAGTTATCCTAAGTCGTGCTAAAGACTTTAAACTAAGCGCTGAATGGGAGGCAACCCATTTTCCTTTTTATTTTATTTTATTTTCAATTGCATTTTCATTTTTTATTTTTTTATTTTTTCATTTTTACTTTATTTTATTTGTATCTTTTATTTTTAATTTCTAATTTTCTTTTAATCATTTTTTTAATTTTTAATTTTATTTTATTATTCATAATCGTTTTAGTTAGGATTTAAATTTATTAGTTAGCAATGTTTAAATTATTTTCTAGATATTTACTTTCACAATTGCATTAAAATCGATCGATATCAAATCATGTTGTACCGATCGACACGGGGATGTCGAGGCAAACCCTCATTTAACTCGACATCCGCCTCGTCTTCTCTATTTTCGCAAACCCTAGCCGAATCCTAAACCTCCTTTTCTCTCTCGTTTCTTGACGATTTCAATCGTTTCTTCGCCCCAATCCACTCGATTCCAAGTTCTCTCTCTGTTTCCATTAGCATTTCTCTCATTCTCCAAGGTATTGATCCGAAATTCTCTTATGATTGAACCTTTAGGGTTTGGGTTTTGAAATGAGTTAAATCGGGTTGATTAGGTGCAATTCTAGGTTGGTTTAGATGTTTTTACTGTTAATCTAAGTGTTAGGATAGTTTGTTTTGCCAAAATCCTCTCTTTCGATTCGGATTTCGTATGAACTGTTGATTTGCAGGTTTCGCGAGTCGTCATCGATCGACAACGACCCTGTCCTGTCGATCGATTTACGACTTTCAGATGAACACTGATCTGAGCTATCGATCGACACACTCGTGTGTACATCGATCGATATGGCTCTCTCTTGCGACCAATGCTAGCTTCAGGTTTTATTTTTCTTTTCAGATGAGCACAGATTCAGACATCGAGAGAGGGCAGAGGACGAAGAGGAGAAGTGATACTGCTGGCTCTTCACACTGCCGGCAGCGACAGGTCCCAAGGGACGACGAGCGGCCTCCTTGGCCACTTGATGACAAGACCCCCATCGATTACGTGGAGGGTCACGACTTCTCAGACCCGAAGAAGGTCATCTCCAGCAGCGAGTGCCTTGACAGAGAGCTCACCGATCAGTGGGACGACTACGACAGCTTGCACTACAGTACCTGGCTCTCAGTCGACATCGAGCCCACACGCTTCATTGACCCGGAGGTCATATACAAGATGCGGATCAAGGATGATCTGTTTGCGATGATTTCTCAGCACGGTTTGGGCACCATAGCCACTCACGCCTATGAACTCCATGTCCCGTTGGTCCGCCAGTTCTTGGCCTCTGTCTGTCTCACCTACCGCAACGAGAGGACGAAGGTTGCAGGAGAAGGTGTTCTCTCTTTCTTCACGAGGGGGAAGAGATATTCTCTCACCATCCCCGAGCTTTGCGGCATCTTCGGTTTTGCGGAGGACGCGACGTCTAGCAAGTTCCCGCCTTTTCCCGGTGTGAACGGGTTCTGGGAGATCATAGGCACAGGACATTGGAGCGGTTCAGCGACTCAGACGGACGTCCGCTACCCGACACTCCGCTACCTTATACGAGCTATTACCAAAACTCTGTTGTGCAAGATGGTGCCCAACAAGGTGCGCCTACAGGTTCTCACACTACTCTTCCCAGCAGTGAACGGTTTGGTTGATCTCTCTCACCTCGACACTAAGGGGATGGTGGTACCAAACCTTGGAGCTCTCTTCGCCGAGCATCTGATCTCGCTGAAGAAGAAACCCTTCTCGGGCACGGCTAGGAAGAGGGAGTGGGTGGGAAGTATGCTCACACCGATCTTCGAGTTCTGTGGTGTTCATCTGGACGGGACCGCAGACCGCCACCATCTCTTCATGGACGAGCAGCACTTGATGAACGTGGGTTGGCTCAAGGAGAGCCTTCTCTGGTTCCTCAGGATGGACGGCCGCTACCGCATGCTTCAGCTCCCGCACCCGTCACTCACTGATTTCGACGAGCAGGTCGAGAGGATCTGGTTCAGGACCGCCGACGAGTTCTTACAGGACCTACTCACCGCGGTGTTGAAGGCTCACAGGCAGCACCCGGGGCTCCTCTTCTCGACTTCCCAGACATACCAGACGTCCCGATGCCTGATGCGGACTTCCAGAAGACGGTCGTGAGTGCTCTTCGCGCCATCTGGGCTAGACTCACGCGACCACCGTGTGCGAGCAGGAGGAGTGTCAGAGCTCGTTCACCATCAGCACCAGGACCATTTCACCAGTACCAGCAGGAGGATGACGAGGAGGCCACCGACTAGCCTTCTTATCTCTTTTCTCTATCTTGCAGACTTTTTATTTTCATTTTTTATGTTTCGGATTTGCAGGATTTATGTTTTAGACTTATTTATGTTTTATGCTTTTGAACTATTTAGTATGTTAAATTTTCTTTGTGTTTGGACTGACAACATAGCTAACTTGAGAGCCAAGCTAGACGAGTGAGTGAGTTCCGGTCAAACACACTATCACATATTCTGTCTGAACCTGTCGATCGATACTGACCATGGTAAATCGATCGATAGCTAAGACAGAAAGGTACGACAACTTGCTTTGACATCCACACTTCTAACATTTCCTTATTTATTTTATACTTCTCCTACTTATTATTACACTGAGACGGTGTAATTTAAGTATGGGGGAGGATGTTACTAATATTATTATTTATCATTTATCATCTATTTTTCAAAAATAATTGTTTTATCGAGTCAAAAAGGAAATGAAGAATTTATGAATGAGTTTCTAATCAATTTTTGGCATTACTCTAGACTTATTAACCACATATTGCACTAGAGATACCAAAGTGGATCAACCGCAGTCAACGAGGAAGTCGAAAAACTTCTTATGGTGGGGTCCATAACGGAAGTCCGTTACCCCGATTGGCTTGCAAATCCCGTCGTGGTCAAAAACAAGAACGGAAAATGGCGAGTGTGCGTCGATTTTACCGATCTCAATAAAGCGTGCCCGAAAGATAGTTTCCCTTTACCGCACATCGACCGGCTGGTCGAAGCAACAACATGAAATGAACTCTTATCCTTCATGGACGCATTCTCAGGGTACAATCAGATTATGATGAATCCCGATGACCGCGAGAAAACAGCGTTCGTTACGGATCGCGGGACTTATTGCTACAAAGTAATGCCTTTCAGCCTTAAGAACGCCGGCGCAGCATATCAACGACTCGTCAATCGAATATTCGCCGATCAACTCGGAAAAATAATGGAGGTTTACATTGATGACATGCTTGTCAAATCCCTCCACGCTAACAACCATGTCGACCATCTTGAGGAATGCTTCGCTCGGCTGAATTCGCATAACATGAAACTTAACCCGGCCAAATGCAGATTCGCCGTAGCATCGGGAGAATTCCTCGGATACCTGGTAACTTATCGCGGGATAGAAGCTAACCCAAAACAGATCGATGCACTCATCGGGATGGCCTCTCCCAAAAACAAGCGAGAAGTACAAAGGTTGACCGGGAGGGTCGCAACACTCAATCGATTTATATCCCGATCAACAGACAAATGCTTACCTTTCTACGATGTCCTGCAAGGAAACAAAAAATTTAAGTGGTCAGATGAATGCGAAGACGCTTTCAAACAGCTAAAGCACTATCTGGCGACTCCTCCAGTTCTCGCGAAACCCGTAGAAGGGGAACCTCTATTCCTATACATAGCAGTATCGGCAACTGCCGTTAGCGGCATCCTGATCCGGGAAGAAGGTGGGGATCAGAAACCCATCTTCTACGTAAGCAAAACACTGCTGGACGCCAAAACCCGTTATCCCCTGATGGAAAAATTAGCATACGCAGTCGTAACATCGGCACGGAAGCTTCGACCGTAGTTTCAATCCCACACCATCGTCATCCTTACAACATTCCCCATCCGAACTATCTTGCATAGTCCGAGCCAGTCGGGAAGGTTAGCCAAGTGGGCCGTCGAACTCAGCGAGTACGATATAGACTATCGCCCCAGAACGAGTGCAAAGTCTCAAGTCCTCGCGGATTTCTTGGTGGAGCTGCCAACCAAAGCCATAACTAACAAAGAGCCTAACTCAACTTGGCTCCTCCACGTTGACGGATCGTCGTCAAAACAAGGATCCAGAATCGGCATCCGTCTGACGTCGCCGACCGGAGAGATCCTCGAACGATCGTTCAGATTAGATTAGGGTCCTGAACTTGATTCGAGGCCCACTTATGATTTCTTAAAAATCCATAAACCTTAGGACGGTTTATGCTTGGAGGATAAGCATCAGTTTCCGCGGATAAATGGAAACTTTCCGCAGATAATCATGAAGATCGGAAAAATGAAATATTCCCATTTTTCAACTATGACGGCTTAAGGGCAAAAGGGGGAAGCGTAAACCGACCTTGGAGGGAGTATATAAGGAGCTCTAGGCGAGAGGAATAGAGGCATCACTTTTCCAGAGCAACCTAGCACTAAGAGCATGTTAGGCAACTTTCCGTTTTTGTTTTTTTCGAGCTGCGACTCAATTAGGTTTAGCCACCTTCGGGTATTAGAACTAGGATCTCGCCGACAGCTCTCGTAGCCGAAGCATGTTATCCTGTTGTTGTTACGCTCATACGCAGATTCGGAATAAAATCCTTCTTGCTTTTTTTTATGATTTTTATTTTATTTTCCGTTATTGTCGTGTTCTGATTGCTTGACGTGTGGATTCTCAGAAATTCGGGATCTCTGGGAAATTAGGGTTTTCATAGTTTCCTAAAATATACAAAATATTGACGGTGCGAATTTCGGTTCCCACAGTTTGGCACTAGAAGGAGGGGGGGTACGGATCAATCTTACCCGCAAAAACTGCTCAACAATCAGACGCGAGATGGAAATCTCATCCTTTCCAGACGAGATCTCATTCAGGGAGGGAGCAGCGGCCAAACAGGCTAAACCTCGCGACGATCTTCTGGTAATTGAGCTGACAATCCACGACGTCGACGTCGCAAGAGTACTGATCGACACCGGAAGCTCAGTTAACATCATCTTCAAAGAAACTCTCGCAAAGATGCAGGTCGATCCGTCAAAAATCACGGAAGACTCTAGCCCGCTGGTATGGCTTTCAGGAGAGCCCACCATTGCTTCGGGGAAGATCAGTTTTGCAGTCAAAGCCGGAACGGCAGAAAAACTGACGGAATTCCTAGTGGTGGATCTCCCGGCATCGTACAACGCGATCATGGGCACTCCCTGGATAAATTCCATGAGAGCAGTTCCATCGACATATCATCTGTGCCTTAAGTTTCTGACCCCCCACGGGATCGAAACAATCTGGGGAAATCCCAGAGTATCGCGGATATGTCTCGCTGCGGAACTCAAGCGCAAGAGGTCCAATCTAGACACCCCTCCCAAGAAAACTAAGAAAACGATTTCAGACGAAGACACACAGGATTTGGCTGAACTCTTCTGGCAATCTCGAAGGGCTGATGCCCTAGAAGAAAAACACGAACCAACCTGTGAACCCGTAATTACGGTTTGTCTCGATGAAGCATTCCTAGAACGGTGTGTCGAAATCGGAGCCAATCTCCGAGAGCCCTTGAAGATAAAACTCGTAACCTGTCTTAAGAAAAATCTCCACACATTCGCATGGACTGCGGAGGACATGCCAGGAATTGACATTAACATTGCCTGCCATGAACTAAATACCGATCCAACGTTCAAACCAATCAAGCAGAAAAGGCGAAAGCTAGGCCCCGAACGAGCAACCGCAGTCAACGAGGAAGTCGAAAAACTTCTTATGGTGGGGTCCATAACGGAAGTCCGTTACCCCGATTGGCTTGCAAATCCCGTCGTGGTCAAAAACAAGAACGGAAAATGGCGAGTGTGCGTCGATTTTACCGATCTCAATAAAGCGTGCCCGAAAGATAGTTTCCCTTTACCGCACATCGACCGGCTGGTCGAAGCAACAGCATGAAATGAACTCTTATCCTTCATGGACGCATTCTCAGGGTACAATCAGATAATGATGAATTCGATGACCGCGAGAAAACAGCGTTCGTTACGGATCGCGGGACTTATTGCTACAAAGTAATGCCTTTCAGCCTTAAGAACGCCGGCGCAACATATCAACGACTCGTCAATCGAATATTCGCGGATCAACTCGGAAAAATAATGGAGGTTTACATTGATGACATGCTCGTCAAATCCCTCCACGCTAACAACCATGTCGACCATCTTGAGGAATGCTTCGCTCGGCTGAATTCGCATAACATGAAACTTAACCCGGCCAAATGCAGATTCGCCGTAGCATCGGGAGAATTCCTTGGATACCTGGTAACTTATCGCGGGATAGAAGCTAACCCAAAACTGATCGATGCACTCATCGGGATGGCCTCTCCCAAAAACAAGCGAGAAGTACAAAAGTTGACCGGGAGGGTCGCAACACTCAATCGATTTATATCCCGATCAACAGACAAATGCTTACCTTTCTACGATGTCCTGCAAGGAAACAAAAAATTCAAGTGGTCAGACGAATGCGAAGACGCTTTCAAACAGCTAAAGCACTATCTGGCGACTCCTCCAGTTCTCGCGAAACCCGTAGAAGGGGAACCTCTATTCCTATACATAGCAGTATCGGCAACTGCCGTTAGCGGCATCCTGATCCGGGAAGAAGGTGGGGATCAGAAACCCATCTTCTACGTAAGCAAAACACTGCTGGACGCCAAAACCCGTTATCCCCTGATGGAAAAATTAGCATACGCATTCGTAACATCGGCACGGAAGCTTCGACCGTAGTTTCAATCCCACACCATCGTCATCCTTACAACATTCCCCATCCGAACTATCTTGCATAGTCCGAGCCAGTCGGGAAGGTTAGCCAAGTGGGCCGTCGAACTCAGCGAGTACGATATAGACTATCGCCCCAGAACGAGTGCAAAGTCTCAAGTCCTCGCGGATTTCTTGGTGGAGCTGCCAACCAAAGCCATAACTAACAAAGAGCCTAACTCAACTTGGCTCCTCCACGTTGACGGATCGTCGTCAAAACAAGGATCCAGAATCGGCATCCGTCTGACGTCGCCGACCGGAGAGATCCTCGAACGATCGTTCAGATTAGATTAGGGTCCTGAACTTGATTCGAGGCCCACTTATGATTTCTTAAAAATCCATAAACCTTAGGACGGTTTATGCTTGGAGGATAAGCATCAGTTTCCGCGGATAAATGGAAACTTTCCGCAGATAATCATGAAGATCGAAAAAATGAAATATTCCCATTTTCAACTATGACAGCTTAAGGGCAAAAGAGGGAAGCGTAAACCGACCTTGGAGGGAGTATATAAGGAGCTCTAGGCGAGAGGAATAGAGGCATCACTTTTCCAGAGCAACCTAGCACTAAGAGCATGTTAGGCAACTTTCCGTTTTTGTTTTTTTCGAGCTGCGACTCAATTAGGTTTAGCCACCTTCGGGTATTAGAACTAGGATCTCGCCGACAGCTCTCGTAGCCGAAGCATGTTATCCTGTTGTTGTTACGCTCATACGCAGATTCGGAATAAAATCCTTCTTGCTTTTTTTTACGATTTTTATTTTATTTTCCGTTATTGTCGTGTTCTGATTGCTTGACGTGTGGATTCTCAGAAATTCGGGATCTCTGGGAAATTAGGGTTTTCATAGTTTCCTAAAATATACGAAATATTGACGGTGCGAATTTCGGTTCCCACAGTTTGGCACTAGAAGGAGGGGGGTACGGATCAATCTTACCCGCAAAAACTGCTCAACAATCAGACGCGAGATGGAAATCTCATCCTTTCCAGACGAGATCTCATTCAGGGAGGGAGCAGCGGCCGAACAGGCTAAACCTCGCGACGATCTTCTGGTAATTGAGCTGACAATCCACGACGTCGACGTCGCAAGAGTACTGATCGACACCGGAAGCTCGGTTAACATCATCTTCAAAGAAACTCTCGCAAAGATGCAGGTCGATCCGTCAAAAATCACGGAAGACTCCAGCCCGCTGGTATGGCTTTCAGAAGAGCCCACTATTGCTTCGGGGAAGATCAGTTTCGCAGTCAAAGCCGGAACGGCAGAAAAACTGACGGAATTGCTAGTGGTGGATCTCCCGGCATCGTACAACGCGATCATGGGCACTCCCTGGATAAATTCCATGAGAGCAGTTCCATCGACATATCATCTGTGCCTTAAGTTTCCGACCCCCCACGGGATCGAAACAATCTGGGGAAATCCCAGAGTATCGCGGATATGTCTCGCTGCGGAACTCAAGCGCAAGAGGTCCAATCTAGACACCCCTCCCAAGAAAACTAAGAAAACGATTTCAGACGAAGACACACAGGATTTGGCTGAACTCTTCTGGCAATCTCGAAGGGCTGATGCCCTAGAAGAAAAACACTAACCAACCTGTGAACCCGTAATTACGGTTTGTCTCGATGAAGCATTCCCAGAACGGTGTGTCGAAATCGGAGCCAATCTCCGAAAGCCCTTGAAGACAAAACTCGTAACCTGTCTTAAGAAAAATCTCCACACATTCGCATGGACTGCGGAGGACATGCCAGGAATTGACATTAACATTGCCTGCCATGAACTAAATACCGATCCAACGTTCAAACCAATCAAGCAGAAAAGGCGAAAGCTAGGCCCCGAACGAGCAACCGCAGTCAACGAGGAAGTCGAAAAACTTCTTAAGGTGGGGTCCATAACGGAAGTCCGTTACCCCGATTGGCTTGCAAATCACGTCGTTGTCAAAAACAAGAACGGGAAAATGGCGAGTGTGCGTCGATTTTACCGATCTCAATAAAGCGTGCCCGAAAGATAGTTTCCCTTTACCGCACATCGACCGGCTGGTCGAAGCAACAGCAGGAAATGAACTCTTATCCTTCATTGACGCATTCTCAGGGTACAATCAGATTATGATGAATCCCGATGACCGCGAGAAAACAGCGTTCGTTACGGATCGCGGGACTTATTGCTACAAAGTAATGCCTTTCAGCCTTAAGAATGCCGACGCAACATATCAACGACTCGTCAATCGAATGTTCGCCGATCAACTCGGAAAAATAATGGAGGTTTACATTGATGACATGCTCGTCAAATCCCTCCACGCTAACAACCATGTCGACCATCTTGAGGAATGCTTCGCTCGGCTGAATTCGCATAACATGAAACTTAACCCGACCAAATGCAGATTCGCCGTAGCATCGGGAGAATTCCTCGGATACCTGGTAACTTATCGCGGGATAGAAGCTAACCCAAAACAGATCGATGCACTCATCGGGATGTCCTCTCCCAAAAATAAGCGAGAAGTACAAAGGTTGACCGGGAGGGTCGCAACACTCAATCGATTTATATCCCGATCAACAGACAAATGCTTACCTTTCTACAATGTCCTGCAAGGAAACAAAAAATTCAAGTGGTCAGACGAATGCGAAGACGCTTTCAAACAGCTAAAGCACTATCTGGCGACTCCTCCAGTTCTCGTGAAACCCGTAGAAGGGGAACCTCATTCCTATACATAGCAGTATCAGCAACTGCCGTTAGCGGCATCCTGATCCGGGAAGAAGGTGGGGATCAGAAACCCATCTTCTACGTAAGCAAAACACTGCTGGATGCCAAAACCCGTTATCCCCTGATGGAAAAATTAGCATACGCAGTCGTAACATCGGCACGGAAGCTTCGACCGTAGTTTCAATCCCACACCATCGTCATCCTTACAACATTCCCCATCCGAACTATCTTGCATAGTCCGAGCCAGTCGGGAAGGTTAGCCAAGTGGGCCGTCGAACTCAGCGAGTACGATATAGACTATCGCCCCAAAACGAGTGCAAAGTCTCAAGTCCTCGCGGATTTCTTGGTGGAGCTGCCAACCAAAGCCATAACTAACAAAGAGACTAACTCAACTTGGCTCCTCCAAGTTGACGGATCGTCGTCAAAACAAGGATCCAGAATCGGCATCCGTCTGACGTCGCCGACCGGAGAGATCCTCGAACGATCGTTCAGATTAGATTAGGGTCCTAAACTTGATTTGAGGCTCACTTACGATTTCTTAAAAACCCATAAACCTTATGACGGTTTATGCTTGGAGGATAAGCATCAGTTTCCGTGGAAAAAATGGAAACTTTCCGCAGATAATCATGAAGATCGGAAAAATGGAATATTTCCATTTTTCGACTATGACGGCTTAAGGGCAAAAGGGGGAAGCGTAAACCGACCTTGGAGGGAGTATATAAGGATTTCAAGGCGAGAGGCATAGAGGCATCACTTTTTCCAGAGCAACTTAGCACTTAGAGCATTTTAGGCAACTTTTCGTTTTTGTTTTTCGAGCTGCGACTCAATTAGGTTTAGCCACCTTCGGGTATTAGAACTAGGATTTCGCCGACAGTTCTCGTAGCCGAAGCACGTTATCCTGTTGTTGTTACGCTCATACGCAGATTCGGAACAAAAATCTTTCTTGCTCTCTTTTTACGATTTATATTTTATTTTCCGTTATTGTCGTGTTCTGATTTCTTGACGTGTGGTTTCTCAGAAATCAGGGACCTCAGGGAAATTAGTGTTTTCCTAGTTTCCTTATTTATACGAAATATTTACGGTGCGAATTTCGGTTCCCACAGTTTGGCGCAAGAAGGAGGGGGGGGGGGTACGGATCAATCTTACTCGCAAAAACCGCTCAACAATCAGACGCGAGATGAAAATCTCATCCTTTCCAGACGAGATCTCATTTAGGGAGGGAGCAGCGGCCTAACAGGCTAAACCTCGCGACGACTCCTGGTAATTGAGCTGACAATCCACGACGTTGACGTCGCGAGAGTACTGATCGACACCGGAAGCTCGGTTAACATTATCTTCGAAGAAACTCTCGCAAAGATGCAGGTCGATCCGTCGAAAATCACGGAAGACTCCAGCCCGCTGGTAGGGATTTCAGGAGAGCCCACCATCGCTTCGGGGTCGATCAGTTTCGCAGTCTAAGCCGGAACGGCAGAAAAACTAACGGAATTCCTAGTGGTGGATCTCCCGGCATCGTACAACGCGATCATGGGCACTCCCTGGATAAATTCCATGAGAGCAGTTCCATCGACATATCATCTGTGCCTTAAGTTTCCGACCCCCACGGGATCGAAACAATCTGGGGAAATCCCAGAGTATCGCGGATATGTCTCGCTGCGGAACTCAAGCGTAAGAGGTCTGATCTCAGACACCGCTCCCAAGAAAACTAAGAAAACGATTTCAGACGAAGACACACAGGATTTGGCTGAACTCTTCTGGCAATCTCGAAGGGCTGATGCCCAAGAAGAAAAACGCGAACCAACCTGTGAACCCGTAATTACGGTTTGTCTCGATGAAGCATTCCCAGAACGGTGTGTCGAAATCGGAGCCAATCTCCCCAAGCCCTTGAAGACAAAACTCATAACCTGTCTTAAGAAAAATCTCCACACATTCGCATGGACTGCGGAGGACATGCCAGGAATTGACATTAACATTACCCGCCATGAACTAAATACCGATCCAACGTTCAAACCAATCAAGCAGAAAAGGCGAAAGCTAGGCCTCGAACGAGCAACCGCAGTCAACGAGGAAGTCGAAAAACTTCTTAAGGTGGGGTCCATAACGGAAGTCCGTTACCCCGATTGGCTTGCAAATCCCGTCGTGTTCAAAAAGAAGAACGAAAAATGGTGAGTGTGCGTCGATTTTACCGATCTCAATAAAGCGTGCCCGAAAGATAGTTTCCCTTTGCCGCACATCGACCGGCTGGTCGAAGCAACAGCAGGAAATGAACTCTTATCCTTCATGGACGCATTCTCAGGGTACAATCAGATTATGATGAATCCCGATGACCGTCAGAAAACAGCGTTCATTACGGATCGCGGAACTTATTGCTACAAAGTAATGCCTTTTGGCCTTAAGAACGCCGGCGCAACATATCAACGACTCGTCAATCGAATGTTCGCCGATCAACTCGGAAAAACCATGGAGGTTTACATTGACGACATGCTCGTCAAATCTCTCCACGCTAACGACCATGTCGACCATCTTGAGGAATGCTTCGCTCGGCTGAATTCACATAACATGAAACTTAACCCGGCCAAATGCAGATTACCCGTAGCATCGGGAGAATCCGGATACCTGGTAACTTATCGCGGGATAGAAGCTAACCCAAAACAGATCGATGCACTCATCGGGATGGCCTCTCCCAAAAACAAGCGAGAAGTACAAAGGTTGACCGGGAGGGTCGCAACACTCAATCGATTTATATCCCGATCAACAGACAAATGCTTACCTTTCTACGATTTCCTGCAAGGAAACAAAAAATTCAAGTGGTCAGACGAATGCGAAGACGCTTTCAAACAGCTAAAGCACTATCTGGCGACTCCTCCAGTTCTCGCGAAACCCGTAGAAGGGGAACCTCTATTCCTAACATAGCAGTATCGGCAACAGCCGTTAGCGGCATCCTCATCCGAGAAGAAGGTGGGGAACAGAAACCCATCTTCTACGTAAGCAAAACACTGCTGGACGCCAAAACCCGTTATCCCCTGATGGAAAAATTAGCATACGCAGTCGTAACATCGGCGCGGAAGCTTCGACCGTATTTTCAATCCCACACCATCGTCATCCTTACAACATTCCCCATCCGAACTATCTTGCATAGTCCGAGCCAGTCGGGAAGGTTAGCCATGTGGGCCGTCGAACTCAGCGAGTACGATATAGACTATCGCCCCAGAACGAGTGCAAAGTCTCAAGTCCTCGCGGATTTCTTGGTGGAGCTGCCAAAAAAAGCCATAACTAACAAAGAGCCTAACTCAACTTGGTTGCTCCACGTTGACGGATCGTCGTCAAAACAAGGATCAGAATCGGCATCCGTCTGATGTCGCCGACCGGAGAGATCCTCGAACAAGTCGTTTAGATTAGAGTTCCACGCGTCGAATAACGAGGCAGAGTACGAAGCCCTTATCGCGGGATTACGGTTAGCCCACGGTTTGAAGATACGAAATATCCATGCTTACTGCGACTCTCAACTGGTTGCGAGCCAGTATAGCGGGGAGTACGAAGCCAGGGACGAAAGGATGGAAGCATACCTCAAACTAGTCCAAAATTTGTCCCAAGACTTTGATTCTTTCGCTCTCACTCGAATTCCTCGTTCCGAGAATACGCAAGCAGACGCACTCGCAGCCCTGGCCTCAAGTTCGGATCCGGGACTTAAAAGAGTAATCCCGGTAGAGTTCATTGGACATCCGAGCATTGGACCTCCCGTCATCATCAATCTTATTCAAGACGATAATGAAGAGGAAGTTGCAGTCCAACCGGAAGAAATTCAAGAACAAAATGAATATGGCTGCGATACGCCATGGCTGAAGGCGATACGAGCATATATTATCGACGGAAAATTACCTCCTGAAAAATGGGCAGCTCGAAAAGTCCGAACCCAAGCCGTTCGTTATGTAACGGTCGACGGAGAAATTTACAAGTGGAAGTTCTCTGGACCACTCATGACATGTTTAGAAGGACATAAGGCTAGAAAGGTAATGGAAGAAGTTCACTCCGGTTCCTGCGGAAATCATTCCGGCGGAAGGTCCCTCGCCGTAAAAATCAAACGCCATGGGTATTACTGGCTAACGATGATCGGAGACTGCAAAAAATTCACACGAAAATGTGAGAAATGCCAGAGGCATGCTCCAATTCGGCAACCTACGGAAGAACTCTCCTCCATTACGTTGCCATATCTTTTTTGCGCTGGGCTATGGATATCGTAGGACCTCTTCATAATTCCATGCAAAAACGTTTTCTGCTGGTCCTCACGTATTTCTTTTCAAAATGGGTAGAAGCCGAATCATACGCGAGTATAAAGGACGTCCAAGTCGAAAATTTCGTATGGAAAAACATTATCTGCAGACATGGAATCCCGTACGAAATAGTAACGGATAACGGATCCCAATTCATCTCTACCCGCTTCGAAGCTTTTTGCGAAAAATGGAAGATACAATTAAACAAATCAACTCCCAGATATCCGCAATGCAACGGACAGGCAGAACCAATCAATAAGACCGTCCTCGACGGACTCAAGAAACGTCTGGACGAAAAGAAAGGGAGATGGGCGGAGGAACTCGAAGGAGTCCTCTGGTCACACCGCACAACTCTGAGACGGGGAACGGGAGAAACACCCTTCGCCCTCGTATACGGCACCGAATGCATGATCCCCGCGGAAGTCAAATTTCCTGGGATGCGTAGACGTCTACTCCTGGAACGGGAAGAAATAAACAATGCCATGCTATTGGGCCCTGACCCGAATCCAAAACTATCAACATGCAGCCGCAAAATACTATAACTCCAACGTCCGAAATCGCCGATTTCACGTAGGAGACTTAGTTTTGCGCAAAATCTTTCTGAACACTGCCGAACGAAACGCAGGGAAGCTAGGAGCCAATTGGGAGGGACCATACAAGATTATAAAAGTCGTCCGGCCCGGTTCCTACGAAATTGAAAACATGTAAGGTGTGAAAATCCCGAGAACTTGGAACATCATGCATCTCAAAAAGAATTATCATTAAAATGTCGCAATCAAAGAACTACGAGATGGCTTGATCCCCGAAAAGGGGTACGTAGGCAACTCGCTAACCGGCGGGTTCAGCTATCCCCCCCCCCGATTATAAAGAGGGGGGAGCGGGGTGCGTATATTTGTATACTCCCACGACTTTCAAATTTTACGGAAAATCCGAATTTTCGAAACTCTTTACAAACAAAGACTCTGAATTTTCGAAACTCTTCACAAACAAACAACGGGTCCAGCATCCACCAAAAACGATTATCACATCTACAAATTGTCACTCGAAAACAATTCAAACTACACTATTCAAAAGCCCGTAACTCTTTTATGGCATAAGAAAAATCCATTCACCGCACTGCGAGACGTCGCTTCGTGCCCGAATAATTTTTTTGTCGTAAAAACTTTAAAAAACGCCTACAGAACGGCATCATGTCTTTGTTGCTGATCACAACAAACGAACTCTAACGTCCTAAACAGACAAGCCACCTAAGGGTAAGCTCTCTTACATCCGACCAGGATACCATAGCGCGCTATACAAGAAAATCGAAATTTCGTCTGAGCGCTTCATAAAGGAAGTAGCTTCGATCGTGTCCAGACAGATCATAATAAGCCGATAACACTTCACGGATTTTAAATGGTACGAGTCAGGTTAAAATCGCAAACAGGCAAAACGAAAGCCGATTTGTCATCGCAAAGCCTCAGTCCGAAAGTAAACCTAGGTCTTGCCCTAAATCCAGCCTTGCTGGTACTTAACATCTCATAGGCATAGTAGCGACACCCGATACGAGATCCCAAAATTTGTCTCTTCACTAAAGTCTGTCCGTTCTACGAACCTTCGCGTAAATTCATAAACTGCGGAAAATCTCGCTTTGTACACGCGATAGATACGGTGATCATCTGAGAAGCAGGAATGGGACGACAACTCATACCCTATCTCTCAAACGTCGATATACGAAAGTTCTCATAAATACGCAAATCCAAATTTTCATTAATTAAAAACCGCAACGCGGTAGGGATTCAAAGCCACAAGTGACCAGTCCCGAAGATAAAAACACGGCCTTAAAAGGCCGGAACAAACACAAACTCATAAAACACTTGAACCAAAGACCACAACCTTAAACCTAGACCTCACCTTCACCTGACTCGCTCGGAGCCGCGTCATCGCCATCTTCTCCAGTCGCCGAACCGGGTTTCTCGGTGTCCTCCGCAGTTTGCACTAGAACGCACTCGGATCGCAGATCGGACAGCAGAAGCTCGAAGTTCCTATCCACGGATCCCAACTCGGACCTACGGGTCGATAGGCTATTCTCCTCGGACTGAAGAGATGCGAAAGGATCATCTCCCCGAGATCAGATCCCGACGGTAAACACGCTCTAAGGAGCCCAGGATCTCGGAAAAACCCGCCAAACGGGACTGGAACCCGGCGCGCAAAGCACTCATGGCATCATCAGCACTACGACGCATCAAGTCCTCGCTAGTCTCGATCTGGCACTGAAGTCGACGAACCTCCGAAGCCTTTGCCTTCCTGGTTTTCTTCTCCTTGATCAAAGCACTCGCAGTTTCCCAAGATCTCTCTCAAGCTCGCCGACCTGCCCCTCAAGCCTAGACACCTTAGCAGTGCAGGAATCCGTCAGTGCCGTCATCGTACCCTGGATAAGTCGTGTTAATAAGCATAGAATCAAAACGGAAGGATAAGTTAAAATTTGAACAACATACCTTCCCGCGGAGGACAGGTGCAATGCGCAATCCCTCCGGCAGCGAAGGACCTCCCTCGACGGGTTCCACACACTTCCTCTTCCGAGACCGAGAAACCGGGATAACACTTGCTGCCCGCAACCCCAGAACGATCTCCCTCTTGGCTGGAGGAACGGGCTCGACAGCTTCTTCCTTGTCTTCAACGATGATCGGAACGGACAACGATCCCGAAGCCTGGGGCGGAACTTCGAGAGATTGCATCTCGGAACGCTCTCCGACCTAAGGGAGGACTGGGATCTCGGAACCGGAAGCTGGGGCGTCCGTCGCGGCAGGAGAGAATGGTTTCTCTTCGACGGCGTGGATGATTTCCTTCTCAGCCTTGCGACGAGCCATCCTCTAGCGGAATGAAAGGAAGCCAGCAACGCAAGTAGGCTCAGGCGCAGACTCATCGACTGGAGCCAACGGAGCTTCGGTCATCTCAACATCTGAGTTCTTCTTGCCATCTTGAGAGGAGGACATCTTGAGAGAGAATTTAGGAGAAAGAAAAGAGAAGAGGTGAGAAAGAAGTGAAGGAGAAATTTTCAATACTTATAGAAGTGTGGTTGCATACTATTTAGAAAAAAAAAACTTCTTTTACGATCTTTTTTCGTATAAATATCTTTTACGAGTTTACGAATACAAACTTCGTCGAAAGAAACGACTATCTTGTCCGACTCACCTTAACGTACGCTTGAATCTCCCGACGATTCTAACGTACTGGGGGGCTAACTGTTGGGGTCAAAAACCGTCGTTACGAAGTTAGTATCGAAACATTCGATAGAGTTCCGCAAATTAAATAAAGTTCTCGTCAAAACACGATCATCGAAGATAACAAAGAATCGTTAAAAACGAGAATAGGGACTTGATAATCGCATGATCATACGAAGCTCGGTCGCTATAGGGATCGAGCGTTCGTATATCGATCATTCTCCGAAACGTCCGAAATCTTCCGAAACGACGATACGACGTAAAACTATGCATTCTCGACTATCCGTATAGCCGTTCTCCGCAACTCGCGACTATCCGTTTCTTGATCTCTCGATCAAATGGAATCGTCCGTTTGGTTTACGATAAAAACCACGGAAACTTAACCTTATCGGAAAAAATCGTAAAAAACGTCTCGAATTGAAAAGACGGCCCAAAGGGTCCTAAACTTGATTCGAGGCCCACTTACGATTTCTTAAAAACCCTTAAACCTTAGGACGGTTTATGCTTGGAGGATAAGCATCAGTTTCCGCGGATAAATGGAAACTTTACGCAGATAATCATGAAGATCGGAAAAATGGAATATTCCCATTTTTCGACTATGACGGCTTAAGGGCAAAAGGGGGAAGCGTAAACCCTATCTGCGATGTCTTACCTCTAGAGAAGCCGCCAGGATACTAGAAGAGCTTCACGAAGGAGAGTGTGGTTCCCATTCTAGTGGTCGGAGCTTGGTACTCAGAGCCAGAAGGGCTGGGTACTACTGGCCAAACATGGCGAGGGACTCCCTCAAACAAGCCAAACTCTGTAGCCAATGCCAGAAGCACGCGCCAGTCTCCAAACTTCCAACAGAGAACCTCAAATCTCTAAGCTCCCCTTGGCCCTTCCGAAAGTGGGGCATGGACATCGTGGGGAAATTCCCCATGGCGCCGGGGCAAAAGATCTTCCTCTTAGTCGTGACTGATTACTTCACGAAATGGGTAAAAGCTGAAGCACTAGCCAATATAACGGATCTCCAGATCAGGAAATTCCTATGGACCAACGTGATCACACGCTTCGAAACACCCATGAGATTGTCACAAACAACGGACCCCAGTTCACGAGCTACAACTTCCGAAAGTTCTGCAAGGACTGGAACATCAAGCTTTCCTATTCAGCACCATGACATCCCCAATCTAACGGTCAAGCCGAATCCACTAATAAGACAGTGGTGAATATGCTCAAGAAGCGCCTAGAAAATGTCCATGGACGATGGGCAGAAGAGCTACATGGAGTACTCTGGGCCTATCGTACAACTCCGAAGACGGCTACCCAGGAGACTCCCTTCTCACTTGTCTATGGTGCTGAAGCGGTGATACCCACAGAGATGCACGTAAGGACCTCGGTCTCTGAATTCCTCTCCCAGGAGGAGAACAACGAGCTAATGTCCCTGAGTCTAGACCTACTCGATGAAAAAAGGGAGGCGGCTCGCCTTAGAAATGCGTCCTACCAGTTGAAAATAGCCAAGAGCTACAACAAGAAGGTCAGATCCAGAACCTTCCAGAAAGGGGACTGGGTCCTAAGGCAAGTCTGTGACCATACAAGGGACAAATCAGCCGCAAAACTCGCTCCTGGATGGGAGGGTTCCTATAAGGTAATAGAGATGCAAGGGGCAGGAGCCTATAAGCTGGAAGACAGCGACGGTAAGGTTCAACCCAACTGCTGGAACGCCTTGCACCTCGAATTCTATCACTTCTAAAAGTAAGGTCCCCGGATCAAGCTTTATATACTACTACTATTACTATGATATATTTAAGTACACTGGTTTCCTACTCCTATCTATGCGATAACGCCTCCGGACTAAGCTTATAAAATACATTATTAGTTACGGCTAAAGGGGTTATAGGAACTCCAATGTACTTAAAGGGGCATACTAGATAGATCAGGTCCTAAGGGATCTTAGATCTCAGTAAACCCTATATATACTAGTGAGACTACTCACATGGGTGTACGGCATATAAGGAACGGGTCTGATCAACCCTATTACATTGTCTGCACCTCGGGTCCTACGTAAAGGCTATAAGTCCAAAAGTTACGTGGGGACCACCGTACTCGTGCTACCCAACCCTGTGTTAAAGATGCTACGAGCTAAATACACGCAGGGGGCATGACGTACACTGCAAAGTACTCTAATCAGATGCTGACGGCTGATATGAAGGGAGCAAATGTGCGAAAATACCGGTTAGCACCAAAATTTAATACTTATCCAGACGTGGAAAGTAGTGTGTCTGGTGTGAAGTCGCTCCGCAGGGCAGGCCCACGCCAGACCACAGTAAGTCTGAGTGTGACCTTTTCTGCAGAAAGGTAGAGTGCAGCACTGAGATTCACGAGAGTGGCCTATACCTCCGGGTGGCAGAGTGTGGTTTCTCAATAACAGATCGGTAGTGGTTCCCCCATGGGGAGCAGAATATGATCACAAACCTCCCATAACGCATACGGCCTCAGTGTCTATGACGAACCTCCGGGTTCAGTACGGCCTCAGGGTCTATATAATAACCTTCGGGTTCAGTACAGGCCTCAGGGTCTAATTAAGAGCCTCAAGGTTCAATACAGCCTCCGGGTCTGTAAAGAATCTCCGAATTCAAGATCACCTAAGGGTTGATCAAAGGCCTTCGGGTCTAACTAATCTTCGGATCTGATAAGAACCTCAGGGTTCAAGGATCTTTGAATCCAAATACCAACCTTCAGGTTTGCCAAGAACCTCAGGGTTCAAAAGCATCAACCTTCGGGTTCGAGGTATCCATCAGGTTTAGTCACGGTCCCCGGATCTAAGGATTAAACCCCAAAACTCAGAAACCTCAGGCCTTCGGGTTCAATAAAACGGCCTTCGGGCCTAGGTAAGGGACCTCAGGGTTCAAGGCCTTAAGAACTTCCGGGTTCTAGGGCTCAAGAACCCAAGGGTTCAAACCAAGCTAGAACTCTAGGGTTCCAAGCAGGGATCTTTCAATCCAAAACTAAAACTCAGGTTTTTAATAATGGATTACAAGGTCTAATGCTTTTCTAATCATTTCAGGGTTTGACTAACAGGATCCAGGTCCTAGACATTGATATCCTTCCAAGGGGTCAACCCTTACAAGGGTCCGGCCCTCACAAGGGGTACAATTCCTACGAGGGTCCGACCCCTACGAGGCTTTAGCCCTTTCAAGGGTCCATCCCTTCCCACGAATCTACGCGCCTACCTAGGTGTCCTTGCGTTCTGGGGATATGGAATTGGTTCGATGAGATCTAAACCCCTAGGCTATCAATACGGTAACAGGACTCAGGTCATGATTCCTCTGAAATCCGAAGTGGTGCGATCCCAAGGGTAGAATCGTCACCAGCCCCTAAGATTTTGCATAATCTAATTAAGGTTATGGTCGGCCTTTGGCCCATAACCCGTGATAGGGAATTCCCCTATCTTAGAAACGCAATGCAAGACAACTCTACGCTACTCGAGACAAAAGATGGAAGCATAATAAAATAGATTAAAGTCTAAGGCTCTCATGAGCCATTACTTAAAAAGTTCTAAGGCACGAGGGCCTGATGTTTAAAAACAAATCCCCGAAGGGAAAAAACAACAACAAAGGCCCGAAGGGCTTAAAAGATCAAGAGTTCAAGAGATTGGGAGATCAGGCGGTTGGAGAAGCAGACGTGCCCTCAGATGGAGTAGGGGAAGCCTCCTTGGCAGCACTGGCTTCGGGGAGAGGCGGCTCATCATCGAACGATGGAGGAGGCAATCCCTGCAGCTTAGCCTCGGCCTCCTTCACCAGCTTGTATCGCTGGAATTCCACGGCCAACTCCCACTTATCGGTCTGCTCCTTGAGCCATTCCCTCATCAGCTCCCAGCGAGCAGTCACCTTGGCTCCACTCACAGCCATCATCCTCTCGTCCTCAAAGGACTCCTTCTCCAGCTTCAGCCCGCAGAGCTCCTCCTGGGTCTCCTCCAACTGACGCGTCAGAGCGGTGTTCTCCGCAGCAGTAGCAGCCTCAGCCTCCTTCGAGTTCTTCAGCCTGAGCTGAAGGGATTTGATCTCCTTCCCCTGAGCCAAGACCTTGTTCTTCTCTTCCTTAAGCTGAGCATTCAAGCTCTCCAGCTCTTTCTTGGATTATTGCTCGTTCACCATATCCTCAAGATGGTGAATCTGAGACATAACCTGCAAATCAAACCCCAATAATCATCAATCCGTATAACAAAAGTGAAGAGGAAAGGCGTGAAGTCTTACCTGGAGGAGATCAAACTGAACGCTCCCAAAGGCCTTCGGGAGGTCCCCAAAAGGGAGGAAGCATGCGCTCTCAGGGAACATAGTGGAAGAGAGACTAGCCACCACCTTGGCTAGATCTACACAAGGATTAAGAGGGGCTCTGGAGTCGATGACTTCAGAGTTGATCCCGAGGCCCGAGTTCTCCTCCTTAAGGCAGAAGGGGCTGAGCTAGTAGGTCCCTTGCGCTTGGTACTCTTGAGGATGAGGACATCATCATCACCCGAGGTAGTGGCCTTAGCAGCAGGCTTCTTGGCTGAGAGCTTCCCCGCGGCTTGCATGAAAGCCTCCGTAGCTTTTTCTCCTGTGGATCCCGACATGTTACCTGAAAAGGACGAAAGCAGTCAATTAAACCAGCTCGCAAGACAAGATATAATGTGAAAAACTTACCCCAGATGCTGCACTGCCTTAAGACTTCTTTGCTGGTAAGAAAGGAGGCTTGACGACGTGACGAAGGAAGATCGAGGACCTGATCAGCAACTTCCTTCCCTTCAGGCACGGGTTTGCGAGACACCTCTGCAATCATAAAAAACAGAGACAAGTTAATATCTGAGTCAAAGATAGTTGAGAAGAATAGCAACCTACCCACTACGTGCCAAATAGGAGAAAATCCAGGGAGGGTTACGAAGGCAAATCTCTCTGCCCATCTATTACTAATGACTGGATGACGCTTCCTTGCGCCTTTCTCGATCTCTCGAACCAAAGCTTGGCTACTACGAGGGTGGAGGTAATACTTCCCCTTTGATCCAGGGCAGATCAGCGACATAATACGAGTAGAGCACCTCGTTCACACCTATCACCAAGCGCTCCAAGTCACCGAGGTTCTGGATCGCAATCAAGGTCCTCCAGGCTGGAGGAGTCAGCTGACCCGGAGAGATGTCCAAATGCTCCGAGAGTTTTGCGAATCAGAGAAGGAACGCGATCCCGAAAGCCCGCCTCGAAGTACGCCTCGTAGATCGGGATCTCATTGACTCCGAAATCCGAAATCATGTCGGAAGGACCTGGAATTCGGATCTCCAGATCTTGAGGAAGATCGTACTTCCTCCTCCACTCTTCAACATCTCTCTTTCTGATTGTGGAAAACGGACCCACCAACAGAGACTCTTCGGCTTCATCACAGGAAGAGACGTACTCCGCGTCCTCAAGATAGGGACCCTCTGCATCAGCTATGGGTTCAGGGAATAGTTAATAAAAGTTCATCGAGCCTAGGGTTTCAGACCTAACTCTACTATCTACGGGGGATTCTAGGGTTTTGCTAGGGGAATCGTCGGACATTATCAACCTAAGAAAAGAAAAGAGAAGGGAAAAGACGGCTACCTGTCAACGAGCGAGAGGGAATCTTCGAGAAAGGGAGCCACCGAGAGAAAGTCTTGAGAGAAGTAGAGAAGAAATGAGAAGAAAGGGCTTTGGTCTTGATCAAATGAGAGAAAGAAGGAAGAAACCCTAAAGTGATGACCACGCACTCGTACAAATCGCCACGCGACCAAATGGGCGCCAAACGGAGAAACTCAACCGTCTTTGGGCCTATTCGCGAAGCCCACTCCATTCGATCAGGTTCAAAGGCAAGGCTCGTACCCCTTGATTCTTCAGAAGGGGAACTCCCCATCTCATCTCTTCATTTAAAAAACAAGTCAATACATGGATCAAGACGCTCCGTGAAGCTATGATTTTTAGAGCCTCATAATATCAACATTTCATTCAACAATCAAGGTTCCGGCCTGATTCATTGCAAGGAGACAAGGTACCCAAGGAATGCTCCGTCCAAAGAGAAAACTACCAAAGCTCAAGAAGCACATGTTATCCCTTGATTTCCACGAGCAAATCAAGGAATAAGGGGCAAACTGTTGGGGAAAAATATTCAGACATGAGTTTTCTCCAGCTTCCAGATAGGTCCTCTACTTCCGGACCCTTGCTCAAGAAGAAACCAGGGACCGACCCCTGCCTTTGGTCCGACCCCCTTGATCGGACCGACCCTTGAAGTAAAATAGAAGTTTTCCGCCTAAGGGGAAACTTCCATTTTTTCGATTATGGAAGAGTTCTATTACTTGAAGCCGACATCTACAACTATAAAAGGAGTGCCCAAACCTTAGAATAAGGGATCGACTATTCTAGACTAGAAGATTAGAGTTTAGGCGACAAAGACTAGGGTTTATACACCCAAACATTGTAGTCCCGAGTCAAACACTCAATAACATCTTCTAGTTTACGGTTTCTCTTGCTTTCACAAAAATCTTCTAGTGTTCCGTAGTACTAAAACGATCCTACACAAAAATACCCTAACAACTCCTTTAGTAGAGGGGAATGTTATACAAGATTTGCTAAGTTGTTGGATAGATGAATTTGGTTGCTAAATGATGGCGGGTAAGAACAGATATCAGCTCAATCTAGGGATTTCGGTTTGAAATCTCTAGAGACATGCTACTTGAAGAAGATGAATTTAATCAAATCTTGTTCAAGGCTTCCTAGAAGATGAATTTAATCAAATCTTATAAGGTTAAAAAGCTAAAGCTAGTTTATTAATTATCAAAAGTCTATCTTACAAAAGCCATAAGAGATTTCTTTATATAAGACTCTTAAACCGTCATTAAAATCCTTAACCTAATAGTAAAAAGCCAAAAGCATAAAACCCTAAGTTAAAAAGGAAACAACTAAAAGGAAACTTGTCGGATAAGCTATGATGCTGCTGCATCAGGTCCCCCGGGGTGAAGAGGATTCGACCGCGAATCAGACGGCTGATCAGGAGGAAAGTAGCGAGATAGGTACTTGACATTAAAGACATCAGAAGTAGTAATGTTATTTGGAAGTCGGAGACGATAGGCATTGTCATTAATACGCTCCAGAACTTCCAATGGACCAATCTTTTTTGCTTTTAGCTTGTTATACGAGCGAGCAGGCATGCGATCGCGAGTAAGAACAGCCCAGACAAGATCACCTACCTCAAAGACGAGTCTACGTCTATGGCAATCAGCGGCTGATTTGTACTTCTGAACCGACGTTTCCAAATTTGTTGTTGTTTGCGCGTGCGTCTCGAGCACTTGCTCCACAAATGTTTCAGCTCCGCCGTGAAGACGAGTACGATCGGGTAAGGTTGAGAGATCTGGTGGCGCACGAGGAACGATCCCGTAAATGATCTGAAAAGGACTGAACTTCGAACTGCGGTTGACAGCATGGTTATGAGCAAATTCAGCTTGAGGTAGCTTAGAATCCCATGACTTGATTGACGATCCGACTAAGCTGCGTAACAGGTTGCCGAGAGAACGATTAGTGACCTCTGTTTGGCCGTCGGTCTGGGGATGATAGGCAGAGCTCATATCAAGGCTTGTATCCAAAAGCTTCCATAAAGAGCGCCAAAAGTGACCAAGAAATCGAGAATCTCTGTCGGAGACAATGCATACGCCTTCCAGTACACACACGCCCTTACCATGCATACAGACCACCACCAGTACCCTACAGTAGAGAGGAGATAGAAGATATGGTGACTGATGTATGGAGAGCTCAGGCACACCTTGAGGCAAACATGCACAGATTGGTGGAAGACACTTTCCAGCCTTTTGATGTCAGTTACAAGGACCTCCAGAGTGATATGGCTGAAATAAGAGTGGAGCTTGGTAACATATTAACCATGCTTGAGAAGGAAACTATGCCACCAATATCGACCGACACAGTACATGTGCCATCGATCGACATCGGCGAGACTACATCCAAGGACCGACCAGAATGTTCATCACCTCAGAAAGATGAATGGGAGATTGCTTACATCAATTCACGGATTGGAGACATCTACAGCCCTCTCACCAACAATGTCGAATGATTAAGAAAGAGGATCGGTCTTCTACAGAAAGAGCTAGCATCAATTCGCAAGAAAGATCAAGCTAAGAATGCTACTTCTCCATCGATCGACACACTGAATTCACCGTCGATCGACACAAGGTTCGCAGCACTGGAAGATAGGATGAGAGCATACGAAGAGAAGCATGATTTTTTAAGTTCACCTATCATGCGATACCTGGATACACTGTCACGACTGCTGAACGAGCTACAAAGAGACATGAGCATAGTTCAAGATCATCTTGGTCGTCATGACAGAACCGCGACATCGATCGACATGCCTCGACCAGTATCGATCGAGATCGAGCCACCACCAGCGAAGAGAGCATGCACTACAGCAGAAGTTGATGAGATCAAACATGAGCTGTACGAGACTATGGAGGCCATGGAAAGGAGACTCAACGGGACCTGTGATACCATTGACGACACTTTTCACGAACGAATAAACAGCCTATGCAGAACCACTCGCCAAATGAAGGGCGATATACGTGCTTTGCAGTACCAAGGACAACGCTCAGAATCGATCGACACAGATGATACTGAGTCGACCGACAGAACTCCCAGCGAACCGACCGACGCACAAGTTGTAGCATCGTTCGACACAGAGTCCTTAGCAGACCGAGATCAGTTTATTCATGACAAGATCGATGCATTACAGAGTGAGCTGAAGGAATTGTCCGTATATACCTTCCAGACCATCGACAGGAAGGTTGGCAACATCAAATACATTGAAAATTCTGTGAGGAAGCTTCAAGATACAGTCCTCAAGATAGATAAGAAACAACTAAGGTCAGATGATGCCACAAGAAGCTTCGCTGCCACATGGTTCAACAGTAGGAGACACAAGATTGATGATTGCTGTCCAGTAATCAGCAGTTTCTGCACCCCATGAGTCCCTCACCTACCACAGTCAAGCTAAATGACTATAACAAAGCGCTGAGTGGGAGGCAACCCACTATTAGGTTTTCTTTTATTTTCCTTTATCCTATTATTTTTCATTTTTGCTTTTATTTTTCGGATTTATTTTGCAGTTTTTATTAGATCCAAGTAGAATGATGATTCCGTCGACCGACATTTACCATTCATATCGCTCGACACCACATGACCATTACAAACGATCGACGTATACCACTACGAATCGATCGACACCTTATCGATCAGGTTTATTCATTCTAACTTGTTATATTTATTAATTATGATTTATTTTCTTTACCTCACCACCGGCTGTGTTACACTGGGACAGTGTAATTTAAGTCTCGGGGGGAGTTTACTAATATGTGTTTTTATTTTGGTTTTTATTTAAATTGTTTTTCAAAATTATTTTCGCATAAGTATTAAATAGGAACATTGATATAGATTTATATTTGATTGTCTCACCACTCTTCAGCACCATTCTAGATTACTGATTGCAGATAGTACTAAAGATGCTAAAGTGGATCAACATGTCATCTATATTCACTAGCTAAGATTGTTTGAAGGAACCAAAGCTGACCTCCAACACTAATACTCACTTATTTGCTTGTCTTGGGGCTTGGAAATCACTGGATCAGAATCCTCTTACAAGTCTGGAAGGTAAAAAGTCTGTGTGTTTCTGGTTCCCTTCCTTCTCTCTCTTCAGCGTCTCGAGATCTAAGTTTATCTTATAAAAGATTGAAATGATTTCTTGAGAAACAGAGGGGTAGGAGTGTCTCCTGAGACCCCAGTATTCTAAATCTCAAGGATGATCACAAATTGTGGAAACGAGGGATAGATAAATTACCAAAGACCCCATTATTCGCTACACTTTGTCAAAAATGTATGAGTTACAATGCAAATGTCAATGAGATGGACAAGATGACCTTTGTGGCATCGAAACCTGTTGAAACTGAAACTAATAAGAGATTCAGAGAAGAGAGATGAGGGTAGAAAGGGATCAGAGAAGACTACATGTGTGTTCAGATACTTGTTGGAGTTGAATCCATGTGTCCTTTGATCGATACTCCCAAGGTAAAGCCTGCACTTTTATTTTATGTTAAGAAATGAGGTTAGTAGAGGGGAATGTCAGATGAGATTTGCTAAGTTGTTGACTAGATGAGTTTGGTTGCTAAGCTAGAATAAGGCATAATGAACTTTTGTGATTAGAATGTTTAGACATGGATTGCAAACCCATAGAGTGATGACTTCAGTATTTTGAATCTTTGAGTTCCTGTTGTTTTCAAACCTTTTCCAAAGACTACTGTTTTTGCTTGAGGACAAGCAAAGGAGTAAGTCTGGGGGAGTTGATATACCATGGATTTTACCCGTTTTTAACCATGGTATACTAGTATTATATTACATATTTAATCTGTTTTCTAGCCTGTTAGGTATGTTTTCAGGTTCAGGAGCATTTCGTGAGAAAGTGATGTTTTTGGAGCATTTTGGAGTACAAGAGAAGAGATGATATACCCGAGTTGACCATTCAAGACCAAGTCGGAAGTCAACATTGCGATTATAATCGATCGATACTCATCCAGAGTTGTCGATCGATGTAGCTGAGAAGATCCGCGTACTAGAAGATTATAATCGATCGATACACATCAGTGTTGTCGATCGATATCGAGGACGAAATGGTTTAGCCGACTACTTCACCAAGACTTCGCAAAATTACGAGATTGCCCCTGACGAGTTTTTAACCTAATGGAAATGCTTAAATATTCCTGCTAAGTGTTTTTTGACGGCAACCTTCGAAAGAAGCAAGCTCAAGAGAAAATCAGAGAGTGGGAGAAAGAGACTAGAGTTTTATATTGTTTTGAGAGATTGGAGAGATTTCTCATCTCCTTTTGTATTTCTACTTATTTCTATCTATGCAATTCTTTCATCTATCCATTGTCATGAATTGCTTAGCTATGTCTGAGTAGTCTACTTGTTAGATCTAGGGTGTAAATAGGTTTGTGGGATTAGCCCCAAACTGTAATTGCTAAGTTGTGGTACTCATCAAATGGATTGCACCCTATGCTTGTTCTAGATTAGCTAACTAGAATATAGATCACTAGGATCTTTGATTATCTTGAATTATCCATTTGAGCTAGCTTGTCTCCCGTTGAGAAGAGCGACAGCTCCTCCTTGAGACCTAGTGTTCATTATCGGTTCGCGCCTAGGCATATCTAGAAGCAGTCGATCGATATCCCGACAGGTGAATCGATTGGCGCTGCGAAAGGTGTATCGATCGATATCTCAAAAGGATATCGATCGACTCTTTTTCTGCGCCAACATTACAACAGTTGAGGCCAGAGATCTAGATTATTTAACCAGTGATACTTCACTTGAGTTAAGCAGCTGAGATCTATAGTATCATGCAAGCAACTTGTTAAAGCATTTATAGAAATTATAATCTCCATTCCTGAATAAAAGCCCTATGTCTAGCACTCTTTATCACATTTAAACAACCCATCATATTGTTAGTTAGAGCAACTACCTTGCTCATTTTAGGAATTGTTACTTTTATTTCCATCATATAAACCAACTTCACCTAGGATTGATTAGTAGATTTTATTTAATTGGTTCCCTAGCTCCTCTTGATTTGATCCCTAAGTACTACAGCTGTACCTCTTATTTGAGAGAGTAAGCTCTACTGGGTAATTTGAGCACTATCACTACCAGAGTCGATAATCAGTTTACATACTTTGCCTTCTATGGTACAACGAGAGTGAAACAAGTTATTACGTTGCGGGAAGTCGGCGTTGACGCGTGGGGCTAAGCAAGAACGACGCAGCATTAAAGATATTCCTGTATCAGGTTCCAATTCCTCTGTTTCTTCGATAATAGTTTCATCAGACTCTATTTCAACGTCGCGGCCTGAAGAGTCGAGCAAGAGGCCTCGTTGATTTTGGGTTGGGCACACTGCTTTTCTGTGTCCCGGTTCGCCGCAGGCGAAACAAGGCAAGGTACCAGTGCGGACTGGTCGTGGTGCCTCCACTGGAACAATGGCAGTTGCAGGTGTGGCCGCAGGTAGTGCCGGATTTGTAGCCGTCGGGGTTGTAGCTGTAGGAGTGCGGTTTTGGCGAGTTAAGTTCCATGGTGTAGTGCTTGTCTTATTTTGGGCTTCAATTGTTAAAGCTTGTTGGTGTGCTTCCGACAGCGTAAGAGGGTTAAACAAATTCACTGTGAATTGAATCTGTTGCGGTAATCCTCCAATGAAGCGGGCAACGAGTTTTCTGTCTGAATCATGAAGATCAATCCTGTTGAGTAACAAGAAAAATTCGGTTGAGTATTCCTCTACGGTGCGGCTTCCTTGACGAAGATGTTGTAACCGTTGAAACATTAGCTGGTCGTAGTTGTATGGTAGGAATGTCTTTCGCATATGCTTCTTCAACTTATCCCATGACTCGATCTTCGCTTTGCCCATACGAAGTCTAGACGTTTTAAGTTGAGTCCACCACGCAGTTGCTCTGCTTCTAAATCTCATCGCCACAACAGGGACGTGATATACCATGGATTTTACCCGTTTTTAACCATGATATACTAGTATTTTACTATATATTTAATCTGTTTTCTAGCCTGTTAGGTATGTTTTCAGGTTCAGGAGCATTTTGTGAGAAAGTGATATTTTTGGAGTATTTTGGAGTACAAGAGATGATACACCCGAGTTGACCATTCAAGACTAAGTCGGAAGTCAACATTGCGATTATAATCGATCGATACTCATCTTGAGTTGTCGATCGAAGTAGCTGAGAAGATCCGCGTACTAGAAGATTATATCGATCGATACACATTCAGTGTTGTCGATCGATATCGAGGACGAAATGGTTTAGCCGACTACTTCACCAAGACTTCACCAAATTACGAGATTGCCCCTGACGAGTTTTTAACCTAATGGAAATGCTTAAATACTCATGCTAAGTATTTTTGACGAAAAGTTTTGAAACCCTTTGAAGCTTGAAGCTTTTCACAACCAAAGCAGAGAGTGTGAGAGAGAGACTAGAGTTTTATTTGTTTGAGAGAGATTGGAGAGATTTCTCATCTCCTTTTGTATTTCTACTTTATTCTATCTATGCAATTCTTTCATCTATCTATTGTTATGAATTGTGTAGCTATGTCTGAGTAGTCTACTTGTTAGATCTAGGGTTTAAATAGGTTTGTGAGATTAGCCCCAAACTATAATTGCTAAGTTGTGATACTCATCAAATGGATTGTACCCTATGCTTGTTTTAGATTAGCTAACTAGAACATAGATCACTAGGATCTTAAATTATCTTGAATTATCCATTTGAGCGATGCCTGTTTCCCGTTGAGAAGAACGACAGTTCCTCCTTGAGACCTTGCGGTCATATTCGGTTCGCGCCTAGGCAGATCTAGAAGCCGTCGATCGATAACCCTACTGGTAAATCGATCGGCGCCGCGAAAGGTGTATCGCTCGATATCTCAAAAGGATATCGACCGACTCTTTTTCTGTGTCATCATGCGAAAGGTGTGGCCAGAGATCTAGATATTTTAACCAGTGATTCATTCACATATGTTAAGTGGCTGAGATCTATAGTATCATGCAAGCAACTTTAAAGCATTTATAGATATCATAATCTCCATTCCTGAATAGAAACCCTAAGTCTAACACTCTTTATCCCATTTAAACAACCCTTTATATTGTTAGTTAGAGCAACTGCCTTGCTCATTTTAGGAATTGTTATTTTCATTTCTATCATATAAACCAACCTTGCCTAGGATTGATTAGTAGATTTTATTTAATTGGTTCCCTAGCTCCTCGTGATTCGATCCCTAAGTACTACAGCTGTACCTCTTATTTGAGAGAGTAAGCTCTACTGGGTAATTTGAGCACTATCAAATTTGGCGCCGTTGCCGGGGAGCTTTGATCGCCATTAGATTTAATCTTATTAATCTTAGGTTTTTCTTTTACCCCCTTTCTTATTTAAATTTTTCTTGTCTTTTCATGTACATGCCCAGCAGTACTAGAAGCAACAGGGGAAATCAACTATTATTCTCAGAGCATCCTGCACACTTGGAACGCTCAATCCGCAAAGACCTACGCTCCGCATCGATCGACAGAACCACATTACCGTCGATTGATACTCACGTTCAACAGTCGACCGACACTCAGACAGCACCGTCGACCGATACCGTTCGCCGATCCGCATCGTTCGATACTTCTAACCGTATATCGATCGACACTACTCCGCGAAGCATGGTCGCGATTGTCATTCTCACGCAGGGCGAGGATGGAAACCTGTATGACCAAGATGGTCATCTGCGTAATGAAACAGGTCAGAAGCTAGATGCACAGGGAAACATAATCCCTGAACCTGAAGCTGAGGCTAAAGGAGAAGCTCAAACACGATCGTTGGCAGACTATAACCGTCCAGACGAGTACTACACCAACAGATCAGCTATTCGACTTCCAGAGATTCAGAAGCCGAACTTCGAGCTCAAGCCTCAGTACTACTCTCTCGTGTCTCAGATACCTTATTCTGGGCAATCACACGAGCATCCTATGGACCATCTGGAGAGGTTCGAGGATCTTATCGCTGCTATTCGTATGGATGGAGTCCCCGAGGACTACCTACTCTGCAAGCTCTTCAAATACTCACTGATTGGAGAAGCTTCGCACTGGCTCAAGCAGCTACCTACAGGATCACTGACATCCTGGGCCGACATCAAAAACGCCTTCCTGCGTAATTTCTTTGATGAGGCACGCGCTGAAGACTTAAGAAGCAAAATCGCCACTTTCGCGCAAAAGCCTAGTGAGACTTTTAAAGACGCGTGGATCAGATTCAAGTTCTTCCAGCGAGACTGTCCACACCATGGATTCAATGAAGTGCAGCTGTTAAGCACTTTCTACAGAGGTATCGCCTTAAGGTATCAGATGGCTCTTGATACTGCTAGTGAGGGGAACTTCAACACTAGGAATCCAATAGAGGCTGTGAGACTTATTGAGAACCTAGCCAACAGCAGCAGCACCAAGAACACTGACTCTGACAAGAAGAAATCGGTTGCAGCCATCGGGGAAGACCAGATGAATGAAATCAGAGCCAAGATAGATGCTTTACATGCATTTCTGGGGCAGCCAGTATGCTCAGCTGAAGAAGGAGAGGCTAGAGAGGATGATACAGAGGAAGATGTGAACTACATTGGAGGTACTGGATTTCAGAGATATGGAAACCAGAGTGGAAACAGAAACTTTTTTGGCAGTAGTCAGAAGAGTAACTACAACCAGAGTTCACAGTATCAGAAACCCTTCACCAACACAAGGAACTACGGCAACTCAGCTTACCAAAACCCACCGCCACCCACCCAGGAAAGTAAGTTTGATGCCATGACTGATAGAGTTCTGGAAGATCAGCAGAAGCTTACAGTAGACTTCAATGGGAAGATTGATTCTGTCTTCAACAATCTGACCACGAGGATAGACACCATCTGCACTCAAGTTAAGAAACTTGAGACACAGATTGTCCAGACTGAAGACTCTATCAGGAGGATTGGAACTTCTAAGGAAGTAGGGGAAGGAAATAGGAAACACCACGTCAATGCTATCATAGATGATGATTTCTGGCAAGTGGTGAAACAGGAGAAGCTACAAGAAGGAGACTTTGAAGTAGAAAGTTTGCTAAGTCTCGGTGGATCACAATGGTGTCGATCGACACCAACTAGTCCACATCGATCGACATCGATGATGTCTTTTCCGGATACGCTTGCAGACTGCAACGCGGTTAGGATATTGACACATGCTGAATTCACGGCTTCTCATCCATACCCACCCACCCACACCTACGAAGATATCAACCGACGAGACGAGCCACTCATCGATCGACACAACGAAGAGAACCGTATCGATCGACCCTACTCTCCACCTATCGATCGACACGCACCTCTCACATACCGAGTGCAACTACCATCGATAGACAGCAACCGAATCAATGCACTCAGACCCACACCAAAACCACAAGCTACCCCTACCGAAATAACTAGTAACCTTTCAGACACTACACCTGCATCAGAGGAAACTGAAGGAAGAAGGTTAAGGAGTCGGAAGGAGAAGATTCCTAAGAACCTTAAGAGGGAAGCTAATGAAAAGGAGATTGATGGTTTCACTAAGAGAGTTATCGGAATCCCACCAGAGAAACCGTTTGAGGAGGTTTATTTCACAAAGAGATTGTGGATGTTCTTCAGAGAAACAAGGGAGACTGAAACTGACATTAGGAGAAGGTTTGACAACGTCAGAGAAGAGATGAGGAAAAGGATTACTTTGCTAAAGAAGAGTGATCCTGGGAAGTTTGCAATACCCTGTGTGGTACAAGGTATTGAATTTCCTCATGCACTATGTGACACTGGTTCATCAGTCAGCATCTTACCAAAGGTCATGGCAGACCATCTGGGCCTGCAAGTAGAGCCTTCAACAGAGATTTTTACTTTCGTGGATTACTCTCAGAGAAACTCTGGAGGCTTCATCAAAGACCTAGAGGTACACATTGGTGATGCTATCGTCCCTGTGGATTTTCATGTGCTAGACATCACGCTAAATTGGAACTCTTCCCTCTTACTTGGAAGAGCATTTATGGCTACAGTAGGAGCCATATGTGACATGAACACCAACAGGATGTGCTTGACTATGATAGATCCAGATATCCACTACGACCCTGTCAAGCTTGGCAAACCACCAGCCAAATTAGTGGTAAAGGAAGATGATATTGGTATCATCGCAGTTTGTCATTGTGAAGTCGAGTACGAGACAGAGTACTCGGGATCGATCGACAGTACTTTGACGTCATCGATCGACACTTGCAAGTCAGAGGAGATCGACAACAACTATGGATCATCGATCGACAGAGACCCACCAGATGATAAACTCGATCTACCAGATCAATGCTACCCGAATTTCGCCATCCCAACCAACCGAAAGGAAGATGATTACTCAGTAAGGAGTTGGGCGGATAGCGGATTTCATGAGAGTTTTGAAGTAGACATAGCCACCTCTTCCCACAGTGGAGACCACAGTGACGAATATGATGAAGACTTTTGGGAAGAGAGAGCTTGGGAAAATTACTTGGAGAATGACAGATTTGCACCTCAATCGATCGACATCAACCGCCCACCATCGATCGATTATCTACTTCATCCAGCAAAACGACATCGTCCATCGATCGACATTGCCAGTATAGTATCGATCGATATTAACCCGGACGACTTAAAGGACAAAATCGGAATTTCACCGATTAGGGCAACACATGGGTATAAAAGGTTGACAACTCAAGCCACGAAAATTCAAAACTTTTCACCTTCTACCCAGCAGCTTCCAGCATTCAGAGATTCATCAATGGAAGACTGCAACAACATGTTCAATCGATCCAACCGTGCAGCTAGACGTGCACCATCGATCGCCACCACCACACACCCATCGATCGACACCTTCAACAGAGCTCAACCGAGACCTTATGATATCAGGAACGTTTCACTAACACCTGATGAATTTGGAATTTTCAGGGACACAGATGGCTATGCAAGAGCTATGGATGGAAGAGTTCTGCACATAACCAGAGAAGACATAGCAGACATCCTCCAAGTTGCCAATGGACCAGAAAACCTGTTCACAAAGCAATGTAGCCATCCAGACATCCTACATCACGTCCAGGACAACCACAATACCAACACAAGGGAGGATACAGTTCCTCAACACTTCGGTCAACCTCGACATTCACAATCGATCGACATTGTTTCAACACCATCGATCGACGGCGGATATCCCGGATCGATCGACAGACCAAGAGTCCGATCGCCCGACAGACGATTGGAGTTTGGACGACGTGCCTTCAATACTGATGGATCCAGGAGATTCAAGTGGGAAGCTAAGGATGAATATGGTGTCTACAGAGATGAGTTTGGCTATGCTAGAGGAGTTGATGGTGAGATCATCCATGTTACCAAGGAGCAAGTACAGAGACTTTTGGATAGAGCATCCCTTTTTCACAGAGGTTGCTTACAACTTCCAATACTCACACGGCCTTACCTTGCACACCACCAGTGCCCTACAGTAGAGAGGAGGTGGATGATATGGTGACTGATGTATGGAGAACTCAAGCGCACCTTGAGGCAAACATGCGCACATTGGTGGAAGACACTTTCCAGCCTTTGGATGTCAGTTACAAGGACTTCCAGAATGATATGGCTGAGATAAGAGTGGAGCTTGGAAACATATTGACCATGCTTGAGAAAGAGGCTACGCCACCAGTATCGACCGACAGAGTACATGTACCATCGATCGACATCGGCAAGACTACATCCATGGACCGACCAGAATGTTCATCACCTAAGAAAGATGAATGGGAGGTTGCTTACATCAATACACGGATTGGAGACGTCTACAGCCCTCTCAACAGCAATGTCGAATGGTTGAGCAAGAGGATCGATCTTCTACAGAAAGAGTTGGACACAATTCGCCAGAATGACCAAGCTCAGAATACTACTTTTCCATCGATCGACACACATCCTTCGTCGTCGATCGACACAAGGTTCGCAGAACTGGAAGATATGATGAAATTGTACGAAGAGAAGCATGATCTTTTAAGTTCACCTATCATGCGATACCTGGATACGCTTTCACGACAGCTGGACAAGCTAGAAAGAGATATGAGCATCATTAAGGCTTATATTGATCTACGTGATAGCAATGAAGCATCCATCGACAGGCCTCGACCAACATCGATCGACACCGAACCACCACCAGCGAAGAGAGCATGCACCACAGCAGAAGTTGATGAGATCAAACATAAGCTATACGTAGCCATGAATTCTATGGAGGAGAGACTCATAGAAAGAAGTGATCACATTGAGGAGACTCTCAATGAAAGAGTGACCAACCTTTGCAGAGCTACTGGCCTCTTGAAGAATGAGATACGCACTATGCAGAGCAATCTGAGTACCAAGGCCAACGTTCAGAATCGATCGACAAAGCTGACACGGAGTCGATCGATAGTGATCCCAGCGAAGCGACCGACATACCAATTGTAGCATCAATCGATACCGCATCTTTGGCCGATCAGGATCACCAGATTCAGGACCAGCACGCCAAAGACCAACATGCAGATCTACCTGTGAATTCCAGATTTAACTTCTATCAGCATCAGTTAGACACAGAACAGTTGGTCAGAAGGTTGCAAGTTATCAAAGCCGATTTAGCAAAGATATCTCCTAGATGGACAAAATCAGGTGATGCCACAAGAAGCTTCACTGCTGCTGAGTCCAAAGATGAGGGAAGTGTTTGCCCACCAGCAAACAAAAACCCCCACTGCACCCCATGAGTCACTCACCTACCACAGTCAAGCTAAATGACTATAACCAAGCGCTGAGTGGGAGGCAACCCACTATTAGGTTTTTCTTTTTCTATTTTTTTATTTTCTTTTTCTTTTTGCTTTTATTTTTCTTTTTCGAATTTATTTTGCAGTTTTATTAGATCCAAGTAGAATGATAATTCCATCGACCGACATTCACCATTCATATCGCTCGACACCACACGACCATTACTAACGATCGACGTATACCACTATGAATCGATCGACATCTTGTCGATCAGGTCTCTTCATTCTAACTTGTTATATTTATTAATTATGTTTTATTTTATTTACCTCACCACCGGATGTTACACTGGGACAGTGTAATTTAAGTCTGGGTGGAAGTTTACTAATATGTGTTTTTATTTTGGTTTTTATTAAAATGTTTTTCAAAATTATTTTTCGCATAAGTATTAAATAGGAACATTGATATGGATTTATATTTGATTGTCTGACCACTCTTTAACACCATTCTAGATTACTGATTGCAGATAGTACTAAAGATGCTAAAGTGGATCAACTTGCTATCTATATTCACTAGCTAAGATTGTTTGAAGGAACCAAAGCTGACCTCCAACACTAATCCTGACTTATTTGCTTGGCTTGGGGCTTGGATATCACTGGATCGGAATCCTCTTACAAGTCTGGAAGGTAAAAAGTCTGTGTGTTTCTGGTTCCCTTCCTTCTCTCTCTTCGGCATCTCGAGATCTAAGTTTATATTATAAAAGATTGAAATGATTTCTTGAGAAGCAGAGGGATAGGAGTGTCTCCTGCGACCCCAGTATTCTAAATCTCAAGGATGATCACACATTGTGGAAACGAGGGGTAGGAGTGATTCCTGCGACCCCATTATTCGCTACACTTTGTCAAAAATGTATGAGTTACAATGAAAATGTCAATAAGATGGACTAGATGACCTATGTGGCATCGAAACCTATTGAAATTGAAACTAATAAGAGATTCAGTGAAGAGAGAAGAGGGGAGAAAGGGATTAGAGAAGACTACATGTGTGTTCAGATACTTGTTTGAGTTGAATCCATGTGTTCTTTGATCGATACTCCCAAGGTAAAGCCTGCACTTTATTTTATGTTAAGAAATGAGGTTAGTAGAGGGGAATGTCAGATGATAATTGCTATGTTGATTGACTAGATGAGTTTGGTTGCTAAGCTAGGATAAGGCATGATGAACTTCTGTGATTAGGATGTTTAGACATGAATTCCAAACCCATAGAGTGATGACTTCAATATATTGAATCTTTGAGTTCCTGCTATTTCCAAACCTCTTCCAAAGACTACTGTTTTTGCTTGAGGACAAGCAAAGGAGTAAGTCTGGGGGAGTTGATATACCATGGATTTTACCCGTTTTTAACCATGGTATACTAGTATTTTAATATATATTTAATCTGTTTTCTAGCCTGTTAGGTATGTTTTCAGGTTCAGGAGCATTTTGTGAGAAAGTGATGTTTTTGGAGTATTTTGGAGTACAAGAGATGATACACCCGAGTTGACCATTCAAGACTAAGTCGGAAGTCAACATTGCGATTATAATCGATCGATACTCATCTTGAGTTGTCGATCGATGTAGCTGAGAAGATCCGCATACTAGAAGATTATAATCGATCGATACACATTCAATGTTGTCGATAGATATCGAGGACGAAATGGTTAGCCGACTACTTCACCAAGACTTCACCAAATTACGAGATTGCCCCTGACAAGTTTTTAACCTAATGGATATGCTTAAATACTCCTGCTAAGTATTTTTGACGAAAAGTTTTGAAACCCTTTGAAGCTTGAAGCTTTTCACAACCAAAGCAGAGAGTGTGAGAGAGAGACTAGAGTTTTATTTGTTTGAGAGAGACTGGAGAGATTTCTCATCTCCTTTTGTATTTCTACTTTATTCTATCTATGCAATTCTTTCATCTATCTATTGTTATAAATTGTCTAGCTATGTCTGAGTAGTCTACTTGTTAGATCTAGGGTTTAAATAGGTTTGTGGGATTAGCCCCAAACTATAATTGCTAAGTTGTGATACTCATCAAATGGATTGTACCCTATGCTTGTTTTAGATTAGCTAACTAGAACATAGATCACTAGGATCTTGGATTATCTTGAATTATCCATTTGAGCGATGCATGTTTCCCGTTGAGAAGAACGACAGTTCCTCCTTGAGACCTTGCGGTCATATTCGGTTCGCGCCTAGGCAGATCTAGAAGCCGTCGATCGATAACCCTACTGGTAAATCGATCGGCGCCGCGAAAGGTGTATCGCTCGATATCTCAAAAGGATATCGACCGACTCTTTTTCTGTGTCATCATGCGAAAGGTGTGGCCAGAGATCTAGATATTTTAACCAGTGATTCATTCACATATGTTAAGCGGCTGAGATCTATAGTATCATGCAAGCAACTTGTTAAAGCATTTATAGAGATTATAATCTCCATTCCTGAATAGAAACCCTAAGTCTAGCACTCTTTATCCCATTTAAACAAACCTTCATATTGTTAGTTAGAGCAACTGCCTTGCTCATTTTAGGAATTGTTATTTTCATTTCTATCATATAAACCAACCTTGCCTAGGATTGATTAGTAGATTTTATTTAATTGGTTCCCTAACTCCTCGTGACTCGGTCCCTGAGTACTACAGATGTACCTCTTATTTGAGAGAGTAAGATCTACTGGATAATTTGAGCACTATCAGGACGCAATGCTCCAGTGGTACCTGTTTAAACTCCAAGATCTCTTCTACCGTAGCAATCCAGTCAAGGAGTTCTTCAGCAACTTGGTTGCCATGAAACTCGGGTATCACAAATTTAAAACTTCTGTCCCACCGTTCGTTGAGTTGGACGGGTTGAATCCTCGCTTGAGGTTCTGCGAGGGCTGCGAACGGGTTAGCGTCATCCTCATGGTCGGATTGTTCTTCCTCGTTTTGATTTTTTGGTGCTGCATTGCGTTGGCCGATCAGACCTTGCATTGCTTGAGTAAGTTGAGCAATTTGTGTCTTCATCTCTTCCAAGGTGCGTTGTGTAATCTCGGCTGGTGTTTCTTTCTTTGTGCGGGGCATGATGACGGATGAAAAAAAAATTATGCGGGAGCGGAGGCGGAGTGTTTTGCTCTGATACCAACCTGATGGCGGGTAAGAACAGATATCAGCTCAATCTAGGGATTTCGGTTTGAAATCTCTAGAGACCTGCTACTTGAAGAAGATGAATTTAATCAAATCTTGTTCAAGGCTTCCTAAAAGATGAATTTAACCAAATCTTATAAGGTTAAAAAGCCAAAGCTAGTTTATTAATTATCAAAAGTCTATCTTACAAAAGCCATAAGAGAGTTCTTTATATAAGACTCTTAAACCGTCATTAAAATCCTTAACCTAATAGTAAAAAGGCAAAAGCATAAAACCCTAAGTTAAAACGGAAATAAATAAAGGAAACTAGTCGGATAAGCTATGATGCTGCTGCATCACTAAACTAGGATAAGGTATAAACGTGCGTTTGTAGTCGAGACTGTTTAGACTTAAATGTCATAGAAGTGACGATTTTAAGTTTTCAATAACAAGAGTCAAGTTGTTTTCAAACCTCCTTCGAAGAGACTACTGTTTGCTTTGCTTGAGGACAAGCAAAAGAGTAAGTCTGGGGGATTTGATATACCATGAATTTCACCCGCGTTTAGCCATGGTATATTAGAGTTTTCAATTATATTTATAACGTTTTCAAAGTATTTTTGAGTATTTTCAGGCACAGGTACCTACTTGGAGAAAGCAATACTTTTGAGGTATTTTTTGGAGTATTCTCACGAATGAAGAATCGACCGATAAGAAACATGTGACATCGGACGATTGAAGCCAACTACAATCGATCGACAGATATCAAAGAGTGTTGATCGACATCAAGCCATTCGATGGATAACGATTTGGAAGATTTTCAAGTATCACAAAGTATGTTATTTACACACCAAGTCCCTGGCCGCCTGTTAGGCCTTATATATTAGAGTTTTGTATCATTTTAGAGGCAGACTTGCCTAGAGACCTAGTGGAGAAGAGAAGCAATTTGGCTACCTTAGGAGAAGAGTTAGAGTTGGAGAGATAGATCTGAGACTACAAAACAGAGAAGATCTTGAACTCCCTTTTTATTCTACTCATACTCTTTGTGTTCCTTATTTCATATTAATATTTATTCAAACCATCATGATTTTGTCTCTCATGAATATGTCTGAGTAAACCTAATTGTTAGATTTAGGTTTCTCATAAGGGTTAATTATGTGATGAGTTTGTGACAATTGTTAGGGTGACAAATTTAGTTCTTTCATTTTAGTTGCTCTTAATACTAGATTTAGGATTGATCACCCTTAAATCTAGACCTTAGGATTGATGAGATAACCAACTTTATACTCTCAATACCCAGAAATAAACTAGAGTGATCTAACTGACTAGACACATGCGAAAGGTGGTCTAGATCATTAGAGAACGATATCGAACCAATCCGATAGATCTTGCTAGAATTACCGTCGATCGATACAACCACTGTTGTAGCGATCGATTGTTTGAAAGGTGTATCGATCGATTGGACGAAAGTCGCATCGATCGACTCTTTTCCGCGATCAACATATGACAGTTGAGATCCGGGATCTAGTCAAAGGAGACCCTACTGGTCGTACCTATTGTTTGAGTTCAAAGAACTAAAACCCTAAAGTCACTTTCAAACTGCATAGTTTCATAACTGAGAAGTTACCTGAATCTAGCTATTTTCCTCATTAAGAAACAACCTTCACTTCAGTTACTGAACAACTACCTTGTTCACCATATTATTTACTGCTTTAAAACAAATAAACCTTTAAGTCTATCTTCATTTCTAATTCATTAAGCCTTCAAGTAATCCTAGAGTCCTTGTGGATTCGATCCCTAAGTACTACATCTGAACCTCTTATTTGAGAGAGTATTTCACTTTTTAGGGTAATTTGAGTGATATCAACACACTTTGTGTTTCGCTTGCTTCTTTGTGGACGTACAACCTATTCCAGCCACACTGACTTGGTGACTATTCTTGCTTTCTTCTTACAACGAGAAACATTGCCCCTCATGCACCCACGAGACTGACTTGAATTGATTCAAAACATAATACCCTCTGTTTCATCATAATGTTGCACCACGACAACAAACCTTTGCAGCTGCAAGATTCGTTGATCATTTTTCGCAAAGATAACTGCATTTCTTGTGATCTCTGAAAACCTTCAGACTATGTGAGATTGATGACCTTTGATTCGTTCTCCTTAAGATATCCTCCATCCCAAACACTCAAATAAATCTAACACTACTGATCACGAAGACGCCCACATGTGCAACTGTTCTGCTAAAGCTTACGCGGGTCTTACCTTTCTTGTAAACAATTTCTGCATCCCTTGCAAGTCTTTCATTATGATTTCACCAACCTGAAACCATTACATGCATTGAGATAATCCTGTGTGAACGTTTCTTCCTCTGTCTCTAATGTTGTCATTTCCTACCACGAATTAACGCCATATGCTTCCTTCTCTGATGCTGCTTATCCTTCAGCATCATCCCTGGTTCGTCAGACCTGAAATAATCATGTGATCGTGACTACAAATCTACTGATTCTTCTTCTCCAGAATTTCCAGCTGATGTCGATGCTAACTTGAAGCTTTAGCGGAACCTGAATCACCATTGCCTCAAACCAAAAGCTCTTTGCTCAATCCTAACCAACCTCAACAGCCTGTAGACAGCAAACTCATCATCCTGAGAATTTGATATACCATGGATTCTACCCACTTTTATCCATGGTATATAAGTGCTTTGGAATATATATTATATATTTGAAGTCTATTTAGAATATTTACAGGTTCAGGTATATTATGGAGAACTTTAGTGATTTTAGAGCTTTTTGAGATGCAGAACTTCACAGATGCGTCAGATGTTTAGCTATGGATAGAGACCTTTCGACGGTGCGATTGAGCTGATATTTTGACAAATGATAGATCGTTTAGTTAGCTTACTGATTTGAGATCAATCCAACGGTTAGATATAAATTTATGACTATTTTACTGAAGAGTGGTATGTCTGCCTCGCGAGAGGAAGTTGTTGAGAAGATGAATGTATGTCGATCGATGCAGCACACTTGACATCGATTGACGGTAATGCCAGAATGTGGACCGAGTATATTTTATAACCAAATTAAGCCCATAAGCTTTCACAAATGACCAAAATACCCATGCACTACTAGAAACCCTATTTTACTGTTTTCTAAGCCATTGTTGGCTGCTATCCTTCACGCAAATTTCGGAGCGTGGACCATCATCGTTTTGCAGTAGAAGACGACGCTGCCTTGATGGCTCCATTGGAACCGCTTCATTGTCAGCCTCCGGGATTTCCCCTTAGGCAGGAATGGGAGATGAGAAAGGATCGGCAAAAAGGCGACGAGGCCTTGCACGGCCACCTACGAACAAAGCTGGAAACATTGGGAGACAGGAATGATTATTCCTTTTTTGCCTTAAAATCCAAGAGCTCGCGACGGATTGAGACTATTAGTGGTCAGGGAAAGTCTTTATATACGCCCAGTCCATCCTCCCTTGCAGAGATCAAAAAGGAAAGATACAATTCCCAAAATATCCAAGAGAATCTTCGGTGTGGACAACCAACCCGTAATAAGGAAATTTGATCTCCGTGAAAGAAAAATGAAATCCCTCCTGAAAAGGAAAATTCACAAAAGAAATCGAGCATCTCCCGTAGTTTCCTCCCGAAAAATATTCGATTTGAATGTCCCTTGAAACGTTCGGATTCTCCCTCCGTGCCTTTTACACCAGCCCGATGTCAGCACTACGACATATGCTCAGCACTTCGGCATTCACCTTCCAAAGAAATCATAAAGGTTCCAAGCTTCCTCATCTTCAACAGACTCAAGAGCTCGAGAAGACACTACTAGGCTCCAGCCTACCTTAGGGGAATTGGTCCTTCACCGGTTCAGAACGCGGTTCCAGATATGAAGAACCCGGGAAAGTGGAATTGTTGGAGCAATGTCAACCTGCTGAGAATGGGCAACTTTGGTTGACTCGAGTGCACAGGTTATTCCCCGAATTTGATGACAAAATCGAGAAATAAGTTGAAAACTGTTGGGGAAAAATACTCAGGTATCAAAAATCCTACACAAAAATCCCCTAACAGATGGGGGTGGTGACTTTATGAGCAAACAGTTTATGGGTGATATGTCATCGTGTGGCATAAAACAATTGGTCTCATGCCCTCACACACCTCAACAAAATGGGGTTTCAGAGAGGAAACACAGACACATAACTGAACTTGGTCTCACAATGCTATATAACAGCAAGGTACCTCTCCAACTCTGGGTCAAATCATTCTTCACAACAACATTTCTCGGAAATCTGCTGCCTTCAACAGTTCTTAGAGAGTACAAGAGTCCGTTTGAAGTTCTTTATGCGAAGGAGCCTACGTACATTGCATTAAGGTTTTTTGGTTGCAATTGTTATCCATACTTATGACCTTACATGGCAAACATGATGGATCTCAAGTCCTTAATGTGTGTATTTCCTGGCTACAATGAGAAATACAAGGGTTATAGATGTTTGCATCCTCCAACAGGGAAAGTGTTCATCAGTAGATATGTACTCTTTGATGAGTCACACTTCCCTTTTGCAGATGTTTAAAGTAAGTTTCACAGACACACTGAGTCTACTTTTCTAGATAACTGGAGAATGTCAAACTTGCAACTCAATGAAGAAGAACAAAGTGCGATGGACAGTTCTGTATCTGAAGAAGAGTTGGTGTCTAGAAATCACACAGCATCTCCAGTTTCACAAGTTGTTTTGCAACAGCAGCCTGTCAGTCCTCAAGCTATAAATGATCAACCGTCAAGCTTGTTGGGGTCAAAAACGGTCACAGCGAAATTAACTTTCGAAAATATTCCTCGAAAAAATAATTCTCGTAAAAATTGCTTAAACTAATTTTTACGATAAAATTCTTGAATAGATTTGTCCGCAGCGTCGAAACAAGCTCCAAGGGTTCATGTTGACGACGAAGTTAGTATCAAAACATTCGATAAAAATATACGTCTTAAGAATTTCTACGTTTTCAAGGAAAACTTATACGAAAGACTTGCGGGAAAATCTTGTTTTTAAAAACAACGATTTCTTAAATCAACGATTTAAGAAAATTAACGATTTCTTAAATCAACGATTTCTTAAAATCAACAATTTCTTAAATCAACGATTTCTTAAATCTATGATTTCTTAAATCTACGATTTCTTAAATCTACAATTTCTTAAATCTACGATTTCTTAAAAATCGTCTCCTTGCAAAAGGTTCCGCGACTAAACAAAGTTCTCGTTAAAACACGATCATCGGAGATAACAAAAGATCGTTAAACCACAAGGATACGGCTTGGCAATCGCGGAACAACCAAGGGGTCATACGAAGCTCGGTCGCTATAGCGACCGAGCTAGAGAACAAGCTCGGTCGCTATAGCGACCGAGCTTCGTATAGCGACTGAGCTAGAGAACAAGCTCGGTCGCTATAGCGACTGAGCTAGAGAACAAGCTCGGTCGCTATAGCGACCGATCTCACCAGACCCATCGGGCTTCGATTTTATATCTTGATCATTTTCTGGGTCCTCACGGTTTGAGAGAACGGCTTATTTGAAGTTCCAAGGAAGATTCCTTAAAATCTTGTTTTAAGACAACGATTCTTTAAAACGACGATTTCCTAATCAACGATTTCTTAATCAACGACTTAAGAAATCAACGATTTCTTAATCAACGACTTGAGAAATCAAAGATTTAAGAAAATAACGATTTCTTAAAGTCAGACGGAACTTTGTTATCAAAGGACCAAACCTCTGCAAACAAGCATCCTAAGAGAATCGTAGCTTTGCGATAGGTTCAAACACTTGGATAACGGACCTCAGACCACGGCATAAACCCGATCGCGATGGCAATCGGGTCACGAACGAGAGCTCGGTTGCTATAGCGAACGGATCACGAAACCACGCTCTGTCGCTATAGCGACCGAGCTGCGGATAGTTCTCGGTTGCTATAGCGACCGAGCTCCGAACAGAGCTCGGTCGCTATAGCGACCGAGCAGCGGATAGATCTCGGTCGCTATAGCGACCGAGCTGCGAACAAAGTTCGGTCGCTATACCGATCGAGCGTTCGTACATCGATCGTTCTCCGAAACGTCCAAAGTCTTCCGAAACGACGATACGACGTAAAACTATGCATTCTCGACTATCCGTATAGCCGTTCTCCGTGACTCACGACTATCCGTTTCTTGATCTCTCGATCAAATGGAATCGTCCGTTTGGTTTACGATAAAACCGCGGAAACTTAACCTTATCGGAGAAATCGTAAAAAGTCTCAAATTAAAAATACGGCCCAAAGATGTCCTAAACTTGATTCGAGGCCCACTTACGATTTCTTAAAAACCCATAAACCTTATGACGGTTTATGCTTGGAGGATAAGCATCAGTTTCCGCGGAAAAAATAGAAACTTTCCGCAGATAATCATGAAGATCGGAAAAAATGAAATATTCCCATTTTTCGACTATGACGGCTTAAGGGCAAAAGAGGGAAGCGTAAACCGACCTTGGAGGGAGTATATAAGGAGTTCAAGGCGAGAGGCATAGAGGATCACTTTTCCAGAGCAACTTAGCACTTAGAGCAATTTATGCAACTTTCCGTTTTTCTTTTCAAGTTTCGACTCAATTAGGTTTAGCCACCTTCGGGTATTAGAACTAGGATCTCGCCGACAGCTCTCGTAGTCGAAGCACGTTACCCTGTTGTTGTCACGCTCATACGCAGATTCGGAATAAAATCCTTCTTGCTCTCTTTTTACAATTTTTATTTTTATTTTCCGTTATTGTCATGTTCTGATTGTTTGACGTGTGGTTTCTCAGAAATCCGGGACCTTCTGGGAAATTAGGGTTTTCCTAGTTTCCATATTTATACGAAATATTGACGGTGTGAATTTCGGTTCCCACAAAGCTCAAGTAGTTCATCCAGTGATTCAACTGTGAGTACGCCAGAGATGTCAGATCATGAAGAAGCTCCTGAGATAGTGATCGAACCTCCACCACTGCCACCTCAACACTCTATGACTACGAGAGGAAAGTCTGGTATTGTCAAACCAAACACGAAATATGCTCTTTTTACAGTCAAATCCAACCATTCTGATTTAAAGGATCCCGGATGGACAGCAGCTTGCACACTGGAAATGGATAACATGAAAAGAGACACACACATGGGATTTAGTTCCACTAGAAGACAATCAAAATCCCTTGGGCTGTGGATGGATATTCAACACAAAGCTTAATGCGAATGTTTCTTTTGGTAAGCGGCGTTCAAGACTTGTTGCGAAAGGAATTGAGCAAGAAGAAGGAATATATTGCATTAAAACATTTAGCCCAATCGTTAGATCTGTTATAATAAGAACAATGTTACATGTTGCTGTTTCAAAGAAGTGGGAGATCAAGCAGTTGGACTTACAAAACGCGCGTTTACATGGTGATTTACAAGAAACTGTTTATATAAAATAACCACCAGGGTTTGTTGATCCGGAGAAGCCTGGCTATGTATGCAAATTGAACAAAGCCATCTACTGTTTGAAACAAGAACCTAGGGTATGGTTTGATAAGTTCAGCTCGTTTCTCATCAATTTCGGCTTTCAGTGCAGTTTTCCGGATCCATCTATGTTCGTGTATCATCATGGAAGTGACATAATCTACCTTCTTCTCTATGTTGATGATATGTTGTTAACGGGAAATAATCAAGAACTTGTTGATAGACTGGTTGCTGAGTTGAGTGATGTTTTCAGAATGAAGGACATGGATTAGGTTCACTATTTCTTGGCATCCAGATTATTCGTCAAGAGAAAGGTCTCTTCATGTGTCAAACGAAATATGCAGAGGATCTTCTCATCACTGCAGGGATGAGAGACTGTGCACCGATGCCCACGCCATTACCGTTGAAGCTTAACAGTTTGAAGGGTCAAGATGAAGTGTTCTATGACCCGACATATTTCCGCAGTCTTGCAGGAAAGTTGCAGTACCTAACACTCACAAGACCAGACCTACAATTTGCAGTAAATTTCATCTGCCAAAAGATGCATGTTCCTAGTGTCTCCGACTTCACTTTTCTCAAGCGTATATTGCGTTATTTAAAAGGGACAGTTGACATGGGGATATGTATAAACTCTGCAACAAACTCGACGCTGTTGTGTTACAGTGACAGTGATTGGGAAGGATGTCAAGAGACAAGAAGATCTGCAGGAGGATTCTGCACATATCTTGCCTCAACTGTCATCTCCTGGTCAGCAAAACGTCATGAGAGAGTTTCAAAATCCTTAACGGAAGCAGAGTATAGAACTATGTCACTGGCGGCCTCAGAAGTGGTGTGGTTACAGAATCTATTGAAGATTATGGGACTGAGACAGACCGTGACTCCACTGATGCTGTGTGACAATCTCTCAGCAGTATGTCTCACTGCCAACCCAATGTTCCATAAGAGAACAAAGCAGTTTGATGTGGATTATCATTATGTGAGACAAAGGGTGGCATTGAAGGTTTTGGAAGTTAAACACATCTCAGCCGCTCTGCAAATAGCAGATACATTCACCCATTGTCACATGAGTCATTCTTCCGTTTGAGATCCAAACTTGGTGTCTCGGTTTCCTCTACCCCAAGTTTGAGGGGGTGTAATAACAGAAATGTTATAGAGACACCGGCTGGAACAGAAGATTTGAAGAATGTGAAAGCCCAGACGTAAGCCCAGAAGTTACAAGCGAAGCCACTAATGAAGCACTAGTCGTTAAACTCCTTCAAGTATTGTGTAGTCAAAAGAACAACCCACGCCAGTGCCGTGCAAGCTGTGTGACGACGCCAGGTCGCAGTACCTTCAGCTCTAACAGATTTAGCTGTTTGGATTTGTCTCCAAGCGTGTGCTGACGTCAGCAAGAGGATAAGATTGAACCTTGTGTATATAAGAACATGAAACCCCTGTAATTATTTCTAAGTTGAATAAGAGTAAAAGAAGTTTAAAGTTCTGTCTTCATCTTCGAGATTTTGTGTTGTTCGCAATAGGTACTCTTATCCTTCTTCGCTGCGATTATGTTTAGACTATGTGACCTATTTTACACCCATAGTCAAAACCTGGATTGCTCTGATACCACTTGTTAGGAATTATCTGATCGTTAGATTATTTCGTGCCTTAACACATATAATTTGATCACCGAGTTCCCGGCCTCGAACCTGTACCTCAGGCGGGAACCGTCTCCCACAACTTCCACTATCAACGAAAAGGTATACACAAACGCTCTAAACATTTAAGAGGAAGACACAACAAAGTGAGAAATATCAAAGAAACTCTATCCCGAAGTGACATGATTCGAACAATGACTCTTGCCTCTAGTTTCTTCTAACCTTGAGCTCTCTCTTAATTCTCTCTATGTTTCTTTTGTTTCGGATGATCTCTTGAGAAGCAGACGTCTTCCTTTTATACAGCAATACCACGAGTTTCTCTTTTTCTTTTTGTACAAGTAGTAACTATCGTTCTTGTTAACTCTGGTTTTCCTTTTTGCATACGAGACCGTCATTAAGAAAACCATATACCGAAAAAGCAATAGTTTGATAATGGGCTAGAAGTAGGATAGACCCATATTGTTACACGAAACTCCTCCATACATAATAAAAGGCCGGGCCGAAACTAAGGCTGGACCGAAATTACACTTAAATACTAACTTTTTGCCAAGAATTTGAGCCTTGGCCCCATTGTTTTCCACCAGGCTTCATATATGGGTCATTACCAAATAAGCATTCAACATGAAATGCGGTATAACACTCAGTTGCACCTATACAACAATTTTGTATCTGTATCTTTTAAATCACGTTCACCACCAATCCTCCCACATACTCCCGTATAAAAATTGTCAGAAACTGATTCTCATCTCATGCTTATACTTTGCTTTGCATGAAAAGCCTCCGTCTAATTTACGTATGAAAAGACATAAAATCAACCATCATATTATTTAAAGTAATTTATACGGAACATAATGAGATCAGATGTTCATATTCGTAAAAGTCAATTTTTCCATATAGGAAAATCAAGATTATTTAGGTTTGATCAATCCTTTTAACTCGAAATACTCTACCATCTAATCATACATCTCACTGATCCCATATTTAAATCGAAAGCATTCCTTGACGAGTTTCTCCGAGGATAGCGTCAATTTCGCACTTGATAAGCACTCTTCAAATCTGCACCAAATTTCACAACCCCCAAAAAAGAAATCAGAAACTTTAATTTTCAATTAAAATTTTGCAACTTCTGTGTGGAGATATATGCATGCTTAGTCAGACAAAACATTGTACTTAGGATATATTCTTCTGAGAAAATCCGCACTCTGGAACATTTGTGTTGTAGTAACAGCAAATGTAGCGACCAGAAGCTGTTTCTTTCTCCGCAAGAAACATATGTGCACGAGCTAGGTCGTCCACGTGGATGAACGAGATGGAACCAGATAGCTTCTGCATTTCCTTGAGACCGCTCAGATGCATTTCTTTCCCTAACAGCAAAACCAATCATCTTGCCTGTGAAACTTTAACAGAAGTGGTCACAATAGTAAAATTCATGTTTACCGGTGTTAAAGACATCGAAAGAGATAAACTGCTCGGAGGATCGAAGAGGAGAGAGTTTCCGGCTATGAGTGCCGGAACCACGGTAACGAGATCAATTTTATTCTCTTCTGCAAATTTTATAAGCTGCCTTCTGTGCTAACACCTTTGAGATAGGGTAACCCTAGAAAACAACACAGAGATGTAAGTAAAAGAAACCTATATTGTGTAGCAAGAAACTGTTATTACCCAATTAAATGGCTTCTCCTTTGTGAGAAAATCAACATCAGTCCAGTTTTCTTCGGTCATCACAAGTCCAGGTTCCGAAAGATTGTTGATAGAAATCGCAGCAGCTGAAGAAGTGTAGATCACGCGCTTGATTGAGTTCGATTTTAAGCAAGATCTCAACACATTAATCACTCCTTGTACCGCTGGATTGATCATGTCTTTCTGTACATTGAAACACAAATTAAGAAAGCTGAAAACGTTTCTTTTTAGAGTAACAAATATGTTTAGGACCAGACCTCGGGATCTTGAGATGTAAAGCTGATTGGTGTTGCGACATGGAAAATATATTCACAGCCCGAGATTGGTGAATCGAAACTCCCTTCATCTGTTAAATCCGCCTTGAAGATCTTGAGGTCCCCGAGCTCTTGAAGTACCTTAAGGTGAGCCATTTTTTTCGCACTATCTACAATATCAGAATAGGGTCAGTAAACATACAGAATGACTAGAGACAAGAAAGAAACAATAAATAAAAAACCTGGATCTCTAACTGTGGTGTTAATTTCGTAGCCGCTTTGAAGTAAATGCTTGATCAGAATAGAGGCTAAGTTGTGGAAGCACCGTGGCCTAGTGGTCAAGGTTTAAAGGCTTCTACATCCAAGTCTGGGGGTTCGAATCCCAGGCAACGCAATTTCTACACCAAGAGGTCTGGGTTTCAATTCCCGGAGAAAGCGAATTATGCAGAATATTGGAGACAAGTCTTACAAGGGATCTTCAGTATGGCGCAAGGAATACCGTCAGGAATGGATCTCATAGGACGGCTCAGGGTGATGCAGTCAGACATGAATTCTCATAAGGCAGGTAGAATGGTCAGCTGTAATATCGTCTATGTAATGTTTCTCGTTGTTTCTAATAGCATAATAAACCCGACAAAAAAAAATACAGGCTAAGTTTCCCGTTCCACCGATGACACAAGCCTTCTTAGTTTCGGTGGTTACAGTGGTCCTATCAATGGTTGTCATCTGATATAAAATTCTGAAGAGTTTTATGACCGAAATTTATATTTGTTTGTTAAGAGGTTAACGTCTTGAGACTTTTATATAAGAAGTAAAAGAAAAAGTTGCAAAGCTATATAGTTTTCTGCTCATTTGGTACAACCATTGATCAAAAGGCTTTTTAGAAGCTGTAAGCACGTGACCGTTGACACAACTAACTTGTTTACCTTCTTCCTCTTCTAAAATTCTTACCTAAGAATCAGAAGAAGATTCAGAGCTTTTTATTGACTTGCAGATGTGTTATCATTTAAGTTATCACAAGATTTTTGTAACAAAAGAGAGTTCTTTTTAACCAATTTTAATCTTTTGACTTGAAATTTACCATAACAAATCCATTTCATTAAACATAAATTCCTAGAATTTTGTTCATATTACCCAAACCATACTGATAACGAAAATAGCTAAACCAAAAAAACTTAACTGTATTTCATAAAATACCCACCCAATAGTTCCTTACGTTTGAAATATCCAAAAAAGCTGAAAGAACCAAACAAAAGTTGCCATAAGCTTGACAGTAGTTTGTTTTTATATGTAAGTAAAAGAATCCAATATAGAGAGTTTCAAATGAGAGAAAGCCATCAAAACAAACCAGAAAGGTTTACATAGAAGAACCAAATAAAAAAAAAAGTAAATCCTAAGTTGAAAAAACAAAAGACATTGGCATATTTAAATGCCAACGATCATAGAGGTAACTTCATGTAAAATCTGAGTCTTGTGCAACACAAACTCAATTTCGTTAGCCTGCAACATCTTAACCTTCTCTTCAACTTTCTTCTTGGTCTCAACCGGGAGCAACCTCCAACACTGTTTCACATAATGCTCATCGACACCAAAACCCGCAATCCCTCGAACAAGAAAATATTTCTCAAACCAATCAGATTCATGAACCAAGACTCTCATATCATCAACATTGGAGACACCATTGGACTTAACAGCAGTCCCAAGACCCTTCTTCTTCGAATCTTCAGTCATTTTCTTCTCTCGCTTCGAGTTCGTCTCCCTTGAGGTCTCTTCACTCGGCCGCTTCGTTCCTGATTTCGGTAGAGGCGGCGGAGACTTGTCCTTGGCGAGGATAGCTTTCCCAGATCGTTGATTCCGAGGCTGTTCCGTGTCAGAATCGGAATCGGTATTGGTTTCAGATCCAGAATCTGAATCGGAGGTTCGGGTTGGTCTTCTTTTGCCTGGGACGGCGATTGAGGAGGAAGGACGAGGTTCGGGTTGGTCTTCTTTTTCCGATGAAGTGTCATCATCGTCGTCGCTTGAGAATGCTAGAGAGTTGCGTCTCTTGTTCATCTTCGCTCGCGTTTAGGGTTTCTCTGTGACGTCTAGAGTTAGCAGCCAAGGAATTATAAAGGAATGTTAAAACTGTTGGATTTCTTCCAATAGTTTGAGAGCTATTTAAGGGTTTGCTTTCTAGGTCAACGCAATTAGGATTATCATTTTTTTACTAATATTCAAGGTTTTTTTAACATTATTAGTATAATTTATGGTTTAGAGTCCGCCGACTCAATCCACAAAAATGGCCCAAACTAAACATTGTTGAATAATTGAAAAGATGGTTTTAGTGCAACATGTATGAATAGCCAAGTGTGCCTTAGACTATATTGAAGAAGATTCAATTATTGAATCATTATAATAGGGAAGTTGAAAATAAAATTTGATGATATAAATAATTTGGTGCTATAGATTCAACATGATGGATATATGTAACTTTCTCAGTATTTTCGATTTTTCATATATTTTTACTTATTTAAAATCAATAACTTTATTATAAATTAAATCATTTATTTTTACTTTTATTTCTTATACGTTTTTTATTTAAAATTTCTTATAAAGAAATACTATGTTTATTTAATTTAAATTAGATCTCGATCCGCGCAACCGCGCGGTGTTTGCTTTCATGCATATATATTTATTTTAGATCATCAGCAATATCTGTTGGAAAGTTAAATGCTCACCAAAGATGAGGCATTTCTTGTGGCAATTGATATCAGGATGCATAGCAGTTAAAAAGAATTTGCAAGCAAGAGAGTTAAAAGGCGATATATGTTGTGATAGATGTGGTGCACCTAAGGAATCAATAAGTCATGTGTTTTTTGAGTGCCCACCAGCGCGTCAGGTATGGGCTCTTTCACGGATCCCTTCAAATCCAGATATTTTCCCCTATCAATCACTTTTTACCAATACGGATTATTTATTTTGGAGAATTGATCCAAAAGTGGAGAGTTATCAATTTGTTTGGATTCTATGGTACATCTGGAAAGGAAGGAACCTAAAGGTTTTTAGTAACCTTGATGTTGATCCTAGAGATACATTGAAATTGGCAAAGACAGAATCCGCATTATGAATGGAAGCACAGAATACGAATATTCAGATTCAAGGGAGACAGATTGATGAAATCATCCCTGCATCAAGACTAGGGAGATGGTGTTTCACTGATGGTTCATGGAAAGACAACGAGAAAGCCTCGGGACAAGGTTGGTATAGTACTCTAGAAGGTTTTGATAGTTTAATGGGAGCAAGGAATGTCAGAACGTGTCTCTCTCCCCTTCATGCTGAAGTCGAGGCGCTGATATGGGCAATAGAATGTATGAGAAATTTACGTCAGTTAAGGGTTATGTTTGCAACGGATTGTTCCCAATTGGTAAAGATGGTTTCGGAACCAGAGGAATGGCTAGCTTTTACAAGTTATTTGGAAGACATAAAGAACCTTAAAGACGTTCTCATCAATTCAGAGATAATTCATGTACCACAAATGCAGAATATACAGGCGGACAAACTAGCACGAAGTGTCAGGATTCAACCGTCTTTTGTTGTTCACATGGATGCAGAGTTGCCGGCTTGGTTTTCCGAGTCTAGATGAGAGTTTTGTTTACGCTGATGACAAAAAAAAAAACCATCAGCAGTATACATTTTCAACATTGATCATATATCTAAATGTTGATATACCTATTTTAAATAGAATGGTTATATAGTTTGCATGTTGTAATTAATCAATTATTTAAAACCGTCACAAATATTTGTCGCTTCTTATTGTATATTTATCATATTGTATTTTTATTTAGTTATTATACAAATTAATATATGCATGAAACAACATATACAAAATTTATTTTGTATTTAATTTATACTAAATTCTGACCCATCTTACAAAGCTGGATTTCCGTTTAGCAATAGTTTTTTTACGTTTATTCATTTTACATAATATATTATTGTATACACAAAAGTCTATGGTATGTTAATTTTTATACATTGCATTATATTGTTAAAATAAATATTTTATATTTTTGAAAATAAAATTTATAAACTTACCAATTTAATATAGTTTATCATAAGTTGTTAAATATAGTAATTATATAATCTATTTTAACATGATTGATTATGATCATAAAATAGAAAAATAGGATAAACGTTTCAATTTTCATTTTATAAACGATAACTGAATATATATTAATGCATAATAATAGTTCATCACTAATTTCAAAATTAGTGAAAATATTTACATATTTTTAAAAATAAAATATTGTTAAAATATTTTCAATAGATCCGTTAGAATTTATATATATATATATATATATATGTGTGTTTAAAATGAAACGATATCATGATTAAAGTAATTACAAATATTTAAAATTATTAGTTTTAATGAAATATATGTTAGTTTGTATACATGTATTATGTAGTTTGCTTATGTTAACCTTCCTGCCAAAATATTTTGAACATAAATATTTTATCCTTATTTATGTAAAATATATAAATTTATGAATTTATATAATTTAACATATCTAGCTCAACATAATATTTTTTTATTATGATCGATTATGACTATATACAATAGATAAAATATAATCAAATTTTATTTTTCATTCAGTTAAGAAAATGTTCTGCAAATATTTGTATAATATTCTAACTTTCATAAAATGTGTATATGTAAAATTTCTTAGCCAAAAATATATAAAAAATGATTCTACATTTTCTTCTTCCTCAATCCATGGTTTCTCTTTTTGTTAAATTTTTTTGTTCTTATATTATTTCCCTTTTTGTATTTAATTTCCCTTTATATTTGAAATGAAAAAAAAATATCAAAAGATATTATGATTAATTAGTTTTTAGAGATTCCATATTATTAGATTTAATAAAATAAATTTGATAAAGTTTCTAAAAGATAGTCAAATTTTTTAAAAAATCACACATGAAAGAATGAATTATATTTTCATAGAATATATATATTAGAAATATCTATATTATTGTTGCAAGTAAATACATGTTTTGAATATTCTTGTTGCATCAGTTTTAAAGATAAACATTTCTCTTAACTACTACTCCCTCTCTGTTTCGATATAATTGGTTTTTAAGTTTTTTGCACATGAACTAAGAAAATACAAATTTCTATTCAATTTATCTTGGTAAAAATATTATTAAATGAGACTATTTCAACTGATAAGAAAAAACACATTATTTTGTAATTGGTTAAAAAGTTCAAATGATATATAAATTATATTTACAGTATTGAGAACATCAATTATTTTGAAACAAAATTTATTTTTTCCGAACACCACTTAAAATAATAAGAAGGGAGTAAAATTTAGTTATAAATGGGTTTAAAATTCTGGAAATTAATCATAATTATAAAATATTGGTCATTAACATTTAAACTAAATTATCCTAAGCCCATTATACAATGATGGTAGTAAGCTCATCGTGTGTGTGATTAATTAATGAGGCCAAAATATATTTGTTAGTTTAACCAGTATTATAGGCAAGTAAGTAGATGTACTTCATAAGATAATAATAAATGAAACATAACTTTCTATGGGTTCATTTAAAAAAAAAATCACACATGAAATAAGTCATGACTTCTGTTTTAATATAATAGACTAGTTGGGGGTACGCAACGTATTATAGGTTTTGAATGAGTTAGAAGTAATTATGATAAGATTAGTTAAAGAATACAAAAAATGAATCGGCACATGTGACCCCGTTACAACCAACGTCCGTCCACCAATGGTTACAAATGTACTAAATATGTATATGTGTTAATCAGGTTGAAACTTGTAGAAGTCTCACGTGCTAGCCTAACACTATTTAACTCTTTTGTTTCCCCCAGCTAGGGATGTTACATAGGGTTGTGAAATTTAGGACTGACCCAGCCCATTCAATAATTTAAGAACCCTAACCCAAATATATTATTCATAAAATGTTTAGGGCCACTTTAGGGTTGGGATAAAGAAATAAAGGGTCTTAAATAAAGATATTTCTAATATTATAGGTTTTGAATGAGTTAAGACCTTTTATTTCTTTATCCCAACCCTAAAGTGGCCCTAAACATTTTATGAATAACATTTGGGTTAGGGTTCTTAAATTATTGAATGGGCTGGGTCAGCCCTAAATCTCACAACCCTATGTAACATCCCTAGCTAGGGGAAACAAAAGAGTTTAACAGTGTTAGACTAGCACGTGAGACTTCTAGAAGTTTCAACCTGATTAACACATATACAGATTTAGTACATTTGTAACCATTGGCGGACGGACGGGATCACGTGTGCCGATTCATTTTTTGTATTCTTTAACTAATCCTATCATAATTACTTCTAACTCATTCAAAACTTATAATACGTTACGTACCCCCAACTAGTTCAACTTTTATGCTAGTCCCCCCAGTTATAAACTCTCCTAGATCCACCACTGTTTGTAACTACTATTTCTGTTTACATGAATCATTTTAGTGTTGGTCTCATATGTGACAAGTCTATAATATGTATAAATTCTTAAAATATATATCCTCGGTTACCAAAAAGTCATCTTAGAAATCAAGCTTTTGAACCACCATTTGTCCAACAAGTGATGCCACAAAACATACAATCGTGAATAGACTAGTTTTTCTGGTATTTTCCATGCCTAGCAACAAGTATTGAATCGCAGACATTGTGGATGAAAACAAAACCATGAAAAAACATGTCGCTGCAGGTACCTACAACAAACCAATAACATAGTCTTTTAACTTGAGATGTAGCAAAAACAGAGCTTCTTTTTACTTATTCTAGTGAAAGGAAGCCTCATTTTTACCAAGCAGAGAACTCATAACTACCTCGTGATCAATGCCGACTTGTAGGAAGAGAGCGAGGGCTATCAGATATATATTGGGCCGTAAAATGTGTTACTATATCATATTGCCATCAAAGAAAAGCTAAATTTTCCATTCCTCCTCGTCTAAGTTGAAGTTTATATCCATAGAAGCCTATTGATTTATATTCTTCGACATAATATCTACAACATATGTGGTCTACTTTGTGATTACTGCATTTCACGTTTTTTCGTGCGAGGGGTATTAGAGATATTTGGACTGTAAAATGTGTATCTTACAAACTAAGATTATGAAGTCTGGGAAAGCTATGTAGATCCTGAAGAATAAATAGAAACACTTGAAGAACAAGACGATAGTATTCTAGGATATTTACATTATTACTAATTTCCATATTTGTTAGATTTGGATTAGGAAAGATTACATTATATGGTGTTAGCAATATCTTAAAGATAATTGCTATATATTTTATTATATAAAGATTGGTTATTCAAAGTTACTAACTAACATTGATTGCGAGATGTGTCAATAAATTTTTAAGATTGTGTCAATGTGTCAAAAATATGATACAATTCTCTTTTTTTAAAAATTTAAAAAAAATTAAGAAAAAAGAAAATTCTCATTACAAAAATAGTCTTTTAAATTTCTATTTTAGATTTAATATTTTTAGAAAAAGAAAATTACAAATTAACATTTTTAGTATTTTACATTATATATTGTTAAAAATCTTCTTATAGTAATTTAATTTTTTTGATTGCGACATGTGTCAATAAACTTGTAAGATTGTGACATGTGTTAAAAATAAGATATAATTCTCCTTCAGTAATTCTTATGTTGTCTATGAAATGCCCCTAACTGAAAAATAATTTTTATGTATGTGCCCCCATCTAATTACATTCCTGCATCCACTACTGAGCTTGACAGTACTTTGTTTTTATGGTGTTTTTATATGTAAGTAAAAAAACCTAATATATAGAGTTTTCATATGAGAGAAAGCCATCAAAACAAAAGACATTGGCATTGAAACGGGATCATTATAATGGCTTGTTCTTGGATGCTTCAGCGATCATAGAGGTAACTTCATGCAAAATCTGAGTCTTGTGCAACACAAACTCAATTTCCTTAGCCTGCAACATCTTAACCTTCTCTTCAACTTTCTTCTTGGTCTCAACCGGGACCAACCTCCAACTCTGTTTCACAAAATGCTCATCGACACCAAAACCCGCAATCCCTCGAACAAGAAAAGATTTTTCAAACCAATCAGATTCATTCACCAAGACTCTCATATCATCAACATCGGGAGAAGAAGGGTCTTGCTTGACAGAGTTGGTCTTCTTTTTGGAGACACCATTGGACTTAACAGCAGCCTCAAGACCCATCCCATCAGGTCCCCAGATAAACTTGCACAATGTAAAAGACTTCTGATCATGAGGTTTAGTGAAAGAAGGCTTCTCTTTACCCATATACTTCTTCTTTAAACTCCTAAGCTTATCCATGAACTGGTTCTTACTAACCTCAAAGCTAATAAATTTCTTCATGTGATCATAGTAAGCATTAGTGTCGTCGTAAGGAGAGTTGCCTGTATCGTTCTTGAAATCGATCATACCTTGTAAGACAGAGATCTCGTCGTCTTCAGTCCATAGTCTCTGGAAAGCAGCTGGCTTCTTTGAGTCTTCACCCATCTTCTTCTCTCGCTTCGAGTTCGTATCCCTTGAGGTCTCTTCACTCGGCCGCTTCGTTCCTGATTTCGGTAGAGGCGGCGGAGACTTGTCCTGGGCGAGGATAGCTTTCCCAGATCGCTGATTCGGAGGCTGTTCGGTGTCAGAATCGGAATCGGTCTCGGTTTCAGATCCAGAATCTGAAGTTTTGCCTGGGATTGTGACGGCGGAGGAGGAAGGAGGTTTGGGTTGGTCTTCTTCTTCTTCTTCCGATGAAGAAGCGTCATCATCATCTTCGTGTTCCTCTTCTTCTCCGGCAGAAGAGTCGACGACTTCATCGTCGTCGCTTGAGGATGCAGCAGGTGGATTTTCTAGAGGGTTGCGTTTCTTGTTCATCTTCGCAAAGGAAGCGTTTAGGGTTTCTCTGTGACGGCAAAGGAAGAAGCGTTTAGAGTCAGCAATTCTACAGGAAAGTTAAAACTGTTGGATTTCTTCCAATAGTTCGAGAGCTATTTAAGGGTTTGCTTTCTAGGTCTACGCTTTTAGGATTGAGTTTGCTTGTGTCAATTCTCCATAATTTTATGTTATTTTTTATTATTTTCAATAATTTCAATTAGTATTTTCAATATTTTGCTGATTTGTCATACTTTCTATAAGTTTAGGATAAGTCATATTTTGTGTTCAATTATTAATTTTAATAAATAATTTTAGTGATTTAGCTCATAATTTATCATTATCACTATCTTCAAATAAATTAAAAAATTATATCGATGATATCATATTTAAATTTACATTATATTTATTTTAATAACATTACGGAGGTACAAATCAGGGGAAGTGATACATGTTGTACTCTTTTTCCTTCACCATGGTTTTATCCCACTGGGTTTTCCTGGTAAGGTTTTAATGAGGCAACACCAAGTAATTGGTAAAGTGTATCACGAGCCCAAAAAGGATTTGGTATCTGGCGAACTCAAGATGGATTCAACATCCAGGGGAAGTGTTATGAACCGACTGGTTCAGATGGATGTTTATCCAAAAGATACTTACTGGGTTTTGGCCCATTAGTGGTCCATCTTGTAACCAGGCCCATTAGGGTTTCAGACATTGTAACTTCCTATATAAGGAGCTCATATTCGACATTAATAATACACACATTCACAACACGTTATCAGCACGAGCTAAGCTCAAAACCCTAGCAAAATTCGTAGGTCACCAAAACCTTAAAAACTAGCCGCATCTTAAAACAGTCATATCTCCCTAACCGTAACGACCTAGACGGCGAGCCACCTATCAATCTGAAGATCTCGACGAGACGAAGCCATCGCCGCTAACCTCGCGAGGATCCGATCTCAGACGCGCCGGCACGCTCTGTTTTAGTACGCGCCGTCAATTGCTCAAGAACCCTAATTTTGACGCAACTTCAAATAGATCGTTCTCTCAAACCATAACGATCCAGACGACGTGCGACATACCAATGTGAAGATCTTGAAGAGACGAATCCATAGCCGCAAACCTCGCGTCGATCAGATCTCAGATGCCCCGCCAAGCTCTGTTTTAGTGCGCGCCGTCAATTGCACAAGAACCCTAATTTTGACTCAACTTCAAATCGATCGTGCTCCCAAACCGTAACGATTCAGAAGACGTGCGACATATCAATTTGAAGCTATTGAAGAGGAGAATCCAACGCCGCAGACCTCACCTCAATCCATGATCAGACGCGTTCTCTACGACAGCTACAAGCCGCGCCGTCAAAATCAGAAATAAACCTAAGGCTGCAAACTTTTCTCTCTAGTGTTGTTTACAGCCGATTATCTTTGATCTTACTAACTCTTTTTGATAAATTTGTTTAAGGAAAACAAAGGATCCCAGTAAGATCAATTGAGGTTAATATTTCCAAAGGAACCAAGGAGCGAATCGAGTTAATCCAAAGGTAAGTCATCAAACCCTAATTTTGATTGATCCGATTTTTTTGAAAAATGTTTGAAGTTGAGATTAGAACTTTAGAGAGCTAGTATACTCTGGTTGATTGAATCATTAGGTTGCTAGATTTGATATAACAAATTTGTTTAATAAACAAACCCTAAAGTTCATGAAATTTAAAACTTATAAAACCCCAAACCGAATCGGATTATGAAACTCTTTAAACCATATCCAATTATTAAACCCTAATCTAAACCGGATTATGAAACTTATAAAAACCAAATCCGAATTGTGAAAACATTAAACCAAATCAGTTTATAAATCCCTAAACCAATCGATAGTATAAACCCTAATTTGGTTGATAGACCAAATCAAAAATTAGAAAGTTTCCATTTTTAGAAAGTTTCTATTTTTAGAAAGTTTCCATTTTTAAAAAAAGTTTCCTTTTATAGAATTTTTTTTCTGGAATTTCCATTTCATAGAATTTTATGGAAAACTTCTCTAAAATTAGATTTTAAAATCAGTCTCTCAGAACATATTACTAAGATCTAACTAGAGAAACACTAAATATTTTAGATGTCGAATTCCTCCATCATAATCTCAGGAGAAAACTACTTGCAATATGTGCAATGGGCACAAGATATTAAAACCACACTTGAGTTTGATGAACTCAGTGAATGCATCACATATGATAGCATTGCAAGAGAACTCCTGAACACTCGCCATCATATTTGTGAAAAACTCAAAAGTCTATATCTGACTGATGATCCCTCAAAGCTTTGGACAGATCTAGAAAATAGAAATTGTATCCAAGAGGTTATACATACCAAAGCTTTACGAGAATCGATCAACCTCAGATTCTAAGACTATAAAATTGTGGAAGAATATAACTTTGTCATACTCAAAATAGTTTTCGAAATGAAACTATGTGGTGAGGTAGTGACTGATGAAGATATGTTGGAAAAGACATTCTCCACCTTTCACCCTACCAACTTATTATTACTACAACAATATAGAGAAATGGGCTTCACTACCTATACATCTCTAATAGCAAGATTTTTGCAAGCTGAGCAAAATAATGAATGCTGATGAACAGTAGTGAAAGAGAGTTTACGAGGCCAACTCCATTACCACCAGCTAATGCACTACCAGCCGAAAGGGCTGATCTAGAAACCAACCGTGTCAAGAGAGGATATGGACATGGGGGATGGTCTAAGTTGTGCAGTAATTGTGAAATGGACAACCATTTGGCTAAGAGATGCAGAACTCCTAAGTATCTAGCTACTCTTTATCAGCAAAGCTTTAAAAGAAAAGCTAAGATGGTTCGGAAAGATGAAGGAAAATTGTCAAAGATGTTCTCATGGATCATGACAAGTGTGATCGTATGGATCACAAGAAAGGATGATCCAACAAAGAATAAGAGAATAGATCACCATATGGAGTAAGACATGTTGACTCGACATCTAGCCATTAGTGTTCTTACTTAGTTATTTCATACCTTATTATTTTCCTTTAAACATTATTCACTTTCTTTGGTTGCTATCTTTGAAAGAGTCAATAAATGAAAGCTTTTATATCATAAACAAAACGTCCATTCATGTGAATACCCTTATGATGTACAGTGGATCAAACCACAGACATCTTAAGACACAAAATCCATGACCAAATATCCTATTGCCTCAAAGGTACACAAAGAGAGGACGTGTACAATATAGAGGTCGTGTGCATTGTATTCACATTTGAGGCTATGTACACAAAGAGAGGACGTGTACAATAATCATTCTTATAAGTGAAAGACTTAAGAATTGATGAATGGATAGTTTCATAATGAATCCATGGGAAAAAGAAACAAAGTGTTTCCTTAAAGAGAAACCGCCCAAAGAAGATTGTATGATGGCAAAGACTACAAGTCTTGGTAAAAGCTAAGTGAACTCACGTCTAAAAGTATTCAAATATGATATGTCCATGGGGATAAGTGTTAATCACTCCATGTAACATGGACATACACAATATTGAAACATCAAAGAGTTCACAAGAACAAAGATAGACTTATCCCATTCAGATTAAACCAAAGATAAAGGAAAACATGTTACTTCAAAACGTCCAAGTGAATATAGATTAAAGTGCTCACGTCTCAAAAGGGTTTGATAAACATTATATGATCATGGAGAATGTAGAAAACATCTCATGACTCAATGTAGACGTGAAAATTCACAATGAAAGGAAAAGAATAGAAAAGAAGTAAACTAAAGGCAAAGGAAAAGGTCCTTTATAAATCGCCTTAAAGACTACATGTCTTGATATATGCCAATGAACTCACGTCCAAGTGCTTCATAAGCATGAAATGTCCATGAGGGTAAGTGTATAGCACTCCATGATACATGGACATACATAAGAATATACGTGGATGAGAAGTAAAAGAAAGATGTTTCACCATACAGTTGAAACTAAGAGCAAAGAAATGAGTTCCTTTCAAAGCTAAGACTATATGTCTTGATATGTTCACATCCTAAGCACTCAAAGAGTATGATATGTCCATGGGGGAAGAATAAGAATAAAACACACCTTTTATTCTACATGGACATACACACACAGAAGTGAACATTGATACCCATCCCATTAACTGAAACGGGTCAAAGGCCAGACACACCTCATCTTAGCACATAAAGAAGTGCCACTTATAAATTCTATCGCTCCACCACAGAAATATAAGATGAGAGGATGGGAATAGATGTTGGATATTATATAAGTTCCCCATGTTTCTAAGTACCTTGATCCATCCACGGACAAGTTGTTTAAAGGCTAGGTACACGGATAGTCACCTCAGTGAATCCGAACATCCAACATTAAAGGGAAGCTGGATAATAGAAAATTATATGGAATCAAAACATCCTTATATTGGCAAGATCCTCAGACTCTAGAATGAGTTCTAGAAGTCCATAAAGTTTATACAAAAGCTAGCTTAATATAATTGCCAGATTCCTGACCCGAATAGAATGACTAAGTCATTTCTACCAGCTATGAATGCACCAAATAAGATTTGATGTTCAAGAGAACACAATCAAGTTGCTACTGAATCTAAACAAGTTAGATCAATAAGTTCTAAAGATAAGATCCCTCGGATATTAAAGTAAGGTGCAAATCCGTGGATGAGGGACTCCTAGACATAATCAAAATGTACATGTACAAAACTAAAACAGTGATCACGGATGAGGAAACCATAAGAAATGGTTGTACCTAAGGTACCTAATGATGTTTGGGACGCCAAACTTCAGGGTATTGAAGGACATAATAAAACCTCAATAAGATATGTCATGTCTAGGACACAAAGGAACAAACGAGTACTCGAAACTAATGATAAAATATGCGCAATGTAGCACTTGAGATCATGAGATCAATGAGGATCATGAAACCCACGTCCACATGAATGCATTCAAACATATGAGATTAAGATCAAATAAGAAAGTAGACGTGGAGTTAAGGGAGGATAGGTCCCATAAGTACGGACACCTCTAGATGCTAAACCAGTTGGACAAAAAAAACAGTCTTTGTGAAAGAAATTTCTATGGCGAGATACAGTTAATGTAAGGCACGACCATATGCATAATATTAAGCATAGTCATGTGCACAAGGATTATCACAAAGACCAGGAATCAATTAAAAGGAGATAAGCTCCTTATGGTGGATGCAACAAACATTGAGATTCCTCGATAAGTCTGGCACATAAGAAAAACTTATACTTGCGGTTCAAGGATGTAAACCGCCTGATTATATAAGTCCACTGGAAAATATATATAAGTCTCAGAGGATATAGAGTTGTCTAATGCAACAAAGTTCTCGAGAACTAGAGTATACAAGAATATTCTAGGAACCTCTGGAGACACTTCCCAAAAGACTATCTAAAGAAAGCATTGAAATGAATGTTTTGGGAAAGATTAAATTTGGGACAAACAAAGATTGTTTGGGACTACAAAGTGAGTATCTTAAATATACTTAAAGATGAAATCCTTGTGCATCAAATAAAGCATAGATTAAAGATGTCAAAACGATAGGTATGAACCATTATGTAAAGCGTATAAGGTTCATTGACCCTAAATGCTTACTATAAAGTCTATGGCTCGCCCCACTGTATGGTAACATAGTCCCATAGTCTATATATCTGTACATAGACCCATTTGGTCATAAGGACGACAAGAAAGTTGTGCCTTAGTCCGGATACAAGCCAATGCAAGACTCATGGTCGAATGGTTTTCACTTGGTCCGAGTACTGACCCATTTTATTCTAAGAAGGAACATGGTCATGAGACCATCTGAGATAGGTCACGGATTCTTTGATCCTAGATTGGACAGAGACATATTTCCTTGGTCTAGAAAAGACTCAAGGCACATCCGGATGTAAATATTCACAAGTGAAACTATAGTTAAGTTTAAACTTAATACTATACATCTAAATAATTTCAAAGTGCAGTATGATCATATATGTTGTTAAATGATCAAACCATGAGGCATTGGAAATAAAGCCATACATGTCCCTTGCCAAAAGTGCCATTGGCGCCTTGCCTTAATGTGTTTGTTACACACATCCGAACATAAGCATTGAACTAAGCTTATGTTATTTCTAAATATAAAGGCAATGGGACAGGATTGAAATATCCTTTTACTAATGTTTGAGATTATTTTATACTAACCAAACCCAAAGATGTGTTTGTTTGGTTTTGTTTTTGATTATGATACAGGTTATAAATTGGATCCATACATGGATAGTTCTCAAACAAGCAGTATGCACACGTTGGAAAACAAATATGAAGAAGTAAGAGTCCAACCAAAGACATGTCAACTGGCTTCTTCACCATGTCTACATCAGCACCACGTCCATGAGACCTTCCTATCAGTCCAGGACGTGCACATTACGAAGACCAGCTCAGAGACTTGGCGTCCATAAAATTCCCACCAGTCTACTCATACGCCAACCTCAGGAGCATATACGGAGGTACAAATCAGGGGAAGTGATACATGTTGTACTCTTTTTCCTTCACCATGGTTTTATCCCACTGGGTTTTCCTGGTAAGGTTTTAATGAGGCAACACCAAGTAATTGGTAAAGTGTATCACGAGCCCAAAAAGGATTTGGTATCTGACGAACTCAAGATGGATTCAACATCCAGGGGAAGTGTTATGAACCGACTGGTTCAGATGGATGTTTATCCAAAAGATACTTACTGGGTTTTGGCCCATTAGTGGTCCATCTTGTAACCGGCCCATTAGGGTTTCAGACATTGTAACTTCCTATATAAGGAGCTCATATTCGACATTAATAATACACACATTCACAACAAATTAGTATTTTCAATATTTTGCTGATTTGTCATACTTTCTATAAGTTTAGGATAAGTCATATTTTGTGTTCAATTATTAATTTTAATAAATAATTTTAGTGATTTAGCTCATAATTTATCATTATCACTATCTTCAAATAAATTAAAAAATTATATCGATGATATCATATTTAAATTTACATTATATTTATTTTAATAACATTAAATATGAAGTCTTTTTTTATTATTTGTCAATATTTTCAATAGTTTCAATTAGTATTTTCAATATTGCTGTTTTCCATGGTGAGTTATCAAATAGTTGGAATGCTAATTTTGTTTACATGGCGGTTTAAGAATCAATTGAGAAATTTTGTAGTCCAAAATTAAATTGTTAGTGAATGTTATATAATATAGTATGTCTATTATAAACCATTCATTTATCAAATTAAAGTTTATTATCTATTATCTTTTTAAATAAAACCTACACAATTACCTAATGAGATCAATATATATATATATATCAATGTTCTAAAAATCGCTAGGCGGTGATTAGGCGTTTTATAGAGGATTATTGTTTATGCGGGCGCCTAGGCCAATTTTTCGGACGCCTAGACCGATTTTTAAATAAATTGTTTCGTTCATATCCGATTTGCCGACTATGCGGACGCCTAGCGCCGCCTAGACCGATTTTTAGAACACTGATATATATATATATATATGACATTTAGTGATTTTAAATAATAAAGATTTTCTAACAATTTGTATAATTTTATCATTTTGTTTATTATTTATTATTAAAATAAATTACTCGATTATATTATATCATTTATAAATATATATATATTTTTATATATGTTGTATTTTGAATTTTTCAAAACGAGTATAAATTACTAAAACTATTAAAAGTCTTACATAAACTTTTGTGATCAAGTTTAAAAAAATTTTATTTAATAAGATGCAATGATTATAAAACCATATGAATAAAAAACTTTATTTTAATAATTGTTTTTGTTTATGTTAATATATATATTTCATATCGTTTAAATTAAACTATGCATCATATCAAAATACATACTTATATTTTGATATTTGCATTGAACATATATTGAAAAGTTAATATTTTAATTTTGAAATCTTCGTTTTTTTAAGTTATTGAAACCACTAAATATCCCACAGTAAAAAACAATTCAACGAGATAGTGCTTTTTCAACTCTCTCAAAATAGAATCTTCGTTTGTGTAAAATTTTGTTATACAAATATGCAAATCATCATAAAAACATATGAGTAGAAACCTCATTTAATAAATATCCATATTAAAAGTATACTATATATATATGTTAATATAATTTAAATTTAGTTATACATCATATACACAGATAAGATTGATTGTTTTGATATATTTACCCTAAAATGATTACAAACAGAGAAGAATTATCGTTTAATTTATATGCGTATGCCAATTTATTACATAATAGTAACTGATTTCTTAGTTATTAATATATAATTATTATTTTATTATATCATAATATGCAGAAAATATAAAATAAGTATAAATATAAAATATTTATTCTGTACAAGACGCAGATCTTAACCTAAGTATGTATCTCTTTAATAATTTTAAATCTTAAACATTTCTAAATCGCAGGCCAAAACAAAAGAACAAAATGAAAATAAATTCTAAAATCAATATTTATATCAAGCAATAACCAAAATGAGAAAAGCGATATAAAAAGGAAAAAAAATATTGAAGATAAATATGATTGACTTGTGAACGTAAACTTCTTATAACCATAATTAAATTTTAAATTGCTAAATCATGATATAAAACCAAGCTGACATAGTTTTATTTTAACCAAATAGTAGGTTTGAGATTATTCGGCCTAAACGTTAGGTTCTTATGCGATAAATGATTTTATGACCTGAAATATCTTTAAAAATGAGATCAGCTCATCGGTAAACAAGTTATGTAATCAAAAAAAAAGTTTAAAAAGTTGTTTAAAGGCTAAACATATTAATTCAATTAAAAATATGTTTTTTTATACAATATTTTTAAAATAATTTTCATATAAATTCACATACGTTTATCCTAGTGTAATTATATAAACGTTGACGTTGAATTGTAGGATTGCTATAACAAATTGTGCAGGTTAGGGCTGGGCGTTCGGGTACCCATTCGGGTTTCGGTTCAGTCCATTCGGGTTTCGGGTTTTCGGGGTCAAAAATTTCAGCCCCATTCGGATATTTCTAAATTTTGGTTCGGGTTCGGTTCGGATCTTTGCGGGTTCGGTTCGGGTTCGGATAACCCATTTAAAATGTTTTTTAGTTTTCAATTCATTATATACTTTAAATTTTCAAAATCTATAAGAAAGATAATATATTACATATAAATTTTCATAACATATATGTCAAAATACCTTAATTTAACATATAAATTGGTTTTTTTTTGAATATTTGGATAAAAAATCAATAGATATTTAACTATTTTGGTGTTTTTAGTATACTTTAGCTATTTTAAACATTTACTTTTGACTATTTACATATATTTTCCGAGTATTTTGGAAAATTTAAAGGTATTTTATATGTTTTTAATATTTTTAATATACATTATATATATAAATAATGTATGTATTTAAGTATATAAATTTATTTCGGATACATTCGGGTATCCAAAATATTTCGGTTCGGATCGGGTTTGGTTTCGGTTCTTTAAATACCGAAATTTTGAACCCGTTCGGATATTTAATCAATTTCGGTTCGGGTTCGGTGCTACTTTTTCGGATCGGGTTCGGTTCGGATTTTCGGGTTCGGATTTTTTGCCCAGCCCTAGTGCAGGTCATCATGTGCCAATCAAATGTAACACCGAAAAATAAATACACATATGAATCATTATTTTAGGATATTTTTGGAACCATTATAAGAAATGTTTAGAATACAGCCCATATGTTGAACTACTAAAATTAGAATCATATTAATAGGAAAAGATAAAAAAGAAGTTCAAATCATTATTTGGTCAAGAGAAATAAACCGGACATCTCTTGTCTTTGGTCCTGCTCAACAACATGCCATCCCAGCCGACCTCAATATAACAGTTTGCGTGCATCTTATGCCTCTTACTGTGCCACGAGTACACCTTAAACCGTATCGTGGACACCACATCCAAACGGAACACTACCTTCCCTTGATTCCTGTCTCGTCCCATCTGCTTCCAACGGTCCTTGTTCACCGCCATTGTGGGTCCACGTAAGACTCCTTCGATCAAACTCGTGTCCTTTGGGTCTTGGTACAATGGGTGAGTGAGATTAGTCGACCCGACCCGTTTCTCTTTGTAGTAAACGGATCCTTCCATGGAGTAGTAGTAAACACTAACTTTTTGGTTTGGGTTATGAGCCGTTATCTTGAAGCTTATATGAGAGGTCTCGAAACCGTCGGTGTTGCCCAAACCGGGGATAGAGAACTCGCGGATGTGGAAACGAGGTCGGTGAGGACGTAGATTGATCCATAAGATGAAAAAAACAATGCCTAAACATAGCAAAAGCGTTAAGAAAATAGCACATATGAATTTGGAGACTCTTGTTGAGAGGCTTTCTTTGACTCGATGAACAATGTAGTTTGCGGAATGGTGACGGGATATGGGTCTGGCTGATGGGTTGGATCTGACCGGTAGAGAGTCAGTCATGTTATGCATCTTTTTTTGGTGTGTATTAATGTTGGTGGGGGCATGGGACGTAATGTGAATTGCGTCTGTGGTAGCTATGTACAAAGCAAAAGATACCTTGGAAAACATAATGGTATTTCACTTTGTGAAGAAAAGAATTGATTAGAAAGTATCTGTTTATGTACTGCTTTTCTTTATATGCATGTGCAAAGATTTCAAATTTGACCACCAAGTTTGAATTTTAGATATTGAGTTAACCTGACTTTGGTATGAAATGATACAGTGTTTTCTGTAGTGTTTGATGTGGTCAATTAGTTCAAATATGCATGCGTAAATACTATGTTATCTACATTGGTTTGATCCTAATTTCGTGGATCTTATATAATAACAATGCAGATGTATTTTTCTTTTTGAGAGAATTTTTAAAAAGAGTCAATTAGGTAGAAAACCAAAAACATTTGGGAAATTAACGAACTGCCAAAACAGGAAAAAAATTGAGGTGTACACTTTACAAATAGAAATTCAAATGGCATTTCTAACAGTGCCCCACACTAGAAATTGGTATTTAGCTAAATATGAAATTTTGTGTTGGTAGGAAACGCAAATTACCTTTTAAAAATTGGTATAAACTTAGTTAGGAAGATTGGTTAAAAACTATGTTATCTACATTGGTCGAATATTTAAGTTAGCTGATCATTGATCGAAAAATCAACTAACCACATAATTAAAATACACTATTTAACTTATTAGATATGAAAATAATCTACGAGTTTGAGTCTATAATAAGAATCAAATACGAGTAAAAAAATTCAGCTAACAACAATAATATCCAGATATTTATTAGTTGACCATTGACCGAAAAATTCAACTTACAATAATGATATCTGGATAACTGAAATACACTACTTAACTTATTACATATGAGAATGATCTACAAATTCGAGTCCATAGTGAAAATAAAATACAGATAAAAAATCTAACTTACGATAATATTATTGAAATAATTCTTTTAAGTTAGCCGACCATTAATTTAAATAATCAATAACTATTAAAATTATTTAAGTTAGTGATCGGTTAATTAAGTGGTTTTAGGCCAGTAAAGAGATCTTACTACAAGCTCTCTCTCGAACAGTAAGGATTGTTTGGATTTGATCTTTCGATTGGATTTAATCTTGCTTTCTTACGCTAATTGTTTTTGATGATTAGTCATCCAAATAAGAATCCTGATCCTGAATCCAAGAAGCTCTTTGTCAAAATCGCCACTGCTTATGAGGTTCCTATTGATTTTTTATAATATATAATTTGTATCTCTTCACTCTCATTATAACACGATAGATTTTGAATTGTTTGTATTTCTTGTAAATTTTGAAAGATAACGAGACTCGGGCACAATATGATTATGCAATTGAGCATCCAAGTGAGGTCAGTACAACATTTAATTTCAAGTGTCAATCTCATTCTTGTTTTCTACATCTTTTAAAACAATTTCAACACCAGCCAAGCTGTGTTTTTTTTTTTTGTTATTTAGGTATTTTACCGAGCCAAATATGGACATAAGTCGGTAAGATATCATTGGATGTTTTTTATAAAATCTCTTGAAAATATTAAACCATTGTCTTTTTTTCTTTACTGATAAAACTGAGTTTCTAGGATCCACGTGCTGTTCTTGTTGGTCTACTGGTAGTTTTGTCTGCGTTTCAATATCTGAACAACGTAGCAAGGTATAATGAGGTACGTATGTCCTCTCACCTTTTTTTCAATATCTGTACCATAGCATTTTTTTAAACTACTCGTCTACATAACTCTGTCAAACAAAATCAAGTATTATGGGGTATTACATGTATCATAACATGTCATTAAACGTAGGACATGTGACCTATCTTAATGTTATTCATATACTTCTGTGCTTGCAAACATAAGAAAATCAAATCTGTATACGGACTTTGAGAGCGCATACCTGCCCATTTTGTTTGATGCAGGCGTTGGCAACAGTTAAGCGAACTCCTGCTTACAAAAACAGGCTCAAGGCCTTAGAACTCGAACGCACTGGTGGAGTAGCTAGCAAGAAGAAGGGTCCAAAGCAAATCGACCAGTATGCTCTTCTGTTTATTCTATTTCCCTTTTGTCCGCTGAGAGTTAGTCTCTTTGGGGACTGTATCATATCTGTTTCTTCTTTTGGCAGGAAACTTCAGCAAGAGCTAAGCAATGAACTCGACCTACAAATCAAAGGAGCTGAAAAACCGTCAGTCTGGGATCTTCTCGGTGTTCGATTCGTTCTCCTACCTTACACTATCATCAAGGTTTCATGTTTTGAACAGTGTCCACATTTTTTCAGACACCCGTTCAATTTCTCAAGATCACTGATTCAACTTTCTGTCTCCTTGCAGCTTCTAGTATGGTACAGCAGTTGGGTATGGAGATATAAGGTTAAGAATAGGTTAAGAAAGCTCCTTATTCATGGGAAGACGCATCTTACCTAACCCAAAAATCACTTGGGGTGCCTCTGGACGCATGGACCAATCTCGTTATCCTTCTATTCACCCTAACCAACCCAAGATTGACTCTAATATAATGTGTTGATTTATCAGATGCATATAAGTAGGAAGATCTGGTACAGAGAAGGCTATGGGAGAAGCAGAACCTTGAGAACTACCATGCAGAAATGCTTAAAGAATTGAAGAGAAGATAGGTCCACTTATCACTTACTATGCTAGGAGGGATACACATGAGAACTTAAGTTCCATAAACACTTTTGTTACCATTATTACTTTTAATGTTATTAAGATATCTGAACAAACAAACCCAGTTACACGAAGAGAAAGTATAATTGTATGGTACAAGGAGATCTCAATTTAGCATTAATTATACAAGTTGGATCATGTCTGAGAATGAACATGGTCTGTTGGAACAAAAGGGGCACCCCAATAGTACTGCAGAAAGTAAACCGAGAGACACAACAAAACAAGCAACCACTATGCTTTATTAGAATTTTCTTTAAACAATCTATTACAAGATCTGCTTAATTCAGCTTTTACACGTCTAGTGTTAACACCGTAACACACGCTACTGAAAGATTCCTAAGCTACACCGCTTATATATCTCCTCCGTCAAGTACTTCAGCCACTGCTTCAGCACAACTCGGAACACTTCCAAGAGCTTCTCTCTCTCTCTATAAACTCAGCCTCTGTGTCTTTTTCTTCATACAAACGACTCCATAGCTATTTTATATCATTCTCCACGTTCCCAAAACCTAGTTTTCAAGGCAACATGAATATGGACATCTTCCATAACAATAAGTGCAATTTTCCTTTTCTTGGAATGCACTTATTCCTCTTCCTTTTAAGTCATAAACTTGCTTCTCAAGTTTATTTCTCTTTCCATATCTCCAAGATATTCTCTTGCTCTCCAAGTCTGTTGACTCCAGCTCAGCATCTCGACTCCACATGGTCTTCATCACTCAACAAGACGTCTCCTTCAGCAACTACGCCAGCGACTACTTCAGGGTTGACATTTTACATCAACAATCTCCCCCTTTTAGCTTTGTGTGCCAATCAAGCACAATACCGTTATGGTTCAACAACCATGTTTCCCACCTGGAAGCTTCCATGCTAATTGTGCTTTTCTCCCCCACGAGATGTGCACCACACCATACTTTTCTCCCCCATGAGATATGCACAATCTACATCAGGACGTCATCCACCATACTCTTCTCCCCCACGAGATATGCACTCCTTGTATCAGAACGTCACCATTCTCCCCCTGCTTGATTGCATACTAAGCTAAAACACAGATGCTTAAATGTCAAGCCTTATAGACAAACTCCCCCAGAGTCTATGCATCAATCTTCCAATTCTCGGAAGTACATCACCAAGTACGTTAGCACCTAACGCACACCAGTGACACCAAGAGCACATTATCTTCAACGCACCACACGCTCACCACGAGCTCCACACGATGGCTAACTCCACCACACAGAACGTCAACTCCAATGCCATAAAACTAAGTCCACATCGGACTCCATTATGAACTACTTTAAACACTGCTTCGACACCAAGCAGTAACACACACTAAGGAAACCTCTCTCTTTATTCTACGAGGTCTATCTTTCTCATAAGGCACATATCTTCTTTCCTTTTCCAAGCTCAGGCAATCAACACACGTACTCTAATATAACTCCAGCTTCATGTAACATGTTACGTACTATCTCCTGTAGTACTCCGCGAACTAATACTTATCTCCCCCTTTTTGACTATGTATGTGAACTCATCACCTCTAGATAGAAAACCACGTCTTCATTCTCCCCCTATGAGTCACATCATGGTCAAAAACTAATATGAAGATTTATATCCTCCAAAGTAAGGAGGAAATCTCATTCCACCATCTCCATAGTGATCAAATCTCCTAGACCACTTATTCCTGAGCCCAAATCCTCCATGATTAGCCCTTTGAACAGACTTGAAACACTCACGTCGAATATGTCCTTGAACTCCACAAGAATAACATATAGGACCATGTCTCCTCATACCATAAGCTTGCACCGTTTGGTTCTTCTCCCTCAATAACTTGTAACACCTTGGCCTAATGTGCCCAATAACACCACAATGATGACAAACAGGCCGAAACTTCCGTTGAGTTGCACTCTTCAATCTAGAAACTCTCTCTGGAGCAGTCACCGTAGCAGTTTCCATAGCAGTACGTGTAGCAATCGCGTTCTTCAGATCAGTTACAGTCTTCATTGTAGTCTTTCCATTGGATGTCTTCTTTGCAGACACTTTAACCCATGGTCTTGTAGCAGACGTAGCTAAAACCCTAGTTTTTCTTGCTGATACAAAAATACCTTTAGCTGTAGAACTTTCTCCTTGATATCCAAGGCCACATCGATCACTTTTCCCAATACTGAGAAGATGATCTAGCTGCTTCGTCCCACCATTCAGCATCCTCAAACCCTTCTGAGTCTCTGCAAGTTGAGCACTAATCTGTCGTGCTTCTTCTTCTTTCTCTGAAGCATACTTAAGTGCTTCAGCAACTTGAGCTTCTAGCTTGACCTTCTCCTTTGTCAACTCTGAATTCGCCTCAACCTGTTTGAGCCAATTCTCATACAGTTTTTCAGAATTCTCGGCAAGATCAAAATCCCCATCATCATCATCACTTCCACATGAAGCCCCTGTCACAGATGCTGATGCAGATCCCGTCGCAGATATCGTCTTAGAACCAGACTCAAAAGTTGTTAACGCCACCAAGTTCTTCAACTCTTCACTATCATCTGAATCAATATCAGATTCATTCTTGACGTCACTGTTATTCTTTTGCTTTAGTAAATTGTCACATTTGTTCTGAGCATTACCAAATTTATTGCCCTCAAAACTTTTGAATCTTAGTCTCTTGTAAGTTGGACACTCCCTTTTGAAGTGTCCATATCCTCTGCATTTGTAACATTGCACCTCTGTAGTGACACATTGTTCGCCAGCTTCATGTCTTCGCTTTCTCAAACCAATTTTCTCATGTCCTTGCCCTTTTATCATTTCCTGTAGTACTTGGTGAAGCACGCGAATCATCTTGATCACTTCATCTTCATTCTCTGATTTTTGACTTGTTGTTTCATCAACTGCCAAATTCACTTCAGTATGATTCTTCACGTCATCAAGCTCCATCTCATGAGCTTTTAACATCCCTACAACTTCATGAATGCTGAATTTATCTATGTCAAGAGACACAAACATTGCTGCCTTATAAGCTGTGAATCTTTCTGGTAGACACCTTAAAAACTTCTTCACCAGTTTCTTGTCCTTGTATTCCATGCCCAAAACACGAGCCTCTTGTGCTAACCCACTGAGTTGAGAACTAAAATCTGATACAGATTCATGTTCTTTCATCTTCAAGTTCTCAAATTTTGATTTGAGAAAATCCGTCCTTAAGCTCTTAACCTTCTCAGTTCCTTCAAAGTGTAATTGCAGAATATCCCACGCCTCTTTTGCATTCTTGCATCCTTGAATAAGATCTAGCTGCTTCTTTGTGATTGATGTAAAAATACCAAATAAAGCTTTTGCATTGTGCCTTGACATATCCTTCTCACGCTTTGTTCATTTAGCCAATGGTTTGTTGACCACAACACCTTCTTTATCTACTGTTTTGGGAACTTCATAGCCACCTTCTACTGATGCCCAAACATCCATATCAATACTTTGTAAGCTTGCCTTCATCTTTGCTTTCCAATGCCCATATTGTTCTGGATCTAGCATAAACTCAACCACCATGCTTTCTGATGTACTCTATCTTCCCTTCTTTCCTCTTGCCTTTGGGATCCTCACCAGTAACTTAGGTGACCCGTTCTGATACCACTTGTTGGAACAAAAGGGGCACCCCAATAGTACTGCAGAAAGTAAACCGAGAGACACAACAAAACAAGCAACCACTATGCTTTATTAGAATCTTCTTTAAACAATCTATTACAAGATCTGCTTAATTCAGCTTTTACACGTCTAGTGTTAACACCCTAACACACGCTACTGAAAGATTCCTAAGCTACACCGCTTATATATCTCCTCCGTCAAGTACTTCAGCCACTGCTTCAGCACAACTCGGAACACTTCCAAGAGCTTCTCTCTCTCTCTATAAACTCAGCCTCTGTGTCTTTTTCTTCATACAGACGACTCCATAGCTATTTTATATCATTCTCCACGTTCCCAAAACCTAGTTTTCAAGGCAACATGAATATGGACATCTTCCATAACAATAAGTGCAATTTTCCTTTTCTTGGAATGCACTTATTCCTCTTCCTTTTAAGTCATAAACTTGCTTCTCAAGTTTATTCCTCTTTCCATATCTCCAAGATACTCTCTTGCTCTCCAAGTCTGTTGACTCCAGCTCAGTATCTCGACTCCACATGGTCTTCATCACTCAACAAGACGTCTCCTTCAGCAACTACGCCAGCGACTACTTCAGGGTTGACATTTTACATCAACATGGTCTGCTTTTGACTCTCAACTTTGTTATTTGAGTGGTATGTTCAAAACTATAATTGATACTGAAAATTGGATTGTAAAACGAAAGATGATAACTATGAAGTGTCAGTTTCCAAAAACCCAGAGGACAACGTGATGATTAGTACGAAAAATTATAACCGAAGAAAGCTGCATAGAGTGAATTCAAGGCGTGCCTAGGATCGCATTGTAAGGAGCTAGTGTGGTGATGACAGAGAATTTGACGATTTTGTTACTTTTAATTCTTAATATAATATTTCATATAAAATAAATATATAAAGATATAATATTGTTAAACCATAAAATAAAAAATGTAAATAATTTTAAATAATAAAAATAGAAAATTTATTAAAAATAAAAACATCAAATAATATATAATATTATTTTTGGTGTATATTTGGTGTCATGGTTGGAGATCATAAAAATAATTAGATACCAAAACATCATGTAATTTCAACATCAAATTTTGTGTTATGGTTGGAGATGCCCTTAGGATCAATCTTAGTGATTCTAAAGGATATTACATCACTTTATATATATATATATATGGTTGAAAACCTTGTACTCAAAATCATTAGAATCGCCTTTGGTGAATGAAAATTGTTGATTCAGAAAAAAAAAAAAAAGAAACGTGTTCCTTTGCAGACTTACACCATTGTGTATAAAAAGGGTCAAGATTCTATAAAACTCAAACAGCCTGATGAATCAATATTATCCACGTGGATAAATAAAAACTCTTAAGTGGCAGATTTTAGGGACAAATCAAAATTGCCCAAGTGGATATGCTAGCCAATAGAAACCTTCCATCGTAGAGACCAGCGAGACGGCAAAATCAAGAGCCTCGTAGACCTTCTTCGCGGACTAGAGGCTTTCTGGTAAACGGCAATACCTTTCTCTTCTCTTTCCGAATCTGAGCTCACCCCCCCCCTCTTTGGAGAGAGATCGATTAACAATGGCGATCAATAGAAAACTCGTATCTCTTCTCTTCCTCTTAGCAACCGTATCATCATTCGCATCAGCATCCTTCTCCGATCCAGATTCCGACTCCGATCTCGTCAACGAACTCGTTTCCCTGAGATCAAACTCAGAATCAGGCGTAATCCATCTCGACGACAATGGAATCTCCAAATTCCTCATCTCCTCACCCACACCACGACCTTACTCCATCCTCGTCTTCTTCGACGCCACTCAGCTCCACAGCAAAACCGAGCTCCGTCTCCAAGAGCTCCGCCGCGAGTTCGGCCTCGTCTCCGCCACTTTCCTCGCTAACAACAACGGATCCGATCTAAACAAGCTTTTCTTCTGCGAGATCGAGTTCTCGCGATCCCAAGCTTCGTTCCAGCGATTCGGCGTTAACGCCCTCCCTCACATCCGTCTTGTATCCGGTTCAACCTCAAAACTAAGCGACGAATCTGGTCAAATGGACCAATCTGATTTCTCTCGTTTAGCTGAATCCATGGCTGAGTTCGTCGAGCAAAGAACCAAGCTCTCCGTCGGTCCGATCCAACGGCCGCCGTTTCTCTCCAAGGCTCAGATCAGCGTCATCGTTGCTTTGATCGTTATCGCCACTCCCTTTGTCATCAAACGGATTCTGAAAGGAGAAACTCTTCTCCATGACCGTAGGCTTTGGTTATCAGGTGCTATCTTTATCTACTTCTTCAGCGTCGCGGGAACAATGCACAACATCATCAGGAAGATGCCTATGTTTCTTCAGGATCGTAACGATCCCAACAAGCTTGTTTTCTTCTACCAAGGATCTGGAATGCAGCTTGGAGCTGAGGGATTCGCTGTGGGCTTCTTGTACACTGTTGTTGGCTTGCTCTTGGCGTTTGTTACTAATGTGCTTGTTCGAGTTAGGAATCTTAATGTTCAGAGATTGGTGATGCTTGTCGCTCTCTTTGTATCCTTCTGGGCTGTGAAGAAAGTTGTTTACTTGGATAATTGGAAGACTGGCTATGGGATTCATCCCTACTGGCCTTCAAGTTGGCGTTGATTTCTCAACCTCTTTTGAGGTGATGTGTTTAATTTTCAAGACATTTCTGGGACATTTTGTGTGTTTAATGAGGTACTTTGAATCAGTCTAGTACAATTTCAGATGGTTTAAACTCATCACTACTTTACTAGTTCCTTATTACTCCTTCATCTGATTGAGAAACATTAGATATACATCTCTTCTTTAGGCAATGAAAACATTACTCACCTGTTACATAGGCGATCTGTTTTGATACTTTTGGGCAGTCGATCTGTTTTGAGATCACTCTATGGTAGTGTTATTAGTCCGCTCCCATTGTTTTGCATTTGCGTTTCCATGTTCTAATTGATTTAGTTTTCAAAACATTTTCTTGGACTGAGTCATGGTATTTTGGACATTTTGTGTGCTTGTTTTTGAATACTTTGAATCAGTGTAGTACAATTTTATATGGTTGCTATACTAGTTCCTTGTTAGTCATTCATATGATTAAGAAACATTTTAACCAAGAACTAGAACTTGATCAGCGCAACCGTGCAGGTTTTGTTTTCATTTTTGTAAATATAAATATTTTATTTTAAAATATAAATGGTAAATATTTTTAACATTAATCATATATTTAAATGTTTATATAATATTTCAAATACAACAATTTCATAATTACATATTATAATTAATCAACTATTTTAAATTGTATGTATTTATCACTTCTTATTATATATTTATCTTATTGTATATGCATTTAGCTAAACAAATTATTCCTGAGAAAACATATTTAAAAATATTTTGTATTTAATTTAAGTAAATTATGACCCAACATTCAAAGCTGGATTTTCTTTTACAAATATTTTTATGCTTATTTGTTTTAAATAATACATTAATGTATTTTCATTTTTAGATATGTATTATATAGTTTACAATTTAAAGTCATTATGTCATCATATTTAAAATAAAAAGATATCATGATTAAAATAGTTACAACGATTTTATATTATTAACTTTAATGAAATACATATTAATTTTATACATGTATTTATAGTTTGTTAATGTTAACCCATCTTACCAACATATTAGATTTTATTTTTGAACATAAATATTTTATATTTGCAAAAATAAAATATATTAAATATATAAATTTATCAATTTAATAAAATTTTATTATATTTAGCTGAATATAATAATTTTCTTTTAATATGATTGATTATGATTATATAATAGATAAAATATAATATAATTTTTATGTTTCATTTTATAAACGATAACTAAATTTATTAATGTATAATAATATTTCAAACTAATTTCGAAATTAATGAAATTATTTAAATATAATTTCAAAAATGAAGATCTTGTAAAAATCTTTTAAAACAGATTTGTTAGAATTTTTAAATAAATATATTTACATTTAAAATGAAAAGATATCAAAAGATATTATGATTAAATTATTTTAAAGATTATATATATTATTATTAGTCTTAGTTGAATACATTAAATAAAATTTCTAAGTGATGGTCCAATTTAAAAAAATCACACAAGAAAAAAATTATGACTTCTGTTTTAAAATATAAGATATGTATCTCTAGTCGATGAACTTTTAGCATACGATTATAGGTGTTGGGCCTAATTATTAAAGCCTAATGGCTAAATTTAATTAGGCAAATATGTGAATACAAATGGGCTTCGGCCTTGTTGTTTTTAAATGAATGGAAAGGGAATTTATCCCACATCGGCTGTGAAGAGAACAAGTGAGGAGCATATATAAGTTATGACACTCACTTTGGTTCAAACGGTTTGGAGGAACGGAAGCTCCCCACGCGCGCGCCGCCGCCGTCCAGCTGGCCCCGCATGGGCCTAGCCTCCGGCCCAATATGATTTTTTTTGGACCAAGTTCAACTCAACGTTTTACCATTTTATTTTTAAAAACGACATGACTTTCGTGTATAAACGGTGCGTAGTTTCTCAACTCAACTCCCTCAATTTCCGCGAGATCTTCGCCCACATGCAGCATCTATTGCGGGAAGTGGGTTGTCTCTGTCTCTTTAAATATGGCCTCCTCTTCCTTAATTTCTCAACTTTTTCACATCGTAAACCAGCAAAGAAAATCCCTTAGCGTAAATGGATTTTCAAATATTTCAGTTTCAGGAAATCGTAAGATCATGTCGTTGAAAATCGTAGATAATTCCAATAGAATTATTAAGGTTTTTTTGTTGTTAATGGTATACCCATATTGGCAAACCACGTTAAATTTGACAACTGAATGTTTTAAATTACTATCTACTATTCCGATTATTTTGTCATTTTCGTCTTGAATTCTATTGTCAGTTACCACTAATCTAATTGGCATAAAGCAGCCCCATTCATAACATGCAAGAATATTATTCACAAGAGCTATCCAACAATCGACGAAGCTAAGCAAGCCCTCAAAGAGTTAAACAAAAGAAAAAAATCGATCGAGAATTCGTCTTGAATTCTATTGTCAGTTACCACTAATCTAATTGTCATAAAGCAGCTCATTCATAACAGGCAAGAATATTATTCACAAGAGTTATCCAACAATCGACGAAGCTAAGCAAGCCCTCGAAGAGTCAAACAAAAAAAAAAACCGATTGAGAATTCGTTCAAGGATCGCCTTATTCTTGGTGGGGTAGGAAGTATGCAACCTACAATTAAAATGACACCTATTGGAAAAATCCCAACCATTGCAACAATTACTGGAACGAAACAGGTACAAAACCAAATAAAACCTACCGTTGAGAAATTTCTCGAAAATTTCGATGAAATAAATACCTACCCAGAAAATACCACATACAAACACATCTACCGAAAAAAACCATCAAGGCTTAGGGCCAAACACTATTGTCCTACCCGAAGCAAACCCAATAACCACTATAAACCTACATAGTTTCGAACTTATCGAAACACTATATATCCAAAACCCTGAGCAACAACTAAAATACTTTTCTCAAGGCCTAAAAACAGCCGTCTCCCGGTATTTTACAAGATATGAAAAAAATAAAGTAGTATTTATGCAATACTACAGTAATTATCCGGAGTTCCAAGTAACAGAGACATGAGAAACATGAGTTAGCTGTCCAGCATCAAAAGTAATTATTATTGGAATAAGTAATGGACAATATCCAACAAAAGACGATCCAGAAAACATCGAATACACCAATGAAGACATGATTCGAGTAGATACCGAATTAACAATCGGAATGCTCAGAAAAATCCTCTATTTAAGCAACAATCATCGCCTCAACTACAAGAGCGGCTCAACATTATTACTAACCAGAACGACTGAAGAAACACCAATCAAAGAGGAAATAGGTCATTTTGTTTTCAGAATATGGGACAATACTCTCGTCAAATGTCTAAGGTATCATCAATTAATGTGTGAATTACTTAAAAAATACAGTTTGAAGTCAAGCTTGGAGAACCACATACATGTGCAATTTGCGGAACCAGAGATGAAGTATCAGAAGTTGAAGTGATTGAAGAGACTGAGGAGACAATAGTGGAGGAATCAATCAACATAAAGTAGACAGCCAACAGCAACATAAAGTATAATGTGCAATTACTACATTTCTTCACGTGAATGCTTGCTGTTGGCTGTCACTACAAAAAAAGTGGGATATTGTGACAGAATTTTGAGACCATTTTTGTTCGTCACAAATCTGCGACATTCTAGAGACATAAATGTGACTAAAGTTTTTAGTCATAAAATAGTAACTGGTTAGTCATAATATTGTGACGATCTAAGCCGTAGGTAATTTTCGTCACAATTTGTAACGTAAATATGACGAAAAGAGATTTCGTAACAATCGTGACATAGCTATAACTTTTTGACCGTTAATGTTGTGATGTATTTTTGACAGAACAGATAGTTTCAAATTGTGGCGAAAGAAAAACTAGATATTAGTGACTATAATTGGTATAAAGTATAAACCAATGCCATAATAAACTGTTGTAAATTATGACAAAAATATGAGAAGCAAGTTGGAGTTTTACTAAACTACTAACATTTATTACTTTTTCTTCTAATTGGTATTATAAATAATAAATAGATAAATTTTGCAAACAAATAATATATGTTGGTCTCGATAATCATGATACATTTAAGAAATTTTACAAAAAAAAATAGATTTCCGTGCACTATATCATGAAAGTAATGATCCAATTGTTCACACTGATTCTTTGTACAAGTATACGTCTGCAAATACTATAAATATTAATCTAGTGAAAGTTAGAATTTACTGTGTGACGAAAAGAGTTGATATATTGTTTAATGAGATATAATATTCATTGTCGTTTATGTAGTATAATTATAATTGTATAAAATAAAATGGAAGTGTTAGCAAACCTATGTTATGGAAACAAAATAAAACAAAATGCCAATGAGAGACAGAAATTCTGTGATGCCAAGTTAACGGATTATGTTTGTATGGGAAATAAAAAATAATTTTTACTGGAACTTTTAATTAGAGAAACAGTTTTCAATTTTAGGAGTAAATAAAAATTTAGTAGTTGAAGAAAGACGGACGAAATAAGCACCAACCATCATTACTCATCGGTCATTAGTATCCAAAGATTTAATCTTAGGAACAATTAATTAGAGAATCAAAGTGGAGCGATAAATCCCGGTCAAAAAGCATTTTAATTCGGGTTGTTACCAAAACAAGCACCAAACATCATTACTCATTAGTATCCAAAGATTTAATCGAATACAATATATAAATAAACAAGGTAAACAACTTACCCTCCATCATTCACAAGTTTACCTAAAACCTTAAGAACTCTCTCGTACAAAATAAAAGCCGTCTTTTTTTTCTTTTAACTTTTCACAATCACTGATTTCAGAGTCGCATTAGGTAGGGTTAATCTTCTGTATGAGGTGTATATTTTCATACAGTTATTTAAACTGCTTATTGTATTAAAACTCAAATGATTTTTTTTGCTTGTTGTAGATTCATCTTCTAATCATGTTTGTGCGCCTGTATGAGAGAGGATCAAATTCCCAGTCTGTCGATTTTGGAAGACTTTTTTCTCTTGGATATTATCAAGAAGGTAACTCGACAAAGATCACAAACCTCCCAAGATAGCCGGTTTATAAAATCGGGATTCTGTTAATAAGGCCGGTGCGGAAAGTCACTCCAAGATTTAATGGATCTGTTTATTTGTTATCCTCTGCTTCTGAATTTTTTTCTTTGTTTAGTTTATTCTTTCTGATATGGTTTAACAGAGTTCGATGTATTATAGATCTTGACATATCTATGTAAGTTTTTGTGTATCTTTTGCTTTTGATAATAATTTTCTAATTGTGTAGTTTTAATAAAAGTAGTATAAATGATACAAATACGTAATAAACAAATTTAATACAAAATATTAACAGTTTATAGACGTCAAATTAGTAGTTATACAAGGCAAAATGGGACAAAATTTACCGAATTTAAAACTGTAATAATTGTAATAATTTGACTGACGGATTCAAGATTTTTTTTAGTATGTACGTGTAACGAATTGATGACAACTCTGTAGTCACTATTCAGGACATTTAGTGACTAAAGAATTGTTGCAATTAATTACGAAATTGAGACATTTTAGTCGTCACCAAAGCCAACGATTTTAAGACCAGATTTTTAGTCAATATTTGTGACGGTTTTGTTACTTTTATTTTTGTCACTTTTACTTACAAACTAGTTACTAGATATATTTGTAACAAACTTAGACGTTTTTTGTTACGGCATAAATTTGTGACGACACTATTGCTACTATTTGAAAATGGTAACAATTCTGTCACAATAGTTATATTGTTACGGAATTATGTTTATTGTGACAAAAAAAATTGTCACAATATAAATATTTTCTTGTAGTGTGTCTACTTTATGTTGATTGATTCCTCCACTATTGTCTCCTCAGTCTCTTCAATCACTTCAACTTCTGATACTTCATCTCTGGTTCCGCAAATTGCACATGTATGTGGTTCTCCAATCTTGACTTCAAACTGTGTTTTTTAAGTAATTCACACATTAATTGATGATACCTTGGGCATTTGACGAGAGTATTGTCCCATATTCTGAAAACAAAAGGACCTATTTCCTCTTTGATTGGTGTTTCTTCAGTCTTTCTGGTTAGTAATAATGTTGAGTCGCTCTTGTAGTTGAGGCGATGATTGTTGCTTAAATAGAGGATTTTTCTGAGCATTCCGATTGTTAATTCGGTATCTACTCCAATCATGTCTTCATTGGTGTATTCGATGTTTGCTGGATCGTCTCTTGTTGGATATTGTCCATTAATTATTCCCATAATAATTACTTTTGATGCTGAACAACTAACTCCTGTTTCTCCTGTCTCTATTACTTGGAACTCCGGGTAATTACTGTAGTATTGCATAAATACTTCTGTATATTCCTCCATATCATTCTCTTAAATACATGGAGGTGTATTAACACCTTCATGTATTTAACATAATCATCGTGTGGTAAATTGTAGTAATTCTTTTCGTATTGGCATATGAATTCATCAATGTATCGCATATTGCATATTTCTATATTATTTAATATGTGTCTTACTTTTGCTAGTTGTTCTTCATCTTCGTTAGTTATTTCTTTCCCTAACAGATTTATACCTTCTAAGAATTGTTTATATAATTGTTCAACCACAGTAACAAAGATTTCTTGATGATTTCTAAAATTTTCTAGTTGGATATTATTAGCATCTTTCATTCCAGCAAGGTATGTGAATACAATTCCGGTTGTATTATATATTAAAAGATTGAAAATGGTTTGCGTTTTGCTCTCTAGCACTACCGCGAAACGTTTTGATCTACGTTTTTTGTTTTATTGAAACAATGTTTGCGATTAGCTATTTGCTCATCCGTGAAGCGTTTCTTATTTCTTCTTTAAATGGGTTTGCGGTTTGCTTATAGCACCATCCGCGAAACGTTTAACATATTTTGTTATTCAAAACATTATGTATTCGAATCGTTTCCACGAACGCATCATAAAGCGAGTTTGTGAAACTATCTAAAGTCTACTCAAACGGTTTCTGCGAATGCTTTAAGCGAGTTTGCAAAACGTTTTTGCAGACTTAAATCGATATGATTTGGTTCAAACACCAAAAATGACAACCAATTTAGACTATTATTTAATTTTTATTTTTTATTTAAAAATAATAATAATAATCTGTTATTTGTTGATTGGAGTACTGATCCACTTTATTGTTTTCTTAACAGAAACAAAAAATGACGGATGCAAACAACACCCCCATTTACACCACCATCAATCAAACTCCACTCAACATGTCAGCATCTGATGCAACTGTGACAACTGTTGGAACCATTGCGGGCACAACATCAACATCTGCTCCGTTGGCAAATGTTACCGATGATACCACACGCAGTAGCCTTTTCGGTGCTGGTCTTTATCAAAGTGGTTCAGCTCAAGGAACCTCAATTGGTCCGGTTGTGGTTACAACTCCTCCGTCTGTGCCGAGTGTGTTCACTCAAGGACTGATGCCAGACAAGTTTGATGGCAAAGACTTCAAAACGTGGCAGAAGAAGATGATGTTCTTCCTAACAACGATGAAGCTGGACAAGTTCATCAAGGAGGACAAGCCCCTTGTCCCTTACGGGATTGATGATGTGCACACTCTCGCAAGTGTTGACATTTGAGTGCATTCTGACTTCGTCTGCAAAGGCTATATTTTGGGTCGTCTCATTGACCCATTGTACCGTGTCTACAGTGACATTCCAACGGCGAAGGACCTATGAAGATCACTTGACAAGAAGTACAGAGGTGTGGACGCTGGCTGCCAAAAGTATGTGGTTGCAAAATTCCATGACTTCAAAATGGTGGATTCAAAACCCATCATGGATCAGGTGGAAGCGTTTCAGCTCATTTGCCATGAAATCTCTGATGAAGGGATGTCCATCTGCGAGACATTCACAACTCTCAGCTTCATTGAAAAGCTTCATCCAAGCTATGCAGATTTCAAGAACTACCTGAAGCACAAGAAGAAGAAGATGGGCCTTGAGGAGCTTATCATGAGGCTTCAGATGGAATCCAGGAACCGAATTGCTGACAAGATCAATGCTAAGGAGCATAGTGTCAACATGGCTGAGCACAAAGGCAAAGAAAAGGCACACGCCCGTTCTCCTGCAAAGCCTTCCAAAACTGCTGCAGCACTAAAGGCTTCTGGCAAAAACTTCAAGAAAAAAAGGCATTGAAATCAATGCGAATGTGGAGAAATTCAAGGGGAAGTGTCACTATTACAACAAAGTGGGACACAAGACTGCTGAGTGTCGCAGGAAGATCAAGAATGAGAAGGCTCAGGCGAATCTCACTGAAGAGGATCTGGTTGCAATGGTGACTGAGGTCAACATAGTTGAAGGAAACAACCCCAGGGAATGGTAGTATGACACAGGAGCAACCACCCACATTTTCACCGATAGAGCGATGTTCAGCACCTATCAGAAAATCAAGACTCATGAGAAGCTGTTCATGGGGAATACTGCAGTCTCCAAGATTAAAGGCCGCGGCGATGTGATTTTGAAGATGACATCTGAACGTGAAGTCACTCTGAAAAATGTGAAGCATGTGCCTGACATGAGGAAGAACCTGGTCTCGGGAACCTTTCTCAGTAAGAATGGATTTGCCACAAGTCTTGAGGCAGACAAGCTCGTGATTAGGAATAATGGGATGTATTTGGGAAAGGGGTATGTTAAGGATGGACTTGTCAAGATGAATGTAATGACAGTCCCTCCGAAAGTTGTACCTCCAAAAGTTTCAATGAATAAGAAGCCAGGTGCTTATTTGGTTGAGTCTTTTAATATATGACATGAAAGATTAGGCAATGTAAATAATAAATGTATACAAAGATTAATGAATTCAAATTTAATTCCCAAATTTAAAACAAGTAAACAAAAATGTGGAGTATGCGTACAGGCTAAACTCACAAAAATGCCCTCACCTCGTGTTGAAAGAACTAATAAACCTCTAGATTTAATTCACACTGATTTATGTGATTTAAAATACATGCCAACTAGAGGTGGAAAAAGTACTTTGTGACCTTCATAGACGACTGCACAAAATATTGTTATGTTTATCTTTTACATAGCAAAGATTAAATCTTAGAAAAATTCAAAGAATTTAAACTCGAGGTCAAAAATCAGTTTAAAACAACTATTAAGGTAGTTAGAAGCGAAAGAGGAGGCTAGTATGATGATCCATTCAATTCATTTTGTAAGGAACATGGAATAATCCATCAAACTACAGCCCCTTATTCACCAGAATCTAATGGAGTTGCTGAACAAAAAAAATCGAACTCTTAAAGAGATGATGAATGCAATGTTGCAGGAATCTGGTTCACCCCAGAACATGTGGGGGGGGGGGGGGGGACATTGCTTATCACTAATTATATCCTCAACAAGATTTCACACAAAATAACTTGCAAAACTCCATATGAATTATGAAAGGTAATTTATCTTCGTATAAATACCTCAAAGTGTGGGGGTGCTTGGCAAAAGTTGCGGTACCGCCACCAAAAAAGGTCACTATTGAACCTAAAACAATGGATTGCATTTTCATCGGATATGCACATAACAGTACTGCTTATTGATTTCTGGTACATAAATCTGAAATATCAGACATCCATATAGATTCAGTCATGGAGTCTAGAAATGCATCTTTCTTCGAAAATATTTTTTCCATACAAGGGAAATCAAGGTTCAAAACGAACTCGAGAAGAAAGAGACAACGACAAGGACTCAGAAATTGAGACAAACGTTGAAGTTTCTATAAATGATATTTCAGAAAATGAAGAAAAAGATGAACCTCGGAGAAGCAAAAGAGCTTGAAAAGAGAAATTTTTTGGTGATGATTTCCTAATGGCATTTCTAGTAGAAAATATTCCAAAAACTTTGGCAGAAGCTATGGCTTCACCCGAAGCTCCGTTTTTGAACGAAGCTGTCAAAAGTGAATTCGATTCTATCATGCAAAATTATACATGGTACGTAACGGATTTACCACCTGGCCGCAAAGCATTAGGTAATATATGGATAATGACACGGAAACCTGGTGGAAAATATAAAGCTAGACTTGTAGTTCAAGGGTTCCGACAAAAGGAAGGCTTTGAATATTTTGATACATATTCTCCAGTAACCAGAATAACATCTATAAGGTCGATGATAGCTATCGCATCCTTAAGAGACTTAGAAATCCATCAAATGGATGTAAAAACAGCTTTTCTAAATGGTGATTTAGAAGAAGAAATTTATATGAAACAACCTGAGGATCATGTCATTCCTGGACATGAAGACAAAGTATGCCGACTTGTAAAATCATTTTATGGGCTTAAACAAGCTCTTAAACAATGGCACGAAAAGTTTCACAACACAATGATGTCAAATGGCTCCAAAATTAATGAATGTGATAAATGCGTATACTACAAAACTACCAAAATGCGTATGTTTTTCTATGTTTATATGTAGATGATATGCTCATTATTGGAAGCAATAAAGATATTATCAATCAAACAAAAAACATACTCAAAGAAAAATTTTAGATGAAAGATATTAGCAGATGTTATTCTCGGAGTTAAAGTCATAAGAAATTCAAAAGGAATTACTTTAACTCAATCTCATTATGCTGAAACAATATTAGAGAGGTTTAAAAACTACTCTAATAGTACTGCAAAAACTCCTTTAGATCTCCAAATGCACTTGACAAAGAATTCAGGTGAAGCGGTTTCACAAAACAAGTATGCAGTAAACGTACTTAGTCGATATACGAGTAATCCAGGTCATACACACTGGAAAGCTATAACTAGAGTACTCAATTACTTTCGCTACACCAAAGATTTTGGGCTTCACTGTGGTAAAGAACCAGCAGTTTTAGAAGGATACAGTGACGCTAACTGGATATCAGATTCTAAAATCTCAAAATCCACAAGTGGATATGTTTTTACACTAGGAGGAGCAGCAATATCTTGGAAATCTACCAAACAAACAGTGCTAGCTAGGTCTACCATGGACTCTGAGTTCATTGCATTAGACACAGCAGCAGAAGAAGCTGAATGGCTTAGAAAGTTTTTGGAAGATGATCCTATGTGGGAGAAACCTGTACCAGCTATAAGAGTACATTGCGATAGTCAATCAGCTATAGCTCGGGCTCAGAATAATCTTTACAATGGTAAATTTCGTCACATCAGAAGAAGACATAAAACCATTAGACAACTTATCTCAACTGGTGTAATCACAATAGACTACATCAAATCGGCTGACAACCTAGCGGATCCATTTACTAAAGGTTTGCCACGAGATGTTGTTGCTAAATCGTCAAAAGGAATGGGTTTAAAGCCTATAACGAATGAGGATGCTTGACTGCAACCCTACCTATCATGACTGGAGATCTCAAGATGTAGGTTCAAAGGGAAAACAAAATCAAACAGAATCTAAACAAAGCACTTTGAGACAAAGTAGTCTCATCCCAGCTCCTAAAGATGATATGTGCTAACGAATGTGAGAAGGATAAGCATAGGCTTTTAATGATTCCATAGCTTCTAAAGCAGGGTATTACTCAATACTTTTCATGGTCAATCACCTAATAAGTGTGAAATGGGGCCGTTTCTAGGAGAATGAATGCAAGGCTATATTCTCTAAGTTCACTCATGAAAACCAGGAATAGTTCAGGGCCACAATGAACACAATAGAGAACTAAATTCTACAAGAAAATGAAACTGATGCCTGTTGTCTAGGTCTACATAAACACCGGTTGGTTCAAGACATCATGTTCACCTTCTGGTAAAGTAAACCCGGCATATATTAACTACGAGTGGTTCAAGGCTTAAAAATGCCACCTACTCAAACACAGTGAATTTTTCGCAAACACTCTCGATAAGTCTGTCTGTCTAGTCTGTAGAATAAGTCTAGTCAGTATATTTTATATATATATATTTTTTTAGAGTCAATCGAGTCTGCATTTAGTCCGCATATGTTTAGAGTCATTTCTATTCATGTGGGGTATTTTTGGGCCTAATTATTAAAGCATAATGGCTAAATTTAATTAGGCAAATCTGTGAATACAAATGGGCTTCGGCCTTGTTGTTTTTAAATGAATGGATAGGGGATTTATCCCACATCGGCTGTGAATAGAACAAGTGAGGAGTATATATAAGTTATGACACTCACCTTGGTTCAAACGGCTTGGAGGAACGGAAGGCTCCCCACGCGTGCGCTGCCGCCGCCTTCCGGCCGGCTCGGCGTGGGCGTGGGTGTGGGCGCGGGCGTTGGCGTGTGCGTGGGCTTGGGCTTGGTGGAGGGCCTCCGGCCCAATATGATTCTTTTTGGACCAAGCTAAGCTCAACATTTTGCCATTTAATTTCTTAAAAACGACATGACTTTCGTGTATAAACGGTGCGTAGTTCGTCTGAAAACGACACGACGTTTATCAGTTCGCCCAAAGATGAGAACGAGTCAAAAGAGAAAATCTTGCGGAGAAAGTTTCTCAACTCAACTCCCTCGATTTCCGCGATATCGTTGCCCACGTGCAGCATCTGTTGCGAGAAGTGGGTCGTCTCTATCTCTTTAAATATGGCCTCCTCTCTTCCTTCATTTCTCAACTTTTTCACATCGTAAACCAGCATAGAAAATCCCTTAGCGTAAGTTATATTTCGAGAGTGTTTCGTAGAGTTTATAGTTCGATAGGACATTCACGAGTGAAGCTTGAATCGTCTCCATGGTTTTATCCTAGGACTCTATATTCGTACAGTCCCGTCTCACTACAGAGCGAATATAAAGAGTTAAGGAAAGATATATCATATCTCGACTCCATGATCATTTATGAAAACGTTTTCCGTTTCGGTTTCATTTCGCTTATTCTATCGTTTTTTTCCTTAACATCTCGCATTTATTATATCGTTTATTTGATTCTGTTTCCCGGCTTCTACAATAGGAACCATAATCCATATTCAGAAAGTCAGATGTTTTGCCAAATCTTTGCTGATGATACTTTTAGGGCAGTATATGTCCACATTGTTATAGGATAAGAGAAATATCAAGTCTTGAGGTCACTATAAGATTGTTACTATTAGTACGTTCCCAATTGTCTATTTGCATTTGCGTTCCGTGTTTTATAACATTCTACCTCTCATAACACTGAAACGTAAATGCTAAGTAGCAGTCAGGCCCTTACATTACCAGTTACAGTTTCTATATGCCTTGAGTCTTTCTGACTGCATCTGTTTAGAAAATAAGACTGGGTGGTCGAAGATGGTGTACAATCTTAATGATAGAGATTAAGTTTCTGTAACGCACCATGCTCCACTCGAGGAAATGTATATAGGGCTTTGCATTGAGCACACACAAAATAAGTTATTTTGGTCATTTTATTTTTTGAAAGTTATTTTTACCTACTTCCAACACATATAAAAACCAACTTGGGACATTAGAATCAATCACATGGGCGCATTGTTTGTGTTGCGATGAGATCAGCCACCTTGTATGTTTAGCTCGGTTATATTGATTACCAGCCATAACAAAATCGGAACCAGAATGCTTTACACCATGAAAAAGAGCCTGCGGATAGAGCTGATACATCTGGATCTGAAAGTGAAGAATATGCATCAAGCAACAAGCAGTGAATCAGTTTTTGTGACTTTTACTCAACTTAGTGCTCTTATCCAAGAATATGCATCAAACAAAGCTGGAGAATACAGAGCCTGTACAATCCAGATAAAGCCCATATAAATTGAGCAAAGTGACAAATGAAAAGAATATTATTCACAGTTCTCTTCATATGTTTTTTATGTGAACGTCTTGTTAATATGCTATTATAAAAGATGAAAATATTATATGGACGATTGTACAACCGACAATTCTACCATATTATGAGAATGTACGTCTGAGTTAGCAATTCTCGGTCCTATTCAATGTTATGCCTTGTACCATACTGAAAATCTCTTGTAACATTTTTTTTCTGTATAACCACAATTAAAATTTTTCTAGATTTCATGGGGTATTACCAATAATGAATCATTAGTCAAACCACTATACTAAGGAGACAGCTATTTCCTTCATATATTAAGTTAATATTATTACCAGACCAAAATCTTTTAACAAATGAAATAAATTTGATAGTGCAATTCTCTCAAATAAATAAGTTTTTGTCACAAAATAACACTCAAAAAATAAAATGACCAAAATAACTCTTTTTTATTTTGAAAATTTTAATTTTAATTTTTTTATTTTTAAAAATTTGAACACATTCCTAAAACACCACCCTTAACTCTCAAATCTAAGTCTTAGATTAGTTAACCCAAAGATTATAAATGTATATTTACCCATCAATAAAATCTCTTTTGGCTATTTTCCTCTTTGGGATGTTATTTTTGTGAAAGTAAACTAAAAAGGACTATTTAAGGAAATTTATCAATTTGATATACCATGAAACACAATACAATAGAAACTGTATAAATTAATAACTGTATAAATTAATCATGAGTTAAGTCAGTTTGAAATATAAAACAAATTATAAAATAATTTTTTTACTAGAAAATTCTATTTAAAATATAATTCCACTAAAACCATTAAAAACTATGAAAGTCGAATTCAAGAAATTTAGTTTATATGTAAATTATGAAATCAAGTATTTTAATATTCTAAATACAGAAAAATAAAAATAAATTTATAAATTAAAAAAATACTATATTCGTATATTATTAATTTATAAATTAATAAAAAATTTGAAAATCATTTTATAGTTCCTTTCCTTATGAGACATCAAATGTCCAATCACAGCCTTCTTAGACCTTTGCGCTCTCCTCCTTTGCCCAACCACGCACTTTTCATCGATCTTCATGTTCTTCTTTAATCATCTAGCTTTCTTTTACTTATATCCATCACTCTTGTCTGTGACAACCATTTCCTTTTCCACAACCACAACCACAATCGACTCTGCTGCAACAAATGATTTTTTAAAAGCAATCATTCTGCAAAGATGAATACAAACAAATATTTCTGACAAATCAAACCTACATTCCATTTCAAAATTGACCTTTGAAGATTATTCACATGAATAATGCCTAGCTAATAAGAAGACCAAATAGATAAACACTTAATCAAGGTTGTAAAATTTCCACAAATAAACGATCAAGTAAAGAAATAAAATCTCCAACACACGAGCAAAGAACAAGCATTCTTTACCTTTAAAAAGTCCCGAAGACAATTCTTTACCTTTAAAAAGTCCCGAAGAGCATTAGTTTAGATGACACTTGAGTTCAAGCTCTTGGTTCCCTCAGCCGTGACCAATGCTCTAGCTTCCTCGCTAAGAACACCCAATATTTTCTCCTGCTTCTCTTTATCAAAAAGCTCTAAATCAAGATTTTTAAACAATCAGTTTGAAGAAATAATGCATTACAAAACAGGAGAGGTCGTGTAAGCTTACCTTTCCCATTGTCCATGAGAAGAGGAGACACATAGAGACGGAGGAATAGCTGCTTATTGGAACCTTCTCTCTCTCTCTCTCCCTCTCTCTCTATCTCCCTCTCTCTCTCCCTCTCTCTCTCCCTCTCTCTCTCCCTCTCTCTCTCTCCCTCCCTCTCTCCCTCCCTCTCTCTCTCCCTCTCTCTCTCCCTCCCTCTCTCCCTCCCTCTCTCTCTCCCTCTCTCTCTCCCTCTCTCTCTCCCTCTCTCTCTCTCTCTCTCTCTCTCTCTCTCTCTCTCTCTCTCTCTCTCTCTCTCTCTCTCTCTCTCTCTCTCTCTCTCTCTCTCTCTCTCTCTCTCTCTCTCTCTCTCTCTCTCTCTCTCTCTCTCTCTCTCTCTCTCTCTCTCTCTCTCTCTCTCTCTCTCTCTCTCTCTCTCTCTCTCTCTCTCTCTCTCTCTCTCTCTCTCTCTCTCTCTCTCTCTCTCTCTCTCTCTCTCTCTCTCTCTCTCTCTCTCTCTCTCTCTCTCTCTCTCTCTCTCTCTCTCTCTCTCTCTCTCTCTCTCTCTCTCTCTCTCTCTCTCTCTCTCTCTCTCTCTCTCTCTCTCTCTCTCTCTCTCTCTCTCTCTCTCTCTCTCTCTCCTCTCTCTCTCTCTCTCTCTCTCTCTCTCTCTCTCTCTCTCTCTCTCTCTCTCTCTCTCTCTCTCTCTCTCTCTCTCTCTCTCTCTCTCTCTCTCTCTCTCTCTCTCTCTCTCTCTCTCTCTCTCTCTCTCTCTCTCTCTCTCTCTCTCTCTCTCTCTCTCTCTCTCTCTCTCTCTCTCTCTCTCTCTCTCTCTCGTGGACCATAAAGTTCACAAACTTTCTATTAATAAATCAATCGCAAGTTCTTGTCTTCACGTTTCAGGTTATAAAGGAAACAAAATTCTCAGTAGTGTACTAAACATTGTAAGAAATAAAAAAGCTTATTGCTTACAACTATATTTGGTTGAGAGTGATTCTTGAGAAGCTTCAGCTCCTGCTCCAGCTCCTGAATATGAGTTTCAATAAGCCAAAGTAGGAAAGTCATGAAGCAATCAGCTGAGATTACTTTAAGCACGTTTTGATGAGATGAACCCTTGAATAACAGTGCCTGAATAGTTACTCAATCAATAATAATATAAGTTCTTTTTATATTGACCATCTGTAGAAACCAATTTTTTTTCATTTGGCATTTTGACTTGGAATGTTTTTCCGAAAGAAATCATTGATTTTTTATTCACTTATATTAGTTTTGGTATAAATAAAATATTATAAAATGTGTTATAAAATTTCATTTATATGTTTATGAAACAGACCTAAAATTGTATTTGAGAAGATATACGATTTTAACTGTAAATTTAACAATCGAAAATGAAATAGTGGCGGAAAATACTCAAACCTGTTAAATCGATGATAAGCAGCTTTAAACCAGTAAGAGCTCCACCTTTCGTCCCATTTCCGGCCTCCCAGAAATAGATCGAAAGGAAGTATAATTCAGACTCTGATGAACCGGTGAGACGCTGTTGAAATATAAAGCAACCAGAGACTTGCCAGACGTTTGTATCAATTTCATGCCCATCGATTGTTTTTGGTGAATGGGATTGTAGAATTTGGTTCAGTAAAAGCTTCGACACAGGCAGGTTTATATAGTTGGAGAAAGAGAGGAAGTTGGAACTATCAAGAGTGGAGAAACAGAAGAACATGCGGAAAGTTAAAGCGATGAAGAAGTTGAAGAGACAGAGGAGAAGGCTTGCCACGAAAAGAATTTTTTTTAGAAATAGGTTTGACGTGGCAAAACAACTCTATCTTATTGGCTGATTTTTTGGGCTGGTGTGGATAGCCTCAATGGTCTAGTTCAACCCCTTTTATATTTTGGGATAATTTTAATTATAACTTTAATAATTGATTTTTTGTCTATTAAATAATTTTTTATCAGTTATTTTTTTGTCCGTTGGTAAATCAGTAGAAAAATGACCTGCAAACACAACAATTTTCAAAAGTTATATTAGTTTTACAAAATGTTTAACATGCTTGAAACCGCAACCATCTGTCTTTCCAAACTTCGCATACACAACTGCTGCGTTTGAACCAGGTCCTAAATGGTGATCTTAATTAATATCTTTCAATGTTTAAAATTTAACGATTTGTAAAGTATTAGTGTCTGCAGATTAATGAGAGCCTAGGCATTAACAAAAAAATGTTTATTTTTGTATTATATTAGATATCTTAGCCTTTATTTATTATAATTTTTTTATGAACTACCAAAAGAATATCCAAAAAATTGGCACAAACAATTCTGAACTTACACTACTAGTACACACAAACTTAGAGACAGTGTCGGTCCGGATCTGAATGGCCCCCAAAAGCGTATAAAAAAATCTGACCCCCGTCCGTTATAATTTTTTCGCATTTTCGATATGTAATCAGAACCATGAAAAATATCATTGTATCCCTTTAATATTCTAGTGATATCATTGATAACTCAATTTATCATGAACATACTAGGGCAAACTAATTTTCTATGAGCTTCAGTTTTTAAATACAGCAACTAAAGTTGGAAGTACCAACAATATACGGTAAAAAATCCTTTGTAGATAGAAATCATACGTCAACTTGTAACACGTTATGATATTTCTAAAATAAAAATCAGAAATAGAACCTAATTCATAATAGTTTTATGTTTGTTTAGAATTTAGGAAATTTCTATTGTCATTATTTATAAATTCTTAAAACAGATTACAACAATCACAAAAAATATTGAAAATAAAACTTCCATGGAAAATTGGGAGATGGAACAACAACCAATAGTAGATGTTACAAATATTTCAGAAATAAATAGTTTTAAGAGTTAATTTAATATTTATTTTATACTTTATATTCAATAAATAAAAGTAACTACAATATTTAAAAAAACAATAGATTCTTCGTAAAAAAGAATAAAGTAAAATCCTTGTCATCATTATCAAAAGAAAAAAAAGGAAGAGAAGGAAAAAAATAGAAGATGTAAGAAAATCAAGTACACAAACCACTACACTGTTGAGAACTGTTAGCTTTTGGCGCCCCTAATTTGTTAATATTCTTTGACGTCTAAAGACTTACTTTACGGGTTTGAATAATTTTAAACCGGAAGTAATTTAAAAACAAGGTCTTATAATATCTAAAACCAGAGTATTTTTTATGTCATAAGTATTGGTAGGTAATCGAACCCAGCATATCTATCTTTCTTGTTTGCATCATTAACCACTAGACTACATTAGGATTTCATAAATAAATGGCCGATAATTTACTAAAACAAGTGAAGATCGGAAGCCTTAGCATCCATGGCTTCCCCTCATGGCCGCTACTGACAGGTCCTGCTTAGAGACACCACTTGATTATAGATAAATTGATGGTGAAGATAATATAACTATATTAGTCACACATTCCACTTTGATGTTATTTGATTGAACAAAACTTAGCTTCACCCCCTAAGGTGAATCTCTACATTCACCCACGTAATTCAATTAATTAGAATTAATTAATTGAGATTTGATATCTCTTAAAAAAGGAAACCAAGTAATAAGAATTTAATTTTAATGAAATAAAATTAAGTAATAAGAATTTAATTTTAATGAAATAAAATTATATTTTTAGATAAATAAAAAATAATGTAGTAGCAATTATTAAAAAATATAACTTTTTAATATTGATAAATCCGTCAGAAAATACTAAACCCTAAACCCTAAATTCTAAACCCTAAACCTTAAATTCTAAATACTAAACCCTAAACCTTTGGGAAAATCTTGAACCCTTGGACAAATCCTATACCCTAAACCCTTAAATTTAAACCAAACCTTGAATCATAAACTAAATCATAATCCCTAAACCCTAAATCATAACCCCTAATACTAAACCCTAAATCCTAAATTCCAAAATGGTTTATGGTTTAGGATTAAGGGTTTATGATTTAATATTTGTCAAAGAGTTTAGAGTTTCATGTTTAGAATTTAGGGTTTAATATTATGGTTTATGATTAAGGGTTTAGGGTTTAAGATTAACGATTTAGGATATAGGATTTGCCCAAGGGTTCAAACTTTCCCCAAGGATTTATGATTTAGTATTTAGAATTTAGGGTTTAGGGTTTAGTATTTTCTGAGGGATTTATCAATATTAAATTTTTTTTTTATAATTGTTACTATTTTTATTTATCTAAAAATATAATTTTATTTCATTAAATTCTTATTACTTGGTTTCCTTTTTAAAAGATATCAAATCTCAATTAACTAATTTCTATTGGTGGGTGAATGTAGAAATTCACCTTAGGGGGTAAAGCTAAGTTTTGTTCTATTTGATTTAACTGATTTAGACCAAATTATATTGATCTTAGACTAATTTAAACTGATTTCTAGGATTTAAACTATTTTTTGTGTGGAATGTTGATATTTTGGATAAAAATAATTTTCAACGTGAAAAAACAAATCATGATTGGCTTGAACTAAAAAAAAACAGTTTGAGATGAGAACTGTAAGGTAAACCACATGATGCGATCTCCTCAATGCCATATTACACCACATTGCACAGAACTGTTTTGTTTGCGTCCAATTGACATCAGACTCTAGCCCTAGTTATTTTTTTCTTGGAATTAACGTAAAAGAAAACGAAAAGAAAAGGAATTAATGATTAGAAAGATTGAATATGTCTTGTTATGAATTAGATGAGGATGTATGAATTGCAGAAACAGGAGCAGGAGTAGTAGTGTCAGTATTAGTAGTATCATCAACAACCTCTATAGGCTTAGCCAAGAACTCTAGTGCTGTGACCACATCTCCCATGTATGGCCTAGTCTCTGCTTCTTCTTGCAAACACATTGTCGCAATCGCTAGAGCTTGATGCAATCCTTTTAATGGGTAATTCCCTTTTAAATTCGGATCCACAATTCGGGTAAACATTCCCCTATCTTTCAACAATGGCTCCGCCTGGAAATGAAACCCAGCAAAAAAAAACATTTCAATACATTTCTTGCTTCTTAAGCAACAAAAAAAACGTGTTCAACAAGACCCTTAATGTAAAGTTAGTACCCAAGAGATTAAGTTCTGTTCTTCGGTTGGTCTATCCCCATCAATAGTTCGCCTCCCGGAAATAACCTCAAGGAGGACAACACCAAAACTGTAGACATCGGATTTAGCAGTGAGTTGACCGGTCATCGCGTATTCGGGAGCACAGTATCCGTATGTTCCCATGACTCTAGTGGACACATGATCTTTGCCTTCAGTTGGTCCAAGCCTAGCTAACCCGAAGTCCGATAGCTTCGAGTTAAAATCCGATTGCAGCAATATGTTTGAAGCTTTGAAATCGCGGTAGATTACAGGAGGATCTGCATAGTCGTGCAAGTACTCAAGCCCTTTAGCTGCACCGTGCACTATCTTCATTCTCGTGAACCAGTCTAGACTTGGTGCCCCTTCCGGCAAGTCTAATATAACAAAATAAAAATTTAGGTTACAATGTATAAGCTTATAATCTTCAAAATGATGTAACATGAAAAAGGTTCACAACTTTTTACCGAATAAATGATCTTCCAAAGACCCATTAGGCATGAATTCATAAACGAGGACTCGTTGGTCGTCTTCAACACAATAACCGATGAGATTGACTAGGTTTTGATGTTGAGCAAGACTCAATACCATCACTTCTGCAAAGAACTCTCTTGTTCCTTGCAACCCATTGCGGTCAAGCCTCTTTACAGCCACCACCTAAACTTCTCATCATTCAATAAAAACAAAACAAAATTAGCAACTTTATAAACCAATCACGTGCACAACACGCAAACGATATTATTGAGATTTTGAGAAAAAGACCTGGTTGAGGCTGGTGAGGAAGCCTTTGTAGACTCTTCCGAAACCGCCTTCGCCAATCATACACTCCATGCTGAAATTGTCTGTTGCAGCTATTAGTTCCTTGAACTTGAAGATTTTACCGCTTGTTTTCACATTACCATATTTCTTTATCTCGTCGGTTATGTACTTCTGCCTAGAGCTTCCTGCATTTGCTCCATAAACATGTTCTTAAACAAAAATAATGATCAAATATTTGAGAAGATTGATTTGTATGAAGAAAGAGACAACGTTTATGGATACCTTTTCCGCGTGAACGAAAGGTGAAGAGAGCAAAAAGCTTATTGCTATGGCCTCTATAACCTGTAAGACCTTCATCAAATGAATCTCTAGGCGAGTTAGGTAGTTGTTGTGGATTGCTGAAACAAGGACAGAGCTTCATCATCTTCTTTTCTTTCTTTTTTTGCGTTCTTGATTCTCAGACAAAACAAACAGACCCTTTTAATGTAACCCCCAAGGAAAGATTGATCTTGTCTCTTTGACCGATCCTTTCAGATCCAAACCCTTTCCGGGCAAAATGAATCTGAAAGAAAGATCAGACCTTTCCCAGGAAAATGATGAAGCATGACAAGAGAATTTGAGGGAGGATCACAAAGTATGTCTCTTGTTATATATGAATGTTCCCATGTTTGAATTCTCTCAAATTTGGATAAAAATGATTTATTTTTAGGGTTGTCTTCTCTGTTCGCTTATTTGAAAGAAGACAACGCGAATCGATTCTTACTAAGAAACATAGTTCGTGGTACGCATGTAAGAAGAAACTTCTGTTATATATGGTCATTATACTATATAAACACATATGTGGCATACGGTTGAGTTTTGACAGGCTAAAACCGTTTCAATGCTTTGACCAATCATACAGATAGATAAGATCAATGCTAAAAATATCTGATCCAGAAACCAAAACTAATAGAGAAAACCTATGACCAAGTTCATGATTCTTTCTGAGAAAAAAGAACAAGCATTAGTAGGCCAGCATAAAACAGAGTTAGTTGTCCATAGCTGCCAAGATCAATGCTCAAAAGATTACACTATCTCCTATTCCATTGCTGACAAGTAAAGATGTTCAGGATGTTGGGATTGTGAAACCCCGTGTCCAACTCTCTATTATTTGATTAGTACGATATTGTCCACTTTGGGCCTTAATGGCAAGCCCGCATGGATTTACTTTTGGTTTCCATCCCAAAAGGCCTCGTACTAATCAGAGTTGGACATCTCTTTATATATTAGACACTTCTTGTCTAATTCTCCAATGTGGGACTTAGTTTGTCATCTCACATTCTCCCCCTCAAACTAAGGATCACATTCATCTCGTGTCCCACAATTGACTTCCAGAATCTTCTGACTTGATATCTGCCACATACACCTCTCATTTCCTAACTCATAGGATATACCATTCATCACTCAAAGGTATTTAGGTCTCTTTGCAGATTTCTCGTCAACCGCTCTGATACCAATTGTTGGGATTGTGAAACCCCGTGTCCAACTCTCTATTATTTGATTAGTACGATATTGTCCACTTGGGCCTTAATGGCAAGCCCGCATGGATTTACTGGTATATTTAAGATATATTTAAGAAAGTGTTTTCTTATTGAGTTTAGGAGTTTGAGATATCTATATAAAGAGATGCAAGAGTGTTGCATACCTTTAAGAGTTTTAGAGTCATTGAGTTTGTGAAGCTTAAGGTTTTTGAGTCTTTCCTTAAGAGAGTTAATAAAGAAGAGTTTCTTTCTTGTGTCTTGTTAACGAGTTCTGAGACTAGATTTGGTATCAGAGCAACAGGAATAAGAAGAGAGAGCAACCATGGGGGATCTGTCGACAATTGTGGCAAAACCAAAAGAAGATGGATCATCAACAATACGTTGTCCGATGTTAACTTCCACCAACTATACCGTGTGGTCTATGCGTATGAAAATATTACTTCAAATTCATAAAGTATGGGAGGTGGTGGAGAGTGAATCAGATGATACTGAAAAAAACGTAATGGCAATAGGTTTACTATTGCAATCAATACCGGAATCTCTGGTTCTTCAAATCGGAAACTTGGGAACAGGCAAGAAAGTTTGGGAAGCAATTAAAGGACGGCATATTGGTGCAGAGAGGGTAAGAGAAGCGAGACTGTCAACCCTTGAATCTGAGTTTGATCGCCTCAAGATGAAGGATGGAGATAGTATAGACGACTTAGTTGGGAAGATGTCTGAGATTGCATCAAAGTCAGCTGCTTTGGGTGAAACAATAGAGGAACATAAGATGGTTAAAAAGTTTCTCAAGAGCTTACCAAGAAAAAAATTCATTCACATGGTCGCCTCTATCGAGCAACTCCTTGATCTCAAGAAGACTAGTTTTGAAGACATTGTTGGACGACTAAAAGCATATGAAGAACGCATATGTGAAGATGAAGATGAAGAACATCAAAACAAGTTAATGTATGCTAACATGGAGTCACATCGAGATCATCAAGGAGACTATAGAGGAAGAGGCCGAGGAGGAAGATACAATAACCGTGGAAGAGGTCGTGGAAGATTCTCAAACTGGGAAAATAGAGATACATCAAGGCCATATTGGGAAAACAAAGACGCAGCAAAGTCTTACTGGGATAACAGAGATGCAACACGAGTTACATGTTTTAGATGTGACAAACAAGGTCACTTTGCAGCGACATGTCCTGATAGACTTCTCAAGTTGCAGGAGACACAGGAAACAAAGGAGGAAGACACGGAGGTAGCAGATGCTTTGATGATGCACGAGATAGTGTACTTGAACGAAAGAAACGTGCGACCTAAGGAGTTTGATTCAAACAGTGACGGAGACAGAGTGTGGTACTTGGACAACGGGGCATCCAATCATATGACGGGTAACAAAGACTACTTCAAGTACTTAGACACTACAATCAGTGGGAAGGTTCGTTTCGGCGACGATTCGAGAATAGATATCAGAGGAAAAGGATCTATCCTATTTGTCAGTCAAGATGGTGAGAAGAAGCTACTTTCTGATGTATACTATATACCTTATCTTAGAAGCAACATCATTAGTCTTGGTCAAGCGACCGAAGCAGGCTGTGACATAAGGATGACAGGGGATAAACTGACATTACATGATAAGGAAGGACGTCTGATAGTACGAGCAACACGAGCACGCAATCGACTGTACAAAGTGGTTATGGAGACAAGTGAGCCCAAGTGTCTGCAGACTGTTACACAAGATGATTGTGCACGGTGGCACGCAAGATTAGGTCACATTGCAACTGATTCTATGAAGCTAATGATACAAAAAGAGATGGTTCTGGGAATACCTAATATCAAGGTCGAGAGAGAAACATGTCAGTCGTGTCTTTTCGGGAAACAAACAAGACAGGTATTTCCACAGTCATCATCTTTCCGAGCAACTAAACTACTAGAGTTAGTTCATGGTGATCTCTGTGGCCCAATCTCACCACCAACTGCGGCAAAGAACAGATATATATTTGTTCTAATTGATGACTGCTCACGCTATATGTGGAGTATACTACTAAAGGAGAAGAGTGATGCATTTGAGAAGTTCAAAATTTTCAAGGCAACGGTGGAGAGTGAGACAAAACAGAGCATAAAAATGTTTCGAACAGATAGAGGTGGAGAGTTTACTTCATCTAAGTTCAACAAATTCTGTGAAGAAGCAGGAATACAAAGACAATTGACAGCTCCCTATACGCCACAGCAAAACGGTGTAGTAGAAAGGAGAAACAGAACGTTAATGGAGATGACTCGGAGTATTCTCAAACACATGGGTGTACCAAACTCGTTTTGGGGAGAGGCTACGCGACATGCCACATACTTGATAAACCGTGTTGTGACAAGAAGCCTCAACGACCAGACCCCATACGAGCTCTACCGAGGAAGGAAACCGAATGTCAAGCATCTAAGAGTTTTTGGCTGCATTGGATACGCAAAAGTTGAGAAACCACATCTACGCAAACTTGATGATCGTTCAAGAGAACTTGTGCATCTCGGGATAGAACCAGGTTCAAAAGCCTATAGATTGGTTGACCCGAGAAGCAAAAGGATTGTGGTGAGTAGAGATGTGGTGTTTGACGAGACAAAAGCTTGGGAGTGGAGCAGAATCACCGAGGAAACAGAGGAACCCGGAACATTCAAACTCTGTTACAAAGAGCATGAGAGCGACAGTGATATAATTAAAAAGGAAGAGGAGGAGGAAGGTGACGAAGGAGATACAAGTATACCTGCAGAGGAGGTCAATGATGATCAAACTAATGCCGATGCACCATTGCGCAGAAGCACGAGAATCACAAAGGTACCAGACTACCTTAGTGACTATGTCATGCTAAGTGAGATAGAAGGAGAGAGACTGTTGTTGTTAATAAACGAGGAACCATGGGAGTTTGAGGATGCCATACAAGAGAAGGTATGGTTGGAAGCATGTGAGGAGGAGATAGCGTCTATAATAAAGAATAAAACATGGGAACTGGTTGACTTACCAACTGGAGCCAAGGCGATAGGGCTCAAGTGGATATTCAAAATCAAAAGGAACTCAGACGGGAGCATTAACAGGTACAAATCGAGACTTGTAGCGAAGGGATACATACAGCGACATGGAATTGATTTTGAGGAAGTCTTTGCTCCTGTTGCGAGAATTGAGACGGTCAGATTCATCATCGCTCTCGCCGCATCCAACCGCTGGGAGGTCCATCACTTGGACGTTAAAACTGCGTTTCTCCATGGAGACTTGAAGGAGGATGTGTATGTTGCTCAACCTGAAGGCTTCATTGTTAAAGGAAGTGAAAGAAAAGTTTATAAGTTAAAGAAGGCTCTTTACGGCTTGAGACAAGCACCAAGAGCTTGGAATGAAAAGCTCAACAAAGAACTTGAGAAGTTAAAATTCGTCAAGTGTTCAAAGGAGCCATCTCTATACTACAGGCGAGTGAAGGGGAGTCTTCTTCTTGTGGCGGTATACGTTGACGACCTGCTTATCACCGGATCAGATATTAACTTGATTATGAAGTTTAAAACAGAGATGTCCAGTATATTTGAGATGAGTGACTTGGGTCTCTTGACCTACTACTTAGGCATCGAGGTGGAGCAGCATGCGGGAGGAATAACCTTGCGCCAAGAAAGGTATACAAAGAAGATTCTTGAGCAAACGGGCATGGGAGATTGCAATGCAGTTCACTCACCTATGGAAGCTGGTTTAGTTCTGTCCAAGGCTGAAGGAGAACAGAGTGTTGATGAGAAAGAGTTCAGACGTAACATAGGGTGCTTACGATACCTACTACACACGCGACCGGACCTAGCATATAGTGTGGGATTGTTGAGTCGCTACATGCATGATCCCAAGATTTCTCATGCGAATGCTTTAAAGGTAATACTCAGATATCTAAAGGGAACTACATCATATGGGTTGACATTTGCGGCAGGAAGCAAGATGGAGTTAGTTGGCTACAGCGATAGTAGTCACAACATAGACGAGGACGACGGAAGAAGCACAACCGGCCACATCTTCTACCTAAACAACTGTCCCATTACTTGGTGTTCGCAGAAGCAGGAGACCGTGGCTCTGTCATCATGCGAGGCCGAATTTATGGCAGCCACTGAAGCGGCTAAGCAAGCCATATGGCTACAAGAACTTCACGAGGAGATCATGGAGACATCGAGCAAGACGGTCACTATATACATTGACAACAAGTCAGCCATCGCCCTCACAAAGAATCCAGTATTTCATGGGAGAAGTAAGCATATCCATAAGCGATATCACTTCATTAGAGAGTGCGTAGAGAACAAGCAGATTGAGGTTCAACACGTCCCTGGAACTGAGCAAAAGGCGGACATTTTAACCAAGGCACTTGGGAGACACAAGTTCAAGGAGATGAGAGAACTTGTGGGAGTTCAAGAGATAGTTAAACTTCAAGTTTAAGGGGGAGTATGTTGTTGATAAACATGAAGATTAACTTGGAGTACAAGTTATGTTTATCCTATTTGAGATATATTTAAGAAAGTGTTTTCTTATTGAGTTTAGGAGTTTGAGATATCTATATAAAGAGATGCAAGAGTGTTGCATACCTTTAAGAGTTTTAGAGTCATTGAGTTTGTGAAGCTTAAGGTTTTTGAGTCTTTCCTTAAGAGAGTTAATAAAGAAGAGTTTCTTTCTTGTGTCTTGTTAACGAGTTCTGAGACTAGACAGGAGCACCTGTAAAGAGAGACCTTATTTTTCTTTCATTCACTGAGGCAATGCCGCTTCGACTTCATTCCACAACTCAACATTTCTAGTGAACTTCTCTTTAACTTGTGCAATGAGCTTTTTTTGTCTTCTTCCACTTTCTCACCCTTCGCAAGTCCATTAACAAGCGACGTCATGATACTAAAATCCGGAACCCAATTCTTCTCCATACTCTCTTTACAACATCCCATCAAGCAAAGCCTTTGCTTCTGCAGACTTCTTCCTCTTACACAAACTCTGAATCCGAATGTTATGAGTGGAAACTCCAACACTAACGCCGCGCTCTATCATCATCTTCAACACTTTCCCAACATCTTCCTTCTTGTCCTCTCTGTAAAACCCAGCAATCATGAGACCAAAGGTGGAACTGGTCGGCTTCATCCCTTTCCTCTCCATCTCCGTAACGATGGAGTAAGACGAGCTAGCTGAACCGGATTCACAAAAGACTTTGATCATACGGTCATAAGTTTCGAGATCAGGTTCGATTTATTATCTTAATTAAACTTTTACCATATAGAACTTTTTTTTTCAGAATTGTGTATCAAGTTTAAATATACGATAGAAGTATTAACTTGGTGAAAAAATTTGTATTTATTTAAACAGACCAAAAGAGCTTGAATCTAAAATTGTGTGTTTTTTTATCTTCTAACCATAATAATATTGGTAGTTAATGATTGATTCTCCTTAGTTTTAATTGAAACTAAAAAAATCATTTAACCGACCTCGATTACTATCTGAAATTGGTGGTTTTCCAATGATGTAGCTTACAAAAAAAAAATTGTGTATAGATTAGAAATGGATTTTTGATAGTATAATAGACTGTCTCGTAGAGTATATAAACTATGTTTCTTCCAAGCATATAGTTGTCTGCAGTAACACAGAATAAAAATTACTCAAATGATATAAAGATTATCATATCAACAAAAGTCTTGAACCTACTAACAATGAACATTTGAAATTTAATTTTGGCTACCACTTGTTTGTGAAATATTGCTTTGTTTGTTATGAAATGTACAATTTGTTAACTCCAAGGTTTGTGAAATGTTGCGGACAATGTATTGACGATGAAATAGAAATTCCAAATGTCTTGCTTTGCTTTCTTCTCGACAATATTGTTGTTATGGTATTTGCTTTGTGTTTAGTTTTTTTTAACACTTAATTTGTTCTCTATTCTATACAGTGCAGGTGAATAGAGGAATAACTAAAGGTTGATAACTTTATATTTAATAGTTCACAGACGCTTAAATGGCTATTGTAATGCTGAAGAACATTTGGAAAAAAAGAATGGAAGGCCAGGTTCTCAATGTATGTTAATATATGTAATACATGTTTCTCTTTATAACGCCGTATGTACAAAAATGTGGTCCCTTTTAATGTCTTCATAATCAAACTGTTCTGGGGGAATAAAATTTAGATTGAAGTTTGTCCAAAGTCGTTCTAAGTGTGTCACGTCAGCCTTAAAAAGTAATTAAGTGATGATACCTAAACAAATTTATTTTGTAACTAATTCAAAATTGAAATTGTAACTATTTAAAAAAATCCTCAAATAATATATAGGGAATATATATTCATATCATTCTGTTTATGAGAGTTCAAATCATATGCATGGTTTATGGTTGGGTCTGCTAACAGGGAAATGATACAAATCTGTGCTGGGTGGGGGCTAAATGTAGTCAAAAGTTTTTTTATTTTATTTTCTGGGTCCATATTAAAGCTGTATTATGAGCCACGAAGATTATCTTCACCCACATAAAAGACTGTCTTGTGTTTTTGCGACAAATTGTACATAGCTGGTTACAATGGTACAATCTATTGATGAGTGGTCTTTTCTAATCTGTTAAAGATATTTATAGGTCTGTCTCCATATCCATTTTCAATCGATGAGTTGCCTACTTTCTGTAATCTGGTATACTTGGTAGGGTTGTTTCATTAACATAGTTTATAGTTCTTTTTTCTTGAATTAACTTAAAATTATAAAACCAACCCAAAAAGATATATGGAAATTATTATTGAGGGTCTGGTGTGCCGTTGAAACAGGGACCCTAGAGATTACAGTGCTATAGGTAAAAGCTAAAAACAAGCAGATCCATATGGACGAGGAATAACATGTGAGGGAAAAAGATGGTGGAAGCTCTACGCCACCCATTCCGACAACCGCATGTGGTTTCCAAGTCCGCCTTCCGCGACTTCACGGTGGCTGGCATGTCCAACCAGCGCATGGATCTATTTGCGATTTACCGTAAAAAGACTACCCACATAGATGCCGCCAAGGCTGGTAACACCAGGCTTCAATGAAGGAGCCGACTCCCAAAACACTACCACCACAAGTGACTTTTGATGTTCCGCCGTCACAGATCTATTTACCGTAAAAAAGACTACCCACATAGATGCCCCCACGTCCGCTAATACCAGGCTTCAATGAAGGAGCCGACTCCCAAAACAGTACCACCACAAGTGACTTTGGTGTTCCGCCACCACAGAAGAATCCTAAAATCACACACATAAAAAAATTGGTGAAAGATAACTCCGCCTCAAGAAGTGATAATTCAGGGGACTTTAGATGAACCCGCCGTCGAAAACACCCTTTTGACAGTGTTGCAAAACCAGAGATCCTGATGGCTATCTTGCAAACTCTCATGCAACTTTCCTTTAACGAAGAGGACCAGCCGTTGAGCCCGACGAACCACCAAAACCACCAAGCTTTTATGGAGGGTTGTCTCTAAAAAACCTCGCCAGTCCCCAGGAAAAAAAAGATGTGCCACCAAATAACCATCAAATCTTGTCTCTTCCGTTGGTGATGTGTAAACTCGAGAAAGAGGAAGTGAGTGGAGGACTCTAAAGTGGCTCGGCGACGAACGCCGGTGATCAGAAGCAAGAATTTTTAAGAAAACGTTTTTTGTGTATGACTCTCATTCGTCTATTGTATACGAACTATAGCTGCCAGGACTTCGGAAAAGACTGTAAGGATATAATCTTGATGATCAAGGACCCAAGAGCATGACCAAGTTTCTCTACGGAGCTATCAGAGCTATCAGCTATTCAAGGATGCTTTCAAGACTTCAAGATCTTCCATGTACCAAGTGATACGTTCTCAGATTGCATCTGATGGATGAGCGGCCTCACCATTCCTCTGGACATGTTCAACATGCCATCTCATCGCTCCAGCAGTCGTCTCAGATCGGTATAATCTTTTCAACATGTCTGTAATTGGTAGGTACTATACAGTACCCTATTCCTCACATGTCCTTGCGTTTTAAATCATGGCTTTTTGTAGAATGGACACTCCTATCATCGTCTCTCGAGTAGATCATGTAGTTTTCGATGCAAACATCTATCATCTCCAAAGGCAACCCTAGAATATATACAATTTGTGAATCTCATGATAAAATTTAGCTGACACGTTATCTTCTGGTATATACTCTTTAAAAAAATCATAATAAGATTCAGCTTCCACGTTTTTTCCGGCATCTATACTATGAAAGCAGAATTCCTCGTAGAATTATGCCCTTGATTTTTTGAATTATTTACAAGAGAATGTCATTGTGTTATTTTCTGATTTTTTAAAAATTTAAATTCACCCAATAAATTTAACCAATGGTAATGCAATCTTTTTGTGATCAATCACCAATCACCAAAGATTCGTTATTACGTAAAGATTTTCCCACAACGCGACATCACTACCCATTATTATTTTATTTTATATTCTACTTATTTCCTTGTGTAGAATCGTTAATAACTATGAAGAATTAGGGTTACCAAAACGCAGACATGTCTCTACTGATATGGGTTTTTGAGAGAAGAGCTTTTTGATTATCTCATGATATATAGCTTTTTGATATTCGATGGATACTTTTATTATTTTTAAACTGAGACTTTCAATGACTCTGTTGGATTAAAAGATGAAGCTTGATACAAAGAGGATTCGAGAACTCCTTGCCTATGATTGGCCTTGGCTCTAGCAATGATATGCTCTCTTTTTATCTTCCCCGAGTGAGTTTTTTCCGCGAAGCAGTGTGGTGATATGCTTTGGTTTTTGTTTGGTTGGTTGGTTTCAGAAAGTTGTACAGATGGTTAAGCCTGTGAAAGAACAATCACACTAGCTCTAATCTTCAAAGAAGGTGTCATGGTCTGCTTTTCTTATATATTTTTTTTTAATTATTTGTTATCTGATTCAATAACGGTAGGTATGGTGAGAAGGCGGAAGAGGTGGCAACATTCAGTGGTTGGCTATGGCCTAAGTCACATCTGCAATTGCAGTTCTGCAGGTAAATATATTTATTTTTAATGCCAAACAATTTTCTTTACAAATCAAAACAAAACTATAAATGTTAATTAACTATAGCATTTATTTTCGGTAAAGATTTAGCATATGCATTGAAAATTCCTTTTTAACCAGCTTTTTTGGAATAATTACGTATTTATAATAATTACATATACTTAATTTTGCAGGTAATAAATAATTAAAACTAATATCACTTATTTTAATACATATTAAGTGATGTGTCTTTCTTCGTAGTATATTTTTTCAAATTCTTGGAACAACAAAAAATCATAAACTTTCATTTTTACAACATTTTATACTTATGCTTTTATATTGTTTGAACAAAAAATATGCATCTAAGTAATCAAAAATAATATTTTTTTATTAAAAATTAATATTAAAATATGCAATGGAAAATATCTTTAGTATTATATCTGTAAATATAACACTTTAGAATAAATTAAACAATTAATACAATATTTTTCTGAAAATTAACTTCTTAAAACTATATATATATATATATATATATAAATGGATAATTTTTACAGCATATCTAACATTTATGATTATTTTTCAAACGGGAACACTTAACACAAATTTAAATGTATCATATTATTTTATATAACAGCACATAATCTTATAATTAACAAATTTTGTAAAATTTTAAAAGAGAATAAATCCCGCGCTTTTAAAAGCGCGGGTAAAATTCTAGTATACTATTTAAAACATTTGGCTCATACATGCATCCATGCAATTCTCATATAATTTTTTGATCCGTTATAATATTCACCATCATAATTGCTAAAGAAAATTTAGAGAGACCTTTTCGAAATTGGTTGGTTGATTTGCAGCATCTAGTATTTCATAAAACCTTTTTGCATCCAAATTAGGTTCTTCAACATATCCAGCTTCATCAGCTATTGTTGTAATAGTTTATAAAAATGTATCATTAATCATGTCGTGAACTTATCATGATCTACCATCTGTTCTTCCTGAAGGTAACTATATTCATTATGCAAATAATTCGGTTCTTCATTATTATCAGCATCCTGAATTACTATTACTACTACTAGCTTCATTTCCACCATAACCTTCTCCATGTTGAAATAGTATTGTTGTGTAGAACTTTGTTAAATAAATGCTTTGCAAAGACATAACATTTTATCGCTTTTCTACGTGATCGGTGTATAAACCGCTTGGTACATGATGTCTCTAGCCCGCTAAGAAATTCATCCGGCACTCTTCCATCGGAATATTTTTTGCTTATACATCCAACTCCGTAACTCGTAAATATTTCTACCATCAGACATTTTTTCTCTTCAATTTTTTTTATTTGTTCTTTTTCTTTGATTTTTTATTTGTTTTCTTTCTTTGTTTTCGTTTGGGTGTTGGTTTGCATTGAGAATGGACATATATATATTTATATATATATGAAAATTTCGAGTTAGGTAGGTGAAGGTATAACAACGAATTTACAAGGAAATGATTTACTAAGGTTTTACAATATCGATACATTTATTTTACAACGAAATCAGTTAGGTGAAACTCACTGAAAACACGTTTTTACCTGAAATAATAGTAACATGATTTGTCGTAAAACCTTGTAAGCTTACAAAGACATTACAACGAATTTTCTCTTTCCTCGTATTATCGTCGTAAAATTACATAGACTTTATGACAAAACGTTTTCTTGTAAATTTGCAACGACTTTACGATGAAAGTTAATTTCGTCGTATAGTCGTTGTAATAGGCACATAAATTTATGTGGAAAATATTTTCTCGTATCCTCATTATAGGCATGTTTTCTTGTGATAGGAAAATACATTTAAAACATACATATATCAAACTCTGCGGTCAAAAAAATATACATATATCAAACTGCAACGCCGAATTAGAAAAAAATGAAACATCACTCTTTTTTGTGCAAACTACTTCTTGATTAATTAAACCAAGGTAATTGAGAACAAAGCATCTTTGAATACAGAGTCTGCCTTAGCATTAGCAGCTCTAGAGATAAACTTAAACTTGATTGAAATTAAGATGAGATAGCTGATAGATATCGTGGAAGATTCCATAGATTTCCAGATTCACTGCCTTGTTCTAGACCAATCCAACCAGAGATCGAGAGTCGGAGAATACCACCAGTGATTCAATTCCACAATTGAGGGCAAAGTTTATAGCTTCTCGAACAGCCAAGGATTCCGCCATGAGGAGCGATGAAACAAAAGATGTAGTCGCTGAATGTTGTGTCGATGATACCATATCATCAATGATCCAATCAAGTCGTGCGCATCCAGACAATGGGTTCCAAGCTGCATCTGTGAAAACAGAGACATGGAATGGTCATGAAGGGTTTGGTTCGAGATTTTGGTGATTGGGTCTGGGAGAGCATCCATTCTCTCCTGTCTGAGAGGGCTTTCACAATAGTCTATTCCGGTGAGAATTCTCTTTGTTGAAAGATTAATTGGTTTCTGTGCTAGCAAAATAGACCAGAGGATCCAGCTGAGAGGGTTCCAGCAGCTAGTCATGTCGGTGGGAGAGAGGGGTTCTTTCTGACTAGCTCAAACCCTGCTATAACAGTATTCACCAAAGCTAGTTGGAAAGGCAACACTAATGTGCTAACTTCTATACTTCCATAGCATACGGGGAGCTATATAGAACATGGGTGATTGTCTCTTCCGCATTACATCTAGGGCACAGACTGGTGAGAGAGGGATTTGTTGGATTTCAAAATGTTCTCCTACAGGTAAAGCTCACCCTATAGGGGTTTTTAAATGAAAAATTAATCTTTTTAGACGTTTTCAGGTTCCACACATAATCTAACAAGTCTATTGTTTCTGTAGGATCAGGAAGAACTGGTTGCATCAGTTCTTCATTGAGAATGAGGTATCCAGAGCGAGTTGAGTAATCACCAGAGGAGTTCTTTAACTGTACCAATTCATCAGGTACTCCTCTGGCAGGCACTGACTTTATTTTTCTGGTCCCATTCTTTTGTCTTTGGTAGGGAGATCTCTGAGACTTTAAGATCTTGTAGGTATTCTGGAGGAAGACCATATGGGCTTAGCTTTTCTGAATGAGAAAGCCATGGTTCTGTCCATACATCAATAGAGTTGCCTGATCCTACCATCCATCCCAGCTGTTTTACCAGGAGGTCTCTTTCGATAAGGATACCACGCCTGCCAAGAGAAGATGAAGAAGCTGCCTTACAGGTTAAGAAGGCTTCATAATGGCAGTATTACCCTAGTAAGCATCGGGCTAGAAGACTGGTAGGTGTTTTCATGAAACATCATTCTCTATAATATATTTACAAAGCGACAATGGTGTTCACTTATTATATATTTTGTCACCCCAAGTTTCAACAAAGCTAATGCTATATATTATATTTCATTTTTTAAATATTATTTATATAATTTTTTTTAAATCACACTTTGTACTAATTAGTTTATATTTTAATTTGAAACTGCAGATTTGGTTGTCATGACAATACAAATAAATTAAAATTGGTTTAATACTTTTATTTGAAGACGTGTTGGTAACACAATTGTTGTTGTTTTCCGCTTCTGTTTGTGTTACTTCCCATAACATGGAATCCAAGCTGTTCAAAAAAAAAACATGGAATCCAAATGTAAACCGAAAGAAATATGCATACATGATTCTAGCTTGAAAGAGGTACGATACTTGAATTTTTATTCATCATATAGTTGGCTATTCCTCTCTTTGCATAAGACGGTACAAAAACTTCAGTCTTTTTTAACGCCGGTTCATTGATGTAAAAAAAAACGCCCGGTTTATTATGCTATTACAGAAAAACTTCAAAACAATCTCTGTAAACTTTGAAAAAATTGGGTTCACCTCTACGTGAACCTGTAAGTTCACCAACCAGTATAATTTCGGTATTTCATATTCAGTACTTTTAAAAGAAAATAAAATATTGTCAAGTTATATTATATTTTTAAAACAAAAAAATATAAATAAATAAAAATAATTTAATTGCAAACAAAACACATTTAAAAAATATATTTTTAATACCATCAGTGAAACACTAAAACACTAAACCCTAAATCCTAACCCTAAACCCTTGGGTAAACCCTAAATCCATAGATAAATCCTAAACCCTTGGTAAATCCAAAACACTTGGATAAATTCTAAATCCTAGGGTTTAGGATTTATCCAAGGGTTTAGGGTTTATCCAGGGATTTAGGGTTTAGTGTTTTGCTAACTTTGTTAAACATATCTTTTAAAAAAATCCAAAGATTTAGGATTTGTCCAAAGATTTACCATTGGGTTCAAGGTTTATGATTTAGAGTTACCGTTTAGAGTTTAGGGTTTAGTGTTTTGCTGACGATATTTTAAATAAAAATCTTTTTTTGCGACTACTATTATTTTCTATTTATATTTTATTTTAAAAATATAATAAAACTCAACAATATTTTGTTTCTTTTTTTAAAAGATACAGAATATGAAATAACAAAATTCTATTGGTTGGATGAACTTAAAGGTTCATGTAGGGGGTGAACCCAAGAATTTCTCGTAAACTTCTAGTTGTATATACTTTACATATACTGAAGATAAAATTACTTATGTTTGGGAATAGTGACTACATTTTTATCAGAACAATACTTAGGTTCACTCCAAGGGTGAACTTTAAATTCACCTCATCTTTAATAACCAATCAAATCGTTACGTAGATTAATGAATTAAAAATTAATAAATTTATTTTTAAAACTCAAAAAACCTTTTTAAAATAAAATATTAGCAATTTTAAAGACGTTAATAGCGTAAACTAAACTCTAAATCCAAACTGTTACTCTAAACTCAAATCCTAAAACCCTAAATCTAAACTATATACCCTAAAATAAAACCCTATACCCTAAACCCATACACTAAACCCAAATCATATACCCTAAAATCAAACTCTATACCCTAAATCCAAAACCTATACCTTAAACTCTATACTCTAAACCAAAAGCCTATATCCTGAACCCAAAATTTTAGAGTATAGAATTTGAGTTCAGGATATAGGGTTTGAGTTTAGAGTATAGAATTTAGGGTTTAGATTTTAGAGTATAGTGTTTTATTTTAGGGTATAGGATTTGATTTAGTCTAGGTTTAGGGTATAGATTTTTATTTTATGGTATAGAGTTTAGGGTATAGGGTTTGGGTTTGGGATAACGTTTGGATTTAGAATTTAGTTTGCGGTATTAACGTCTTTAAAAAATATATTTAATAATTTTTATTCATTAATCTACGTAGTAATATGATTGGCTGTTAGGGATGATGTGAATTTAAAAGGTTCACCTTAGGGGAGACGTGAACCTAAGTATTCTTTTTATCAGCCCTTTACTTCTCTAATGAATTCATCACATATAATAACATGCCTGCCACTTACAACGCGCATCACATTTTTAGTTTCAATTGGAAATTTCAAAGATTCCCAAATAGCTGTAACATAGTTTTGTTAAACAATAAAACGGCATTTCCCTCCAATTTGTCCAAAAAAAAATATAAATAATAATAAAATAGGTTGTTCCAAATTTTATCACACATTTGACTTCTAAGAACTATAGAAAACAAAATATGCAAGACTTGAAACAAATTCACTAACGTGCGTAAGTGTCGTTATGAATTGGAAACGTACCTTAAACACATCAAGTTTTCTCAAGTCGTCCTTAAAATTGTTTCTTCAATATACCAGGAATATGGCATGTCTCTGCATCAATTTTAAGAAGAAGCTCAAGAAACCAATACCAGACAACAATGGGCAAGAAAACACAGAGTTCCAGAGCAGAGAAGCAACTCAAAAACAACCACTTCGTCAAAGACAAACTGCTCCAAGAGCCAATATCCAGATCGTGGTGCAGCCTCATAAACTCCCGCTTCCTCTTCCGATTCCTCAGCCTCAAGAACAACAAAAGCTAATGCTCCAACCAGAACCGATCTTAGGAAAACCATTTGAAGACGTTAAGGAAATGTACAGTCTTGGTGGCGAATTGGGTCGTGGCCATTTTGGTATAACATATCTATGTACAGAGATCTCATCAGGCAAGCACTTCGCTTGTAAATCCATCTTAAAGAGAAAACTCATCAGAACTCAGGTAAGAACCTAATAACACTGAAATCTAGTTAATTTGGTTAATATTTTTGGGAAATTATTACAGGACAGAGAAGATGTAAGAAGGGAGATACAGATAATGCAGTATTTGTCAGGGCAGCCAAATATTGTGGAGATCAAAGGAGCTTATGAAGACAGACAAAGTGTGCATCTTGTTATGGAGCTTTGTGAAGGCGGTGAACTCTTTGATAAGATTAGTAAAAGAGGACATTACTCAGAGAAAGCAGCCGCAGAGATCATAAGATGCGTGGTTAAAGCTGTAGAGATTTGCCATTTCATGGGTGTGATTCATCGCGATCTAAAACCCGAAAACTTCTTATTATCTGGTAAAGATGAAGCGTCCGCAATGCTTAAGGCTACTGATTTTGGTGTTTCGGTGTTCATCGAAGAAGGTACACTTAACAAACATCAGCAATGTTCTAATATAAAATGATAAAATTAATTTCATGCAAAGCAAGAAAGTATCTATATATAGTTCTTGCAATCCAAGAATTATTATACTGTCTTTATTTTTTTCTAGGAAAAGTGTACAAAGACATTGTAGGAAGTGCATATTATGTTGCACCAGAGGTTCTGAAAAGAAACTATGGAAAAGAAATTGATATTTGGAGTGCTGGAGTTATTCTCTACATACTTCTCTGTGGAACTCCTCCGTTTTGGGCCGGTAATCTTTAACCGGGTCACTTGGTTTTGTTTTGTAATTCTCATGTTTACTGATCTTGTTTTCTTGTGTGTAGAGACTGATAAGGGGATATTTGAGGAGATCTTGAGAGGAGCGATTGATTTTGATTCAAAACCATGGCCATCGATCTCTGAGAGTGCTAAAGATTTGGTGATGAACATGTTAAATAGTGATCCAAAGACTCGGTATACTGCAGCTCAAGTCCTAGGTAAGGTTACTAGTATACTCTATCTTCTTCGGTTTAATGTTCGGAATTGAGGAAACTGAACCATTTTTTGTTTTTTCTTTATCTAGAACATCCATGGATACGAGAAGGTGGAGAAGCTTCTGATAAACCGATTGATAGTGCAGTTTTGTCGCGGATGAAGCAACTTCGAGCTATGAACAAGCTTAAGAAGCTTGCATTGAAAGTAAGTATTCTCGAGGGTTTGGTTTAGTGGTGAATATTAGATCGGTTTGATTGATTGGTACAGTTTGGTTTTAGTTTATTGCGCAAAATCTCAAAGAAGAGGAACTAAAGGGTCTCAAGACGATGTTTGCAAACATGGATACCGATAAGAGCGGTACAATCACGTACGATGAATTAAAAACCGGACTAGAAAACTTGGTTCAAGGTTAACTGAAACTGAAGTTAAGCAGATCTTGGAAGATGTAAGGCATGCCATTCTCTAATTTTTCCTTGAATTAAACCAGTATTTACTACTTTGTTAATGTATTTGGTTTAGGCTGATGTCGATGGGAATGGTACGATTGATTACATTGAGTTCATCTCTGCTACAATGAACCGGTACAGAGTTGAAAGAGAGGAGGATCTGCTCAAAGCTTTCAACACTTCGATAAAGATAATAGTGGGTACGTTTGAAAACCGATATGAACCACATATAAACCAGAACTAAAACGGATCAATAACCAGATAAATGTGTGCTGATAGGTTTATTACAAGACAAGAATTGGAAACTGCTATGAAAGAGTATAATATGGGAGATGATTCCATGATCAAGGAGATTATCTCTGATGTTGATGCGGATAACGTAAGTTGTATATTGTAATAAGTAGTAACTACCAACATAGTTTGATTAACTTAGTAATTGGCTTAAGGTTTTGATTCATGTTTATTTTTATAAGGATGGAAGTATCAACTATCAAGAGTTTTGCAATATGATGAAGAGTTGCTCACGATCACATCAGACAAAATTGGTTCAATAAATTTGAAAACCAAACTATGACTCACAATTTTTCTTGTCTTGCAATTCATTTTATTGCATATATTTCCAAAGTGTAATTCCAGGATTCCACCAAATCACCCTTAATCCAATGAACTCATATAAAGCTCATATAAGGCTCGCATAAGGTCCACAAAAGACCCAATATAATTATTTATGGTTACTCCCTACCAAATATTGTTCTTAACGATTTTTGTTGCATTTAATTTATGTGAGTCATATTCGATGAATTGTTTTGAAGAAGCTTTGAGATTGACCATGGCAATTTTCCTGATTCGTTATCTTATGTTTTCCCGTTCGGCGAATTGGACCAAATCTTGTGCCTTTCGTTGAACCTCGACGGATCAGTCCCTCATTTCGCCTCGATCGGAGTTACCATTGGAGTCTTACGATGAGAACCGCCAAGGTCCATATTTCCCGAATGAATTTCATGTTTATCGTAAAACGGCGACGGTTAACTTAACACAATAATCGTCTAAACTATATGAGAAGTATGAAACTTCCTCGTTGAATCAACGCCGTACTAAGAAGTGCAATTTCGAAGAGATTGTAAAAAACGTTTAAGTCAGGAAACGGCCCGAAGAGGCCTAGAAAACGACCCAAAATTCACTTACGATCTCATTCGAAATTAAGCCCAACAATGTTATGACGGTTTATCTTACTTGCAGAAGGAGGCAAATCTCGGGAAATCGAAAGATAAATGTCAAGTTTCCAAGATAATGATGAATACGAGAAGGAAAAAAAGAATATTTCTGCAAAGAGATAAACTCGACCTAGGGGCAAAAAAAGAAATGGGGAACCGACCTAGAAGGCATATATAAGGGGCTGAAGCTAAAGATGCAAGTAATTAGACTCTAGAACTCTTTGCACTTAAAAACCCTAGGCATTACTCTCGACATGCCTGTTTCTATGACTTGCACTCATACTAGACGAACTCGCCCAAGCAGTTCGATCTCCTGTTCAAATCTTTCTAATTGAACAACGTTTGACTTGATCTTCGAAAGGGCAACGTAGGCAGACTTTCGTAAGGTCCAGTCCGAAATCTTCCAAACCTTTTTATATTTTTCGTCTATTGCTAAGCGAGTTGCGGCCACATAGGTTTTTTCTTGGCATAGGTGGTACTTCTGATAAACGTAGTCTCGTTTTATTGCTTTTGTCATAAGATTTCCTTTGTAATCCCGTTTCCAGACAAGCTTCTGGTATGCTTTTGTCTCTGAAACGCACATACGCAAACTCGGAATCAAGATCTACTTTTTCTAAACTCGATTTTATTGTCTTTACACATTTTCCACGTTTATTTGGTCACTTTTCGTTGTCTCTCACAGAGAATCCGGACCTCTGGAAAATTAGGATTTTCCTAACTTTCCTAATTTAAACGGAAATAGACGGTGTGAATTTCGATGTTACTCTTACTCACTGCCGCAAAGCGCTCAAAACGATGTTTTGGATATATGATAGACAAACTCGCAGCACTGAAAGCTCCTACGGCCAACGCTTACGCAAACGCCACAATGCTCAACAAAATAGAAAACCTAGTCGCAACTTTTCGCCACAGAAGAGCACCGAAACGAGTCCGTAATTTCTCTGTCTAAACAGAAAGCACAACGACAAAATCTATCAAACCCTGAAAACTTTGTCTCGTTACCGAGTTGGAGAAATCTCGGCCCGCAAGGGTTAGATTCCGAAAAATTCTTGGCAAAAAATAATACTTGCTCTTTTGAAACTGCGTGAAAAGCCTAGATTAATCGCGGAAAAAGGAAGCACAGAAAATCAGCTACACAACTCCAGCTGTACTTATTCCATATAACTTTCACATTACTCACGGAAAAAGAAGCACATCAAATCGAGTTGACAATCCCTCACAGATGTACTTCTTCCGGATAAATTTTGGGGATACAAAGTTCATTTCTGTAAAGCCGCTCGAAATCTAACAGTTGACGAGGACTAAACAAAGAGAAACGTGAGAACATATCACTCCCCGCTAAAACGTTTTTCGAAACCTAAGATTTCGTAAATATTCAAGTGTCGCTTTCAATAGTAACATATTCTGCGAGTTGTCCACGTTTGTCGTCTAAATAGTTACGCAACAACTTTCGTAAGATTAAAGTTCGAAAACATTTTCCGATATGGCTTTCGTAAAATTAAACTCGACAATGTTTTATGGAACATCGTTCGCATAGTGAAACAAGTCAATATTTTACAATACAAGTTTGTAGAATAAAATTGATAGTGTTTACGAAATGATCGTATCAACGTACCATCAAGACTGGAGTTGAACGAACCATCCAACTCGCCAAAATGGCGATATGGATCACACACAATCGGAAATTCAATTGGAGTTTCTGTTTGAATCCCGATCGGAACGCTTTTCGTTTCGTCTCAATCGGAGTTTCCGTTGAGATTTTTACGATAAAAACAAGTTGTATCATACACACAATCCAACTCGCCATTTTGGCGAGTTGGACCATCCCCAAGGGCTCCTCCTTTATGTTCTCTTCCAAATCTCGATCAGAATGCTTTTTCCGTCTCAAACGGAGTTTCCGTTGATATTTTACGACGAAAACAAGTAAGACTTGCCTAAACTCCTCGGCTTGCTCCTGCTCGCCCTCTTGGGAATCCTACTTGCCCTCTTGAGCATCTTACCCGCCTTGCCTCTTTCTTTGCGTTTCTCCTTCGAATCTCTATCGAAACGTCTCTTGTTTCGTCTCGATTGGAGTTACCACTAGAACTTTACGATAATAACCACAAAGATTTGTGTTCTCGTATGTATTCAAATTGACCTTATAAAACAGTAACGGTTAACCTAACACCTTAGCCGCATCGACTAAACGAGTAATTTGAGCCTTTCTATAAAAACTGACATCGTATCAAAGGTACTCTTTCGAAGAAATCGTAAAAATGTTTAAGTCGAGAAACAGCCGGAAAGGTCTATCGCACGACTAAAAACCCACTTACAATTTAGACGAAATCGAGCCTAATGATATTATGACGGTCTATCTCTTATTTGAAGGACAGGATAAAATTCAAGTTTCAATGGACAAACACCAATATAAAAAAGGGAATACATACACGAGAAGAGGAAGGAGAAATGAGCAAGCAAAACGGAAAAGAGAAAAATTCGAATCTTCGAGAAAAGTAAGGTATGCCCGACTTGGAATTTTCGTAGGAAGGTACAAAGAACTAAAAAAGCTTTGGAGATTTCCATAAACTTTTGGAAACTTAGAATCTAGGTGGATAGTCTTGTCATGTCCCTAGTTCTATTTAAGGCCATCAGGACGGGACATGGTACGGGGAGATGAACTGGCCAGGTCATATGATCTAAAGGCAAGCGTATCATGGTCCAAACAGAAGGTTAAGTGCATCAGATGGCTGAGACTTGACCAGAATAAGAAAGAAAGAAGGAAAAGAGAGCTGGATGAGTGGTCAGGAAGCTGGACAAAGTCCGGAGGCAGCTCAATAAGCTAGGTGGAGCTGGTAGGGAGCTCACACAGTTTGTGGCAGCTCACTGGAGCTGGAGGAGTAGCTCACTCAGCTCAGGCAACTAGTACTCAGCTCAACTCAGCTGGACAGAGTGATGGAGTCTTGGCCGGTCATTGCGGACCATGAGTGATGGTCATGGACCGGATGGTGGTCATGGGTGTCCGATGGGTCTGAGATACTCTGGCAAGTAAGCTATGCATGTGGGCAAGCAATTGGGCCAGAGATCGATCAGCCCAAACGAAGAGAAGAGCAGTTTAGGAGCGATTGGACGGTTTGGGCGAAAGGGTGTAACCGTTGGCCAATCGGCCAATCATTGCGTCCGGCAGTTGGCAAGTCTCTCTCCTATAAATATAAGCCTCCTCTGTCGACAGAAATCATCAGAAAAATAAGGGGAAACTCTGCCCAATTCTTTACAGAATCAAAGAGAGAAAAGAGAAATGTGGCCGCAAGGCAGTCCGTGTGAAGGCAAGGTGATTCCGGTGGGTTCTAAGCCGTGGGCAAGGGAGACTGGATCGGAAATGGATACTAGAGGAAAGGAGAAGGCAGCAGAGAAGAGTGTGGGGGCTTCCGAACACACCTAAGGTCCTGACAGGGATCGTGGTAAGGCTAAGGAGCCATGAAGACCTTGGCCGTGTGGGATGTGTAATGTAGTGTGTATTGGATACATTGGATTTATGTTAGCCTATTGTGCAACTGATTGATTTGAATACTTTGTATGGATCACATTTGACATATATATATATATATATATATATATATATATATATATATATATATATATATATATATATAATATGATGTTTGCCTTAAGCTTCCGCATTGTTTTTATTATTGCATGAACCTCAATTGCTTGAAAAATGACTAAGTAAAGATTGGACCTTAACCGGCTGAATTGCACTTAGAATGTTAGGTAAGGCTGCAGACTGGTTGGATCAAGGGATCGAGGTTTGGGTCTTACAAGTTGGTATCAGAGCATGCTTGATTCTAGGCTGTTGTGTTAGGGCAGGTCATCACACATCCGGCTGGGTCTCATGGCAGGTTTTGGTATTGGTTAACATTAGATTGCTTGAGGTTTGCAAATAAAAATGTTAATCTAACCTTTACCTTGTGTTTGTCTTTGTTGTCCTAAGGGAACAAGGAAGAAGTCTTGGAAGACTAAGGATGGGACAGGGGCGTCCGGAGCAGGAGATGCCTCAGTGCTCAATCCGCAAGTGTTGCTGTCAGTTCCACCTACTGGACATACCGGGGAGGCCATCCTGACTGAAACTCAAGTCAATCAGACCGAGGTTCAGCTGGGTGGAGAGAATAGGCAGCTGGACGAGACCGGGCAGCCGCTGAATGCAGCTGGAAGCCAGCTAGGAGAAGCTAGTGGGCAGCAAAGGAATGATCAGGAAGGTGAAGATGAGTCCTCAGAGACTGGTAACCGAGCTGATCCAAACATCCAAGGTGATGGGAGGATTGGACCGGATGAACCAATGGCTGAACCGACCATGAAGCAAATACATGATGCAATCAAGTTGATGGGAAGTCAGATGCTGGCAATGACCCAAGTGTTCACACCAGTTGTGAACTCATCAGTGGGTCAGACAACTCAAGCTCATGTGATAGCTCTTGGAGCTGGTGGAGCTGGTGGTTATGTTGCACCTATAGCTGAGGTGATTGAGCTGAATCCACCAGCTGGGACAACTAAGAAGGTTGATTACCTGAAGGTGCTTGAGCACATCTCTCTTTTGGGAACCAAACACTTTGCTGGAAGTGCTGACCCCATGGAGGCAGATGAGTGGAAGGACCGGCTGGTCAGGAACTTCAAGTCTACAAGGTGCCCTAGGAGTACCAGAGAGACATAGCAGTGCACTTCCTGGAGGGAGATGCACACAACTGGTGGCTGTCCCTAGACAAGCGCACCAATGGTTCCATTGTGAGGTTCTCTGACTTTGAAGTTGAGTTCAACCACAAGTACTTTCCGGCTGAAGCATGGGACCGTTTGGAGGCCAAGTTCCTGGACTAGGTTCAGGGCAAGCGGTCAGTAAGGGAATATGAGGAGAGTTCAACCGGCTCAGGAGGTATGTGGGTAAGGAACTTGAGGATGAGAAGGTTCAGGTCCGCAGGTTCATAAGAGGCCTAAGGGCTGAACTTAAGACTTATTGCTCAGTCCGTACCTTCAACACAGTCTCTGAGCTGGTGGAGAGGATGGCAATGCTGGAGACCAATCTGGCCGAAGAGAATAAGCAAAGGCTTAAGAGTGTGGTGGTGTCTTCTGGTCAGAGTGGTGACAAGAAGAGAAAGAGGGATGCGGCCGAAGGGGGTAAAACCTCAAGTGGTAGGCCTGTGTCCCAAGTGTGGCAAACATCATGGAGGAGAGTGCTGGAAAGCAATGGGAGCTTGTACCCATTGTGGCAAGATGGATCACTCAGCTCGAGATTGCCCTGGTCCGGACAGGAACCGTGGACAAGGCTCGACCAGTGAGGCCAGGACTTGTCATCAGTGTGGCAAGAGAGGGCATTTCCGTGTGGACTGTCCTCAGTTGCAAACTGGACAAGGCAAGGGTCGTGTTGAGAACAACCGACCAGACCACAAGCAAGGCCAAACTTCAGCACCTCAAGTCTATGAGCTTTCAAGGGATGTGGATGAGTCCGGACCCTTCAAGGCGATCACTGGTAAAACTCTAAACCTATTCTTTTTAAATTTTTAAATTTATTAGAATGGCATGGTAAGGAATCTAGGATGGACTAGATACTTAGATGAGGTCTTATGTAGGGACCTTGTGTATTGGTGGTTTGGAAACACATGTATTATTTGATACTTGAGCTACACATAGTTTTGTGAGTCTAGATATGATTGGTAAAGGCATGTTCCAAATGGGAACCAGGAATGATCTTGGCTTGGTGAGTGCAGCCGGTGGGCAAGTTATGCATTCACTAGGTCTGGTGAAAGACATTCTAGTAATGATCTAGGACAAGGCAATGCCTGTGGATCTGATTGTGGTCCGCCTTAAGAATCACGAGGTGATCCTAGGCATGGACTGGCTTGGCAAGAATCGGGCCACCTTAGACTGTCATCGAGGAAGGGTGCAGTTTGAGAGTGGGTGTGGACCCCGATCAGGTACCAAGGTATTAATCCGACCTCTGGATGCTTAGTGTTATCAGCAGTCCGTGCGGCAAGGATGCTGGAGCAAGGTTGTGAGGCTTATATAGCCACAATCACCATTAAGGAGGTCGTAGGGGATGGTGGCCCGGACGGGATACCGCTGGTCAGTGAGTTTGATGATGTGTTTAGGTAACTACAGGGCATTCCCCCTGATAGGTCAGACCCATTCATAATAGAACCGGAACCAGGGACGGCCCCAATGTCAAAGAGCCCATACCGCATGGCTCCGGCCGAGATGGCTGAGCTAAAGAAACAACTTGAAGAGTTGTTGGAAAAAGGGTTCATACGCCCAAGTGTATCTCCATGGGGCGCACCAGTCCTCTTTGTTAAAAGAAGGATGGTAGCTTCAGGTTATGCATAGACTATAGAGGGCTGAACAGGGTTACTATAAAGAACAAGTACCCCTTGCCAAGGATTGATGAGTTGCTAGATCAACTGAAAGGAGCCAAGTGGTTTTCAAAGATTGATTTGGCATCAGGTTATCATCAAATCCCCATTTCATCAGAAGATGTAAAGAAGACAGCTTTCCAGACTAGGTATGGTCACTATGAGTTTGTGGTCATGCCATTCGGATTGACCAATGCACCAGCAGCCTTTATGAAGATGGTGAATGGAATTTTCGAGATTTCTTAGATGAATTTGTAATCATCTTCATTGATGACATACTAGTATACTCTAAGACTCGGGAAGACCATGAAAGGCATCTCAGATTGGTGTTGGAAAGGCTGAGAGAGCAGCAATTGTTTGCCAAGCTAAGCAAGTGTAGCTTTTGACAAAAGAGCATTGGTTTCCTAGGACATGTAGTGTCTGATGAAGGAGTATATGTTGATCCAGAGAAGATCAAGTGTATACAAGAGTGGCCAAGACCAAAGAATGCAACTGAAGTGAGAAGTTTCTTGGGTCTGGCCGGCTACTACAGAAAGTATGTCAAAGGGTTTGCTAGTGTGGCACAACCTATGACACAACTTACTGGAAAAGATGTCAAGTTCATTTGGTCTGAAGCTTGTGAAAAGTGCTTTGTGACCTTGAAGAACATGCTGACCAGTGCACCAGTCTTGGTGTTACCTGAGGCAGACCAACCATATGTGGTGTACACGGATGCATCCATTACTGGATTAGGCTGTGTGCTCACACAGAATGGGAAGGTCATAGCATATGCCTCAAGGCAACCCAGGAAGCATGAAGGCAACTATCCAACCCACGACCTGGAGATGGCCGCAGTGGTATTTGCCTTGAAGATATGGAGATCATACTTGTATGGTGCCAAAGTTCAAATTCTCACTGACCACAAGAGCCTGAAGTACATATTCACTCAACCTGAGTTGAATTTGAGACAAAGGCGGTGGATGGAGTTTGTGGCCGACTATGATTTGGACATTGCCTATCACCCAGGCAAGGCCAATCTAGTGGCTGATGCTTTGAGCAGGCGTAGGGCTGAGGTATCAGCTGACACTACAAAAGAAAGATGTATTGTGACGACCTCTTGAGACGAACTGTCTCGGTCACAATTTAGTGACGTTTTTAATACGTAGTTGTGACTGTGTTTTTTTCGTCTTAATTCTGTAGTTATTTCGTCACTATATTATGACGATGTAATTCGTTGCTATATTTAGTCACAAATAAAGACGTAATTGTTACTATATAAATAAACGTAACGGTCGTGACAGTATTGTGACTATATCTAAACACTGAATCTAAACACTTTGGCTAGTGAGGATGAGCCTTTGGGTTTGGAGGCTGTGAACCAGGCTGATCTACTTACCAGAATCCAACAAGCACAAAGCTTGGATGAGAACTTGCAAAAGGTTGCAAAGAATGACAAGACTGAGTATCAAGTCACAAGCAATGGTACCATTTTGGTACATGGGCGGGTCAGTGTTCCTGGTGACCGGGGACTAAAAGAAGAGATTATGAGTCAAGCTCATAAGTCCAAGTTCTCAGTGCACCCGGGGCTAAACAAGATGTACAAAGACATCAAAAGGTACTACCATTGGATCAGAATGAAAGCTGACATTGCTGAGTGGGTGGCCAAGTGCCCTACTTATCAATTGGTCAAAGCTGAACATCAAGTTCCAAGTGGTTTACTACAAAACCTTCCCATTCCAGAATGGAAGTGGGATCACATCACAATGGACTTTGTGACTGGTTTTCCCACAACCAGGAACAAGAAGGATGCAGTTTGGGTGATTGTGGATCGCCTGACCAAATCTGCACACTTCTTACCAATCAAGAAGGGTGATGGAGTGGATGAGATTGTAAAGAGCTACATTGATCAAATTGTAAGGCTGCATGGAGTGCCGGCCAGTATAGTCTCAGATAGAGACCCTAGGTTCACTTCTTACTTCTGGAGAGCTTTCCAAAAGGCTCTAGGAACAAGAGTGAACATGAGTACATCCTATCATCCTCAAACGGATGGTCAGTCAGAAAGAACCATCCAGACTTTAGAAGATATGCTAAGGGCATGTGTTCTGGATTGGGGTGACTCATGGGAGAAGCACTTACCACTGGTGGAGTTTGCATACAACAACAGCTTTCACACCAGCATAGGTATGTCACCTTATGAAGCATTGTATGGGCGGCCTTGCAGGACACCTTTATGTTGGACCCAAGTGGGGGAACGCAGCATAATAGGTCCTGAGATTGTGGAAGAAACCACAGAGAAGATCAAAATGGTCAAGGAGAAGATGAAAGAAGCCCAAGACAGCCAGAAGAGCTATGCTGACAAGAGAAGGAAACATCTTGAGTTTGAGGTTGGTGATCTAATCTACCTCAAGATGATTACCTTCAAAGGCAGGGCCAGAGTTTCTGGAAGAAGAAAACTGGACCCAAGGTTCTTAGGTCCATGCAGGATACTTGAAAGGGTTGGGCAGTGGCTTACAAATTGGATTTGCCATCTGAAATGGATGCTTACCATAATGTGTTCCATGTGTCTCAAATAAGAAAGTGTCTAACGGATCAAGACATTGTGTTGCCTGAGATTACAAAAGATCTTGGTAAGAACCTCTCTTAGAGACAAGGCCGGTTCGGATCATTGATCGAATGGAAAAGGCAATGAGAAAGAAGACAGTTCCTATGCTAAAGATAGTATGGGAATTCAATGGCAAAGACATTATCACTTGGGAAACAGAGACAAGGATGAAAGCTGAGTATCCTGAGTGGTATAGTCAGTATGTGGTTGGAGAATCATCAAGTATGAACTCGGGGACGAGTTCCTTCCAAGTTGGGGAGACTTGTCATGTCCCTAGTTTTATTTAAGGCCATCAGGACGGGACATGGTACGGGAGATGAACTGGCCAGGTCATATGATCTAAAGGCAAGCGTATCATGGTCCAAGCGAAGGTTAAGTGCATCAGATGGCTGAGACTTGACCAGAATAAGAAAGAAAGAGGGAAAAGAGAGCTGGATGAGTGGTCTGGAAGCTGGACAAGGTCCGGAGGC